>CM022300.1:532057372-532364342 GCA_011799875.1 Thinopyrum elongatum | reverse complement strand
AAGCCTCTTGGTTATCGCAGACTCGAGAGCCATAGCAGTCATAGCATGGAACATCAACATTAATCATAAAATAGGAAATAAATAATATAATTATTATTGCCTCTATGGCATATTTCCAACACCGAGGTGGTCGTGGTGCAGTGCGAAGGAAGAGGAGCTCGGGTGATGCGGGGCTTGATGAGGATGATGACATTGATGACACAACCTAGAGTCCTCTAAAACCTAGGGAATGAAACAATGGTGGCTCGTGTGTTCATAAGGACAAGAGTCAATGAGCCAGGAAATTTGTCATGAATATGGGCATAGCAGGGATGAATGATTTGTAGGGGGACGGATCCGGCAGTGTCCAGAACATGGGAAGATAGAAGAATGGGAGTGTGGGGATTGGCCAGGGCAGTGGCGGTTATCTAACACCACTCCCACCGCCAGTGGCGGAGCTTCAAAGAAATCTTAACGCAGACCATCGCCGACCCCCGCCTGGGCTTTAACGCAGACCATCGCCGACCAATGGTGGTTCTTTAACGCAGACCATCGCCGACCCCCGCCTGGGCTCCACGGAAGCGCGGGCGCCTCCTTCCCATCTGGCTGAAGCATCTGCTCGCGGTTCAACTCCGATGAGTGGTGGGGAAGCGTGCCGCCCTTTGTGCTGAAGCATATACCTCCGGGGATCCTAGCAGTCCGGTGAGCGGGCTGCCAGGCATGGGAAAGACAAAGGGATCCGTTGCAGCCGACCGTAGATTCGTGTAGTATATATGTGTCATGGAGTGGAGCTTTACACGATCATATGTGCACATAGTTTTACCTTCTTAGTTAAAATATGTCCAAAATGTAAACGTTTTCGTCCGGTTTGTATGAAATCCGTCATCTTTATATGAAATTCGGCCGTGTTTGCATGAATTTTATCCGGTTTGTTTAGAAGTTGTTTGAAATGTATGCGGTTACGGTTGGATGGCGTCCTCCCGCATCCGTGTTCGCGGACTGGTCCCCCCTGTCCGCGGACAGATGCAGGAGGAAATTTGCTGGTCACAGTTGGAGATGTCCTAAATCCCTCAAGTCCGAGGGCAAATGCTAAGTGACCATTCATACACAAATGCTAAGTGACCATTCATACACAACACCAAGAGGAATAATTAATTCATCACTTAAAAAGAGGATATCCAATATCTTATAGGATTTCAGTTCTAATCATGCAAGGGTTTATACATATCCCCGAGAACTAGTACAACTACTCAAACATGAAAGGGGGAAAACATGAAGGACAAGGTCAAGTTATAATCCAATGATGGGTCAGGGAAGAAGAAGAAGAAGAAGAACATGGCGACACCGGTGGAGACGGCACCGACCCGAAGGCGGATGCGAGGCGTCTGTGGAGCCTCCCGCTTCCTTGTTCGTCTTTGCCCCTTCTTATATGGTGGAATTGATGTTAGAGTAGCACGGGGGATGATGGACATGGTCTAGATTGATTGTCGGTGGCTAGGGTTGGAGGTGTATATATATATGAGGCCTCCACAAGTCTCCTTCATGGATGTGCCTTCTCTTCTTTGACCCAAGGGCTCTAAATGAGCCAAATCCTATCCAATACCTCCCTTGGTGGCAAAGGAAGTCATAGGAACAAACAGAGACGAAAGCCACGAAGAGTCACCGAGATTGGAGTTGTTTTCATAGCTCTTGGCACCTGGTATGAGCAGCGGTGTGATCATGCACAGTCGTACTGCACACTGTCTTCTTCTCTGAACTACGCGCATGAAGTTTCGTATTTTGGTCGCCATTTCCTCATACGTACTCCAATTTTGACGTTTTTGGCTCATTTGATTCGTATGAAGGAGACCAATACATTTAAGGTATTGGATATTCAATTTGGGCGTGTTGGGAAATCACTTTTTTTTTGCAAACTCCACGAACGACCTTTATTTGGTACATATAAATCCTCTGTATTCATCCCAACCTTGGTACTTTCATACATTGGAGCCCGCCTCCTATATTATTAGGTCCTCCCGAACGTTTCCACCTTCCCGGTTTTACCCCGTTTTCTATGAATCTCTTCCAATTTCCCCGAAACACTTCTAGTTCTCTCTCGAAACAATTTATATTATCTCCAAAACTTTTCTGGCGATATTTTCTCAAACTTCTAACTCCAATATAACTCAACATACTGTAAACCCTTAAGCATGTGACCCTGCAGGTTCGGTGAAATATAGACATGAACGAAAACACCTTTCAATCAATGATCAATAGCGGGACCGTGGACATCCATATTGACCTCTATACTCACACGAATGATATTCAACTGAACCTTTTGGTTATTATATGATATTCCTTTTCCTTTGTGATACTTTACAAAACTCGAGGTGAGATATAACGATATCCCCGTGAGTCAAACACATTGCCACTATGCTAGTCTGCTCATTACCAGTTTTGTTCTCTTTTCACATTCTTGTGTTCCATCATCCCCGTGAGCTATTCACACTGTGTCTGGCCAGATAATGATGGATGCCGTCACACCGAGAGGGTCCTAAGAATATCTCTCCATCGTCGAAGAGCAAATCCGAGTCTCGAGCTATGTAGCCACTTGCCATACGTTTTTTATAAACCTTTAAGTTGCCACTATGATCACCCTGTTATGGATGACATTGTAACAACCCCAAAGTATATCGTCCTATATGAAGTGAATAGACACTCTCATGGTCTAAGAAATTGTGCATATGTTAACATCATGTGTTATGGACTATAGACTTTGTTGGCGAAATTACCTCCTAGTAACATACAACTTGGGTCAATTTAAGAGTGAAGTGCATTGTTAGTCCCTAAAGTATTTCAGGGGTGTCATGTAGGTCCTCAAACTATGAAAATCCGCACCCAGGTCCTCGAAGTGTAGCAAGTGTGTCATTCAGGTCCAAAATCTGTTCGACCCCACCTGACCGACCAACTGGCGTCTTGACCCGTCACACATTTGACAAGGGGCCCCGCAAAGTAACAGCCGGTGACGGAAATATGCAAATAAATTCCAGGGATTAATAAATGCACTTCACTCAAAATAAATTCAAATTCATGGTTTCAAAAAACGTTCGCGAATAAGGAAAGAATGTTCACGACTTCAAAAAAAATTCGCAAACGATAATTTTGAAAATGTGTTCGAAAACCACAAATTAATGAACATTTAAAGTCGTGAACGATAAATTTGAAAATTTGGCGATATTTTTAAAGTCGTGAACATTTTTTCACTATTCGCGAACATTTTTTGAAACCATGAACATTTTGTAAATTCATAAACATATTATCAAATTCATGAACAGTTCTTTTAAACCTGAACATTTTTGTAAATCCGTGAACAATTTTAAATTCATAGAAAAATACAAATCGCAAATTTTAAAAATAAATAATGAACATTTATGAAATTTGTGCAAACTTTTTTTCAAATTCATCATTCGCGAACATTTTTTGTGGTTCATGAACATATTTTGAAATTTATCATTCACAAACAATATTGGTGGTTTGCGAAGATATTTTCTTTTCTTTTAAAATTTATCGTTCGCAAACAATTTTTTGAAATCATGAATATTTTTTCCAAATTCCTTGTTCAGGAACTTTTTCAAATTCATCATTCGCGAACATTTTTTAAGTCGCAAACATCTTCTCCGCATTCGCAAACAATATTTGTGGTTCGCGAACATATTTTCAAATTTATTGTTCATGAATATTTTTTAAAGTTGCGAACATTTATTTCATATTCGTTAATTGTTTTTGTTATTCGGGAACATATTTTTCAAATTTATTGTTCATGAACATATTTTCTTTTCTAATAAAATTTATTGTTGCGAACATTTTAATCAGGCTATGCAGCAGATATAGGAAAACAGTAGCAGTAGCAGTTCTAATGCAAGCAAGAGAGAAAAGAGTAGGCGATATAGGCATGCTCAAAATGGGGGTGCTTGCCTGTTTGCTCGGGGGAAGGGCAAGGTCTTCAGCAGTATCGTCGGGGACGTAGTGTTACTCCTGTGCGGCGTCTGCCTCGGGAGCTACGTCACAGGGGGCTACGAGAGAGAAGAGGGGGAAGAAACAGGTAAACATAATGCAAACAAATGCGACACGGTGCGTGTGATGCTATGATGCAGTTAGGTTGCTAAATATGCATCTAAGTCATTTTAGTTATTTTTAGAATTATTCTGGGATTTAATATCCGACGTGTGTGCACTATTCATCTGTCGGATTCGGGTCCGGAGTTACGAGTTCTTCTACGTAGGAGGTTCCGATGGAGAAACAGACGGCACGATCAGACTCGTCTCGTCGTTCTGAGCAACTTTCATTGTTTAACTTTTTCGATCCGTAGCTACGGTTTAAAAGTTATAATTTTTAAAGATTATTTGAATTTCTGGATATTTTATTTATCAGAAAATGATTATGACGTCAGCATGACGCGCTGCTGAGTCAGCAAGTCAACAGGACGGTTGACCAGTCAAACCTGACATGTGGGTCCAGTGGGACCCACATGTCAGCCTCTATTTCTTAATCAGTGATTCAGTTAATTACCAGGATAATTAGGGGGTGGACCCACATGTCAGTGAGACATTAGGGTAATTAGATTATTTTATTTCTAATTTGTTTTAACTAATTAAACAGGAAGCGGGGGCCCGCCTGTCAGCGACTGGGCCGGTCCAGTCAGCAAGGCTGACTGGTCAACTGGGGGGGCCCCGGGACCCACGGGTCAGTGACCCAGGGGGGGGCCCCGCCTGTGCCACGTCAGCGGGGCCGGCGGCTGGTCGCCAGCGACCAAATCGCACGGCGGCGCGTCGCCGGAGTTGGCCGGAATCGAGCTATAGGGCTCGGTTCGAGCCGGGCTTGGGTGCGTTCGAAAGCTGGCGTCCTCGCGCATCTAGCTGAGCCAACAGCGGCTCGGAGGTGGCCGGAACGTCGCCGGCGTTGAGCGAGGCGGACGTCCGAAGCTCGAGCTCGCTCGGGTTCGACGTTCTAGCGCGCGGGCGACCTAACTAGCTAGCTGTGCGGGGCCTACGGCTCACAGGGAGCTGCGGAGGAGTCAAACGAGCTAGCAACAGCTGGAGCTTGGCTGCAGCGGCAATGGCGGCGGTGACATTGGGTCTCCGAGGTGCCGCGGTACAGAGTTGCAGACGGGCTACCAGAGAGGCCAGAGAGAGAGGGAGAGTGCTCACCGAGCGGCGCAAGGTGGCCCGTGTGAGGATTAGGAGCTGCAGGGGTCGAGGTCGCCGGAAGCGCGCCGGAGATGCAGAAGAGGGGCGCGGCTCGATCCGCGCAACGTGGAGCTCCTCGGCCAATCAACGGCGCCCAAGGCCGTGGCAGTCCATGGCGATGGCGCAGGACATGGCAGAGCGGCAGGCAGGGCTCGGTGGCCCGCGGGACGAACGAGAACGGCGGCGGTGGCGCTCGGATCTGGAGGAAGGGGAAGAGACAGAGCGGCGAGGGAGAGAGATGGGGATGAGGCAAATGACCAGGGGGAAGGACGGGCCTGCCCTTATCCTCTCGCGGCGCCCGCGGCGTCGCGTGTGAGCAGCGACCGGAGCGAGCGCGCGCGTCCATGGACGAGGCGACACGGCGACGGGAAGGACGACGACTGTAGCGAGCTGGGCAGGTGGGCCGCGGTGGGGCACTGTGCACTAAGGCCCAGTGCACAGTGCCTCGCTTTCACATTTTCTATTTTCTGTTTCCTTTTTCTTTTAATCCTTTCTGTTTCAAAATGTAGGCCACTTGTGCACTTTGAAAAATTATGGGAGTTGGTCCCAATATTGTGATGCAATATTAGCTCTCACCAAAAAGTGGTTTGAACATATTTGGATTCCATTTGAATTTGATATTAATTTAATAGATGTAAATAGTCTGTTTTGAGTGCTGTTTCAGGTTGTTTCACTCACTTAGCTAACTCCAAATATTTTGATTTTGATTTTAGAAATGTTCCTGGATTATTTGTCATTTAATGAACATTTTCCCAACAGTGTGATCAGCTTTATAATTCACCTTTGAATTTGAGTTGATTTTCAGATGTGGATTTGAATTGGATCATTAACCCTCATGACTGGCACTGCAAATGATCATGACTTGGCAGTTTTAACAGAGTGTCACAGAGTTTATTACAAGGGGGTGTTACAAGTTCTCCTCCTCTAAAAGAAATTCTCGTCCCGAGAATTTAGGAGGTAGAAGGAAAGAGTCCGGATATTCTTCCCGAAGATGATTCTCGCGTTCCAAATGGCTTCATCTTCAGATTGATTCGACCATTGCACTTTCGGGAACTTGGTTGTCTTCTGACGAGTCCGACGTTAGCTTCGTCGAGGATTCGAATCGGATGCTCCTTATATGAAAGATTATCTTCAGTTGTAGATCTCATGATCCACTGCACGATGCGGAGATTCCTTGAGCACTTCCGGAGTTGCGATACGTGGAAGACATCATGATATGAGAGAAACTGTGGCGGCAATTCCAATTTATATGCCACATGTCCACGTCTAGCCACGATGCGGAAAGGACCAATATAGCGAGGAGCTAGCTTGCCCTTGATTCCGAAACGACGGGGTGCCCTTCATTGGAGTGACACGAAGATAGGCTTGATCACCAGGTTGATAGATCACACCCCATCGCTGCGATCATAATTACTCTTCTGACGGTCTTGAGCTGCTTTGAGATCTCCGTACAATTCGGACTTGTTCTTCGGCATTGAATAATGTCCGGTCCACAAGAGGTCGTTCCCCAGTTTCTGACCAGTTCAGAGGGGTTCGACATTTACGACCATAAAGAACCTCAAAGGGGGCCATTTTCAGCTGGCTTGATAGCTGTTGTTATAAGAGAACTCGGCATACGGGAGAGATTCCTCCCATTTCTTACCGAAGGATATAACACAAGCTCGAAGCATGTCTTCAAGCACTTGATTAACACGCTCAACTTGGCCTGAGACTGAGGATGATATGCGGAACTCCAGGTAATATGTTCCCATGGCTTCTTGGAAACTTTCCCAGAACTTGGAAGTGAAAAGAACACCACGGTCTGAACTAATCTCCTCGGAATACCATGGAGAAAACAATTCGCGCAATGTACAGTTCTGCTAGCTGGCTAGCGGTGATAGTCTCCTTAACAGGTAGGAAATGGGCAACCTTGGAGAGTTGGTCGACGACGACAGAATAGCATCGTGACCTTCTGAGACTTGGAAGACCAGTGATGAACCATTTGCACTTTATCCCACTTCCATAGAGGAATAGGGAGCGCTGTGCAATATTCAATTCCAGCAGTTTTTGATGTTCTGCCTTCACGCGACGACAAACGTCACAATCGGCAACATAACGAGCAATATCCTGCTTCATCCAGACCCAGTACCTCTGACGTAGATCTCGATACATCTTAGTGCTACCCGGATGGATAGATAGCGGTGTATCAGGCCTCCTTCATGATTGTCAGTCATTAATTCGAAGCGAGGGGTACTACGAGCGGTCTCTGAAATATAAACGTCCATTTCAGCAAACTGAGAAATCCGATACTTAGCAAGGTGAAGCTCCTTCTCATCAAGTCAATTTCAGCATCTTTGGCTTGCGCTTCTTTAACAGCCTTCAGAAGGTCTGGCTGTACACAAGGTATTAAGAGAACCCTGGGGAACAATTCGCAGATTCAGCTGAGTCAGTTCTGTGAAGACGAGGTTGAGCTTGCCTAACCATGAGGTTGTTGCAATATGACTTGCGACTCAGGGCATCGGCCTACATTAGCTTTTCCCGGGTATAAGAAAAATACCGCAGTCATAATCGCAATAGCTTCTAACCATCGTTGTTGTCGGAGATTAAGATCCGGTTGAGTGAATAAGTATCAGACCTTGTGATACGGTATAAATTTCACACCGATTACCCAGAAGGTAGTGTCGCCATAACTTCAATGCAACATCACTGTGCAAGTTTCAGATCATGCACTGGATAATTCTCTTCATGTGGACGCAATTGCGTGAAGCATATGCAATTACTCTCCGCTCTTGCATTAGGACGCAGCTAATCCCTGACGAGAGGCGTCGCAATATATGACAAAGTCCTTGCGAGAATCAGGAGGAGCAAGCACTGGAGCAGAAGTGAGCTTGTCCTTGAGGGTTTGGAAACTTCCTGACACTTGTCTGTCCACTCAAACTTAACGCCTTTGTGGAGAGTTAGTCAGGGGCTTGGCGATCTTGGAGAAGTTCTCGACGAATCGGACAATAGCTGGCTAGACCGAGAAAGCTTCGGACCTGCTTGGCATTCTTCGGAGGAGTCCATCAAGGATAGCCTGAACACGCTCCGGGTAACGGCAATACCGTCCTTGAAATCACATGTCCAAGGTAGTCACTTCAGGAAGCCAGAATTCGCACTTAGAGAACTTGGCATATAATTGGTGCTCTCGAAGTCTCTCCAGAATAGTCGAAGGTGCTCAGCATGTTCTTCTTTGTTCTTCGAATAAACCAGAATATCATCCAGATATACCACGACGAATGTCGAGGTAATCCATGAATATGTAATTCATTAGGCGGGAGAATGTAGCTGGAGGAGGTTTGTTAAACCAAACGACATGACTGTGTACTCGTAAGAGCCATAACGAGTAACGAATGCAGTCTTCGGAATATCCTCTTCGCGAACACGGATCTGGTGATAACCCAACCTCAAGTCGAGTTTAGAAACACCGAAGATCCAGCGAGTTGGTCATATAAATCATTGATCCGGGGAAGTGGATATTTATTCTGAATGGTTGCCTGGTTGATAGGACGCTAATCTTGGACCAACCTATCGTTCCATCTTTCTTCTTGACGAAAAAGAGACGGTGCTCCCCATGCAGAGAACTGGGGCGAATGAAACCCTTCCTTAAGGATTTATCAATTTCCTCTTAAGCTCGATGTGAGGGGTGCGGAGGCATCTTGTTAAGGACGCTCGCAATAGGAGTGGTGCCAGGCTTCAAGTCGATGACGAACTCGACAGCTCTAGCAGGGGTATTCCTGGAAGTTCTTCTGGAAAAAACATCTGGGAAGTCACAGACACTGGGATATTCTCAATCCCATCAAGCGGAGAAGCATCAACGCGTTCAAGGCATAAATTTGCCGGCGTTTGAGTGATATGAGATGGTAATACCATCTCATTCGAGGGGTGCAAGAGGTGAACAACTTTGGTGGCACAATGATTGAGGCATAGTGGGCCTTCAACCAATCCATTCCAGAATAAGGTCAATCTTGGACGATTTCAGAATATGGGAGACGCATGAACCCAACTCTTCGATTTCAACGGGAACATTATAGTAACTGCAAAGGTCGGCAACACCGCGGGGGTGTGTACCAAAAGGGTGTGTCAGTATTCGCATTTAATGTCATGCATGCGTGCAAAATGTTTGACATGAAGGAATGCGATGCCTCGAATCAAAATAAAACAGATGCTGGTACTGAATTACGAGAAGTGTACCCACACAGTATCTGGTTGATCTGGAGCTTCAGACATGTTGACGTGGTAGTACTGCCCACGACCATAAGAAGGTCTGGCATTATTGTTGCGCTGCTGAGGAATACCACGGCCAATTCCACGTCCAGCAGAAGGGAGAGCTAGTTGATTCTGATTCTGAGACATCTCTAGCACGGTGACCTGGCTTGCCACACTTGAAGCATAGTCCGCTGTCAGGACGAGGTGCGGAGCTCGAGGTGCTGGAGCGGCAGGGGCTGTCTCGGTGGTGGAGGTGGCAGGACGTGGTGCAGCATAAGAAGGTCTGTTCGCAGGAGCTGCTGAAAGGAACATGCCTTTGGGGGAACCAGATACGTCGCTCTGGGAAGACGAGCCCGAAGATGAGCCCGACTCACGGTGCGTCTGGACGGCTTCCTTGTGCTTTTTTAAGTCCAGTTTCAACCATGATGGCCTTATTCACAAGGTGCAAATCAGGATAATCTTGAACAGAAGGGCAAATAATGTCATGGTGCAGTCCTTCACGAAACTCTCCTGTCTGCGTTCATCAGTAGGAATGTTCCTCTTCAGCGTAACGAGATAAGTCTAGAAACTCGGCTGATAGACCCACAGTCTTGTTTCCTGGACAAGGCTACGGAAACTCAGCCTTCTTCCTAGCTATGACAGCTTGAGGAATGTAGCGGGCACGGAATGCAATCTTGAATTCTGCCCAAGTGACGAAGTACCAGGGCAGAGTCTGTCGGTGAGTGGCCACACATTGGGCTGCGGGACCCTTAAGAAGATATGTCGCAAAGTGACATAGTTATTTCGCGACACTAGCAGACTCCATCTCATGAGAGATATCAACGCAGCCAGTCATCTGCATCCAGTGGGTTGACTGTTGTGCGGAAAAACGATGGACTGAGCCTATGAACTCTGGAAGGTAAGGATGGTTGCTGCTGATAGCATCAGGACGAGGGAATTGCTGATAATCCGTCCATAAACTGGCGGTTGAGTTCAAACGATGTGCATCATCGCTGCCATGTAATCAGTGGTGCGGTGGCGGTCGGTGGCGGGTTGTTGTCAGCCATCCTGCTATTCCAACAGGGGTATTTCAGCGATAGCTATGCAAGTGTTTAACAATAAACATGAGGTAACTCGACATTATTGAAAGAGTGCAATAGATGCTAGAAGTAGTCATTAAGACGTACAGATCCATACATAGTCGGTACATTCGGGCAGCATAACGGCGCAAATTGAAAGCTAGACTGCTAGGCGGCGCGCAGGCACGCGGTAAGGAAGTACACAACGGGACATAGCAAAGGCTACATCAACGTCGGAGAAAACCACTGAAACGGGGTAACTGCAGTGCGGACGATGGACGTTCGTCGCAGAAGGATCCTGCGCTCCATGGGCAATCTGATGCAGAAACCCGGTCTCGAGAAGAAAGAAGAGGTCCACGTGCAGGCGGTGTGACCTCCCAGCAGGCCAGACGATCCCTGATGGCATCTCACGTCCTGCTCGGGTAAAGAATGTACTCCGGATGCATCCCTGGACGAACAGCTTAGCAAACCGTGTCATAGCCTCGTAGTAGCGTGCTCGAGGGCAAACAACTCAACAGCAAGTGCAAGAACAGTGCGATCCAAAGCCTGAGTGCACTGAATCAGAACTTGCGGGTCGTAGCGTCGAGACTCGTACGGGGCACAGATAGCTGTGTAAAATCCAGTAGCATCTCCAACAGGTGTGCAACGGAATGTACCGAAACACAGTATCATCCAAGTTAGCAATGTGCTCTCCTCGGAGACGTGCGACAGAGAGTAGGCGGCATTCATACACAAATGCTAAGTGACCATTATACACAACACCAAGAGGAATAATTAATTCATCATTAAAAAGGGATATCCAATATTCTTATTAGATTTCAGTTCTAATCATGCAAGGGTTTATACATATCCCCGAGAACTAGTACAACTACTCAAACATGAAAGGGGGAAAACATGAAGGACAAGGTCAAGTTATAATCCAATGATGGGTCAGGGAAGAAGAAGAAGAAGAAGAACATGGCGACACGGGGAGACGGCACCGAACGATGAGTGGTGGGGAAGCGTGCCGCCCTTTGTGCTGAAGCATATACCTCCGGGGATCCTAGCAGTCCGGTGAGCGGGCTGCCAGGCATGGGAAAGACAAAGGGATCCGTTGCAGCCGACCGTAGATTCGTGTAGTATATATGTGTCATGGAGTGGAGCTTTACACGATCATATGTGCACATAGTTTTACCTTCTTAGTTAAAATATGTCCAAAATGTAAACGTTTTCGTCCGGTTTGTATGAAATCCGTCATCTTTATATGAAATTCGGCCGTGTTTGCATGAATTTTATCCGGTTTGTTTAGAAGTTGTTTGAAATGTATGCGGTTACGGTTGGATGGCGTCCTCCCGCATCCGTGTTCGCGGACTGGTCCCCCCTGTCCGCGGACAGATGCAGGAGGAAATTTGCTGGTCACAGTTGGAGATGTCCTAAATCCCTCAAGTCCGAGGGCAAATGCTAAGTGACCATTCATACACAAATGCTAAGTGACCATTCATACACAACACCAAGAGGAATAATTAATTCATCACTTAAAAAGAGGATATCCAATATCTTATAGGATTTCAGTTCTAATCATGCAAGGGTTTATACATATCCCCGAGAACTAGTACAACTATGTGACGCCCCCGGCTTAATCGTGCACTAATCATACACGCAAATGCGCACGATCAAGCCTAAGGACTCACTTGAAGATATCACAACACAACTCTAAAACATAAAATAAAGTCATACAAGCTTAATATTACAAGCCAGGGCCTCGAGGGCTCGAATACAAGCTCGATGGCATACAAGCGTCAGCGGAAGCATTAGATATCTGAGTACAGATATATTACAGAGAGAGAGATAAGCCTTCACAGAGGCGGGGTAAAAATAAAAACTACGATCGAAAGGCGTAGGCCTCCTGCCCTGGACCCTCCGATCCTACTCCTGGTCGTCGAACGGCTCCTCGTAGTAGTAGTACTCGCCAGGCGGATAGTAGTACTGGTCGTCGGCTGGGGCTTCTGGCTCAGGGGCTCCGTCGTCTGGTGGCATCAAATGGAAAATGGGGGAAAAAGAAAATAAAGCAAACGTGAGTACTCATCCGAAGTACTCAGCAAGCAAGGATCTACACTACATATGCATCATTGTCAAAGGAATGGCTGTATATGTGGACTGGGCTGCAGAAATGCCAGAGTAGAGGGGGAAAAGCCTAGTCCTATCGAAGACTAGCATCTTCAACAATCTTCGACAGTCTTGCAGCATCAGGAGAGAGCAGATGAACATAATGTAAAGTAGTAGTAGTAATATCATCAACCTCGACCTGAGATCCTTTCTCGACTCCCTGCGAGAAAGCGATCCCAGAGCCGTACTATCCAATTCTCATCACATGTTCTAGTTGTACCGATCGGGATACAACTCCGAGTGTCCGTTACCGTAGGACAGGCTATCGATAGAAGTTTCTTCCCTGCAGGGGTGCACCAACTTACCCACCACGCTCACTTAACTCTGGCCGGACACACTTTTCTGGGTCATGCCCGGCCTCGGCTAAGCAACACGCCGCAACCCGACCTAGGCTTATAAGAGAGGTCAGCACGCCGGACTAAACCTATGCCCCCAGGGGTCTTGGGCCATCGCCCCGGGAACTCCTGCACGTTACGGGGCCACCGAGAGCAGACCTAGCAACCCCTTATACAAGCGCGGTTGCGTTACCAGTCCAACTCGGCGTGCGCCGCTCCTTACTGACGTCCAACAAGCTTCGGCTGATGTGTACGACGCAGAACGCCCATACTATGCCCACGTGATGGTTAGTGCTATCGGGCTAGAGGCCCCTCGGATCAAATATCCAAACCGTAGTGGATTAGGAGCGCGCGGAAACGAGCAGAGACTCACGATCGATGTGACCCCGTCGCCCCGTCTCGAGGACTTGCGGCAAGGGCTAAGAATGCCCGGCCACGCCTCGTAGTTATCTCGCGGGCACCATCCAGGTCAACCCGACTCCACATCACTTCGCGTTAAGCTCACGCGGGTACCCCTCAGGGCCGACCCGTCTTTAGTATCATAGTTTAGTGCAAGTCATAATATCCAAGGTAACTGTGTGTCTGACACCGAAGGGAACCCTGAGGAATCACCCTCGATGGAATTCCCGCTCGATGTTATCATCAAGGTGAACGAAGGAGGAATCACCCTCGAGGTCCACCTTGAGGAGTTGCGCGACGACGTCGTTATCGGGGGTGGTGTAGAAGGAATCACCCTCGCTTACCACGACCGAGTAACTAACCTACAAGGTTAACATCAGAAGTGCTGACGAGGTATCACCCTCGGCACTCGACGGTAACCCAGCAGTGTCGGCAACTAAGGGGGAAGTGATGTGCGGTGCCAGGGTCTAGTCTTCAATCCCGATGATCGGGTCTTCTGATATCCAGCAGGGCAGTCGGGATCAAGTGGGGGTCTCTGTCGTGTCTCTACCCAGCCTATACTAAGCAGTCTAGGATAACCAGAAAGGTAACAAGGCAGGGTACAATAATCAGGCTATGCAGCAGATATAGGAAAATAGTAGCAGTAGCAGTTCTAATGCAAGCATAAGAGAGAAGAGAGTAGGCGATATAGGCATGCTCAAAATGGGGGTGCTTGCCTGTTTGCTCGGGGGCAAGGGCAAGGTCTTCAGTAGTATCGTCGGGGACGTAGTCGTACTCCTGTGCGGCGTCTGCCTCGGGAGCTACGTCAACGTCGGGGGCTACCGAGAGAGAAGAGGGGGAAGAAACAGGTAAACATAATGCAAACAAATGCAACACGGTGCGTGTGATGCTATGATGCAGTGCAGGGTTGCCTAAATATGCATCTAAGTCATTTTAGTTATTTTTAGAATTATTCTGGGATTTAATATCCGACGTGTGTGCACTATTCATCTGTCGGATTCGGGTCCGGAGTTACGAGTTCTTCTACATAGGAGGTTCCGATGGAGAAACAGACGGCACGATCAGACTCGTCTCGTCGTTCTGAGCAACTTTCATGTTTTAACTTTTTCGATCCGAGCTACGGTTTAAAAGTTATTAATTTTTAAAGATTATTTGAATTTCTGGAATTATTTTATTTATCAGAAAATGAATTATGACGTCAGCATGACGCGCTGCTGACGTCAGCAAGTCAACAGGACGGTTGACCAGTCAAACCTGACATGTGGGTCCAGTGGGACCCACATGTCAGCCTCTATTTCTTTAATCAGTGATTCAGTTTAATTACCAGGATTAATTAGGGGGTGGACCCCACATGTCAGTGAGACATTAGGGTAATTAGATTATTTTTATTTCTAATTTGTTTTAACTAATTAAACAGGAAGGCGGGGCCCGCCTGTCAGCGACTGGGCCGGTCCAGTCAGCAAGGCTGACTGGTCAACTGGCCGGCCGGGCCCCTGGGACCCACGGGTCAGTGACCCAGGGGGTGGGCCCCGCCTGTGCCACGTCAGCGGGGCCGGCGGCTGGTCGCCAGCGACCAAATCGCACGGCGGCGCGTCGCCGGAGTTGGCCGGAATCGAGCTATAGGGCTCGGTTCGAGCCGGGCTTGGGTGCGTTCGAAAGCTGGCGTCCTCGCGCATCTAGCTGAGCCAACAGCCGGGCTCGGAGGTGGCCGGAACGTCGCCGGCGTTGAGCGAGGCGGACGTCCGAAGCTCGAGCTCGTCGGGTTCGACGTTCTAGCGCGCGGGCGACCTAACTAGCTAGCTGTGCGGGGCCTACGGCTCACAGGGAGCTCGCCGGAGGAGTCAAACGAGCTAGCAACAGCTCGGGAGCTTGGCTGCAGCGGCAATGGCGGCGGTGACATTCGGGTCTCCGAGGTGCCGCGGCTACAGCGTGCAGACGGGCTACCAGAGAGGCCAGAGAGAGAGGGAGAGTGCTCACCGAGCGGCGCAAGGTGGCCCGTGTGAGGATTAGGAGCTGCAGGGGTCGAGGTCGCCGGAAGCGCGCCGGAGATGCAGAAGAGGGGCGCGGCTCGATCCGCGCAACGTGGAGCTCCTCGGCCCCAATCAACGGCGCCCAAGGCCGTGGCAGTCCATGGCGATGGCGCAGGACATGGCAGAGCGGCAGGCAGGGCTCGGTGGCCGCGGGGACGAACGAGAACGGCGGCGGTGGCGCTCGGATCTGGAGGAAGGGGAAGAGACAGAGCGGCGATGGAGAGAGATGGGGATGAGGCAAATGACCAGGGGGAAGGCACGGGCCTGCCCTTATCCTCTCGCGGCGCCCGCGGCGTCGCGCTGTCGAGCAGCGACCGGAGCGAGCGCGCGCGTCCATGGACGAGGCGACACGGCGACGGAGAAGGACGACGACTGTAGCGAGCTGGGCCAGGTGGGCCGCGGTCGGGGCACTGTGCACTAAGGCCCAGTGCACAGTGCCTCGCTTTCACATTTTCTATTTTCTGTTTCCTTTTTCTTTTAATCCCTTTTCTGTTTCAAAATGTTTAGGCCACTTGTGCACTTTTGAAAAATTATGGGAGTTGGTCCCAATATTGTGATGCAATATTAGCTCTCACCAAAAAGTGGTTTGAACATATTTGGATTCCATTTGAATTTGATATTAATTTAATAGATGTAAATAGTCTGTTTTGAGTGCTGTTTCAGGTTGTTTCACTCACTTAGCTAACTCCAAATATTTTGATTTTGATTTTAGAAATGTTCCTGGATTATTTGTCATTTAATGAACATTTTCCCAACAGTGTTTGATCAGCTTTATAATTCACCTTTGAATTTGAGTTGATTTTCAGATGTGGATTTGAATTGGATCATTAACCCTCATGACTTGGCACTGCAAATGATCATGACTTGGCAGTTTTAACAGAGTGTCACAGAGTTTATTACAAGGGGGTGTTACAAGTTCTCCTCCTCTAAAAGAAATTCTCGTCCCGAGAATTTAGGAGGTAGAAGGAAAGAGTCCGGGATATTCTTCCCGAAGATGATCCTCGCGTTCCCAAGTGGCTTCATCTTCAGTATGATTCGACCATTGCACTTTCGGGAACTTGGTTGTCTTCTGACGAGTCCGACGTTCAGCTTCGTCGAGGATTCGAATCGGATGCTCCTTATATGAAAGATTATCTTGCAGTTGTAGCATCTCATGATCCACTGCACGATGCGGAGATTCCTTGAAGCACTTCCGGAGTTGCGATACGTGGAAGACATCATGAATATGAGAGAACTGTGGCGGCAATTCCAATTTATATGCCACATGTCCACGTCTAGCCACGATGCGGAAAGGACCAATATAGCGAGGAGCTAGCTTGCCCTTGATTCCGAAACGACGGGTGCCCTTCATTGGAGTGACACGAAGATAGGCTTGATCACCAGGTTGATAGATCACACCCCATCGCTTGCGATCATAATTACTCTTCTGACGGTCTTGAGCTGCTTTGAGATTCTCCCGTACAATTCGGACTTGTTCTTCGGCATGCTGAATAATGTCCGGTCCAACAAGAGGTCGTTCCCCAGTTTCTGACCAGTTCAGAGGGGTTCGACATTTACGACCATAAAGAACCTCAAAGGGGGCCATTTTCAAGCTGGCTTGATAGCTGTTGTTATAAGAGAACTCGGCATACGGGAGAGATTCCTCCCATTTCTTACCGAAGGATATAACACAAGCTCGAAGCATGTCTTCAAGCACTTGATTAACACGCTCAACTTGGCCTTGAGACTGAGGATGATATGCGGAACTCCAGGTAATATGAGTTCCCATGGCTTCTTGGAAACTTTCCCAGAACTTGGAAGTGAAAAGAACACCACGGTCTGAACTAATCTCCTTCGGAATACCATGGAGAGAAACAATTCTGGCAATGTACAGTTCTGCTAGCTGGCTAGCGGTGATAGTCTCCTTAACAGGTAGGAAATGGGCAACCTTGGAGAGTTGGTCGACGACGACAAGAATAGCATCGTGACCCTTCTGAGACTTGGGAAGACCAGTGATGAAGTCCATTTGCACTTTATCCCACTTCCATAGAGGAATAGGGAGCGGTTGCAGAATTCCAGCAGGTTTTTGATGTTCTGCCTTCACGCGACGACAAACGTCACACTCGGCAACATAACGAGCAATATCCTGCTTCATCCTAGACCACCAGTACCTCTGACGTAGATCTCGATACATCTTAGTGCTACCCGGATGGATAGATAGCGGTGTATCATGGGCCTCCTTCATGACTTTGTCAGTCATTAATTCGAAGCGAGGTACTACGATGCGGTCTCTGAAATATAACGTTCCATCTTCAGCAACTGAGAAATCCCGATACTTAGCAAGGTGAAGCTCCTTCTTCATCAAGTCAATTTCAGCATCTTTGGCTTGCGCTTCTTTAACAGCCTTCAGAAGGTCTGGCTGTACCACAAGGTTATTAAGAGAACCCTGGGGAACAATTCGCAGATTCAGCTGAGTCAGTTCTGCGTGAAGACGAGGTTGAGCTTGCCTAACCATGAGGTTGTTGCAATATGACTTGCGACTCAGGGCATCGGCCATTACATTAGCTTTTCCCGGGGTATAAGAAATACCGCAGTCATAATCCGCAATAGCTTCTAACCATCGTTGTTGTCGGAGATTAAGATCCGGTTGAGTGAATAAGTATTTCAGACTTTGGTGATCGGTATAAATTTCACACCGATTACCCAGAAGGTAGTGTCGCCATAACTTCAATGCATACATCACTGCTGCAAGTTCAAGATCATGCACTGGATAATTCTCTTCATGTGGACGCAATTGACGTGAAGCATATGCAATTACTCTCCGCTCTTGCATTAGGACGCAGCCTAATCCCTGACGAGAGGCGTCGCAATATATGACAAAGTCCTTGCGAGAATCAGGAGGAGCAAGCACTGGAGCAGAAGTGAGCTTGTCCTTGAGGGTTTGGAAACTTTCCTGACACTTGTCTGTCCACTCAAACTTAACGCCTTTGTGGAGCAGATTAGTCAGGGGCTTGGCGATCTTGGAGAAGTTCTCGACGAATCGGCGACAATAGCTGGCTAGACCGAGAAAGCTCCGGACCTGCTTGGCATTCTTCGGAGGAGTCCAGTCAAGGATAGCCTGAACACGCTCCGGGTTAACGGCAATACCGTCCTTGGAAATCACATGTCCAAGGTAGGTCACTTCAGGAAGCCAGAATTCGCATTTAGAGAACTTGGCATATAATTGGTGCTCTCGAAGTCTCTCCAGAACTAGTCGAAGGTGCTCAGCATGTTCTTCTTTGTTCTTCGAATAAACCAGAATATCATCCAGATATACCACGACGAATTTGTCGAGGTAATCCATGAATATGTAATTCATTAGGCGGGAGAATGTAGCTGGAGCGTTTGTTAAACCAAACGACATGACTGTGTACTCGTAAGAGCCATAACGAGTAACGAATGCAGTCTTCGGAATATCCTCTTCGCGAACACGGATCTGGTGATAACCCAACCTCAAGTCGAGTTTAGAAAACACCGAAGATCCAGCGAGTTGGTCATATAAATCATTGATCCGGGGAAGTGGATATTTATTCTGAATGGTTGCCTGGTTGATAGGACGATAATCTTGGACCAACCTATTCGTTCCATCTTTCTTCTTGACGAAAAGAGACGGTGCTCCCCATGCAGAGGAACTGGGGCGAATGAAACCCTTCCTTAAGGATTTATCAATTTCCTCCTTAAGCTCGATGAGGTGGTGCGGAGGCATCTTGTAAGGACGCTTCGCAATAGGAGTGGTGCCAGGCTTCAAGTCGATGACGAACTCGACAGCTCTAGCAGGGGGTATTCCTGGAAGTTCTTCTGGAAAAACATCTGGGAAGTCACAGACCACTGGGATATTCTCAATCCCATCAAGCGGAGAAGCATTCAACGCGTTCAAGGCATAAATTTGAGCCTCGGCGTTCTGAGTGATATGAGCATGGTAATTCACCATCTCATTCGAGGGGTGCAAGAGGTGAACAACTTTGGTGGCACAATTGATTGAGGCATAGTGGGCCTTCAACCAATCCATTCCCAGAATAAGGTCAATCTTGGACGATTTCAGAATAATGGGAGACGCACTGAACTCCAACTCTTCGATTTCAACGGGAACATTATAGCTAACTGCAAAGGTTCGGCAACACCCGCGGGGGTGTGTACCAATAAGGGTGTGTTCATGTATTCGCATTTAATGTCATGCATGCGTGCAAAATGTTCTGACATGAAGGAATGCGATGCTCCTGAATCAAATAAAACAGATGCTGGTACTGAATTAACGAGAAGTGTACCCATCACAGTATCTGGTTGATCTGGAGCTTCAGACATGTTGACGTGGTAGTACTGCCCACGACCATAAGAAGGTCTGGCATTATTGTTGCGCTGCTGAGGAATACCACGGCCAATTCCACGTCCAGCAGAAGGGAGAGCTAGTTGATTCTGATTCTGAGAACAGTCTCTAGCACGGTGACCTGGCTTGCCACACTTGAAGCATAGTCCGCTGTCAGGACGAGGTGCTGGAGCTCGAGGTGCTGGAGCTGGCAGGGGCTGTCTCGGTGGTGGAGGTGGCAGACGTGGTGCAGCATAAGAAGGTCTGTTCGCAGGAGCTGCTGAACGGAACATGCCTTTGGGGAACCAGATACGTCGCTTCTGGGAAGACGAGCCCGAAGATGAGCCCGACTCACGGGTGCGTCTGGACGCTTCCTTGTGCTTTTTAAGTCCAGTTTCAACCATGATGGCCTTATTCACCAAGGTGGCGAAATCAGGATAATCTTGAACAAGAAGGGCTAACTGAATGTCATGGTGCAGTCCTTCACGAAACTTCTCCTGTCTGCGTTCATCAGTAGGAATGTCCTCTTCAGCGTAACGAGATAAGTCTAGAAACTCGCGCTGATAGACTTCCACAGTCTTGTTTCCTTGGACAAGGCTACGGAACTCAGCCTTCTTCCTAGCTATGACAGCTTGAGGAATGTAGCGGGCACGGAATGCAATCTTGAATTCTGCCCAAGTGACGACAGTACCAGGCGGCAGAGTCTGTCGGTGAGTGGCCCACCATTGGGCTGCGGGACCCTTAAGAAGATATGTCGCAAAAGTGACATAGTTAATTTCGGCGACACTAGCAGACTCCATCTCATGAGAGATATCACGCAGCCAGTCATCTGCATCCAGTGGGTTGACTGTGTTGCGGAAAAACGATGGACTGAGCCTCATGAACTCTGGTAAGGTAATGGATGGTTGCTGCTGATTAGCATCAGGACAAGGGAATTGCTGCATAATCCCCGTCATAAACTGGCGGTTGAGTTCAAACTGTTGCATCATCGCTGCCATGTAATCAGGTGGTGGCGGCGGTGGCGGGTTGTTGTCAGCCATCCTGCTATTCCAACAGGGGTATTTCAGCGATAGCTTATGCAAGTGTTTAACAATAAACATGAGGTAACTCGACATTATTGAAAGAGTGCAATAGATGCTAGAAGTAGTCATTAAGACGTACAGATCCATACATAGTCGGTTACATTCGGGCAGCATAACGGCGCAAATTGAAAAGCTAGACATGCTAGGCGGCGCGCAGGCACGCGGTAAGGAAGTACACAACGGGACATAGCAAAGGCTACATCAACGTCGGAGAAAACCACTGAAACGGGGTAACTGCAAGTGCGGACGATGGACGTTCGTCGCAGAAGGATCCTGCGCTCCATGGGCACTCTGATGCAGAACCCGGTCTCGAGAAGAAAGAAGAGGTCCACGTGCAGGCGTGTGACCTCCCACAGCAGGCCAGACGATCCCTGATGGCATCTCAGTCCTGCTCGGGTAAAGAATGTACTCCGGATGCATCCCTGGACGAACAGCTGGTAGCAACCGTGTCATAGCCTCGTAGTAGCGTGCTCGAGTGGCAAACAACTCAACAGCAAGTGCACGAACAGTGCGATCCAAAGCCTGAGTGCACTGAATCAGAACTTGCGGGTCGTAGCGTCGAGACTCGTACGGGGCACAGATAGCTGTGTAAAATCCAGTAGCATCTCCAACAGGTGCATACGGAATGTACCGAAACACAGTATCATCCAAGTTAGCACTGTGCTCTCCTCGGAGACGTGCGACAGCAGAGTAGGCGGCATTCATACACAAATGCTAAGTGACCATTCATACACAACACCAAGAGGAATAATTAATTCATCACTTAAAAAGAGGATATCCAATATCTTATAGGATTTCAGTTCTAATCATGCAAGGGTTTATACATATCCCCGAGAACTAGTACAACTACTCAAACATGAAAGGGGGAAAACATGAAGGACAAGGTCAAGTTATAATCCAATGATGGGTCAGGGAAGAAGAAGAAGAAGAAGAACATGGCGACACCGGTGGAGACGGCACCGACCCGAAGGCGGATGCGAGGCGTCTGTGGAGCCTCCCGCTTCCTTGTTCGTCTTTGCCCCTTCTTATATGGTGGAATTGATGTTAGAGTAGCACGGGGGATGATGGACATGGTCTAGATTGATTGTCGGTGGCTAGGGTTGGAGGTGTATATATATATGAGGCCTCCACAAGTCTCCTTCATGGATGTGCCTTCTCTTCTTTGACCCAAGGGCTCTAAATGAGCCAAATCCTATCCAATACCTCCCTTGGTGGCAAAGGAAGTCATAGGAACAAACAGAGACGAAAGCCACGAAGAGTCACCGAGATTGGAGTTGTTTTCATAGCTCTTGGCACCTGGTATGAGCAGCGGTGTGATCATGCACAGTCGTACTGCACACTGTCTTCTTCTCTGAACTACGCGCATGAAGTTTCGTATTTTGGTCGCCATTTCCTCATACGTACTCCAATTTTGACGTTTTTGGCTCATTTGATTCGTATGAAGGAGACCAATACATTTAAGGTATTGGATATTCAATTTGGGCGTGTTGGGAAATCACTTTTTTTTGCAAACTCCACGAACGACCTTTATTTGGTACATATAAATCCTCTGTATTCATCCCAACCTTGGTACTTTCATACATTGGAGCCCGCCTCCTATATTATTAGGTCCTCCCGAACGTTTCCACCTTCCCGGTTTTACCCTGTTTTCTATGAATCTCTTCCAATTTCCCCGAAACACTTCTAGTTCTCTCTCGAAACAATTTATATTATCTCCAAAACTTTTCTGGCGATATTTTCTCAAACTTCTAACTCCAATATAACTCAACATACTGTAAACCCTTAAGCATGTGACCCTGCAGGTTCGGTGAAATATAGACATGAACGAAAACACCTTTCAATCAATGATCAATAGCGGGACCGTGGACATCCATATTGACCTCTATACTCACACGAATGATATTCAACTGAACCTTTTGGTTATTATATGATATTCCTTTTCCTTTGTGATACTTTACAAAACTCGAGATGAGATATAACGATATCCCCGTGAGTCAAACACATTGCCACTATGCTAGTCTGCTCATTACCAGTTTTGTTCTCTTTTCACATTCTTGTGTTCCATCATCCCCGTGAGCTATTCACACTGTGTCTGGCCAGATAATGATGGATGCCGTCACACCGAGAGGGTCCTAAGAATATCTCTCCATCGTCGAAGAGCAAATCCGAGTCTCGAGCTATGTAGCCACTTGCCATACGTTTTTTATAAACCTTTAAGTTGCCACTATGATCACCCTGTTATGGATGACATTGTAACAACCCCAAAGTATATCGTCCTATATGAAGTGAATAGACACTCTCATGGTCTAAGAAATTGTGCATATGTTAACATCATGTGTTATGGACTATAGACTTTGTTGGCGAAATTACCTCCTAGTAACATACAACTTGGGTCAATTTAAGAGTGAAGTGCATTGTTAGTCCCTAAAGTATTTCAGGGGTGTCATGTAGGTCCTCAAACTATGAAAATCCGCACCCAGGTCCTCGAAGTGTAGCAAGTGTGTCATTCAGGTCCAAAATCTGTTCGACCCCACCTGACCGACCAACTGGCGTCTTGACCCGTCACACATTTGACAAGGGGCCCCGCAAAGTAACAGCCGGTGACGGGAATATGCAAATAAATTCCAGGGATTAATAAATGCACTTCACTCAAAATAAATTCAAATTCATGGTTTCAAAAAACGTTCGCGAATAAGGAAAGAATGTTCACGACTTCAAAAAAAATTCGCAAACGATAATTTTGAAAATGTGTTCGAAAACCACAAATTAATGAACATTTAAAGTCGTGAACGATAAATTTGAAAATTTGGCGATATTTTTAAAGTCGTGAACATTTTTTCACTATTCGCGAACATTTTTTGAAACCATGAACATTTTGTAAATTCATAAACATATTATCAAATTCATGAACAGTTCTTTTAAACCTGAACATTTTTGTAAATCCGTGAACAATTTTAAATTCATAGAAAAATACAAATCGCAAATTTTAAAAATAAATAATGAACATTTATGAAATTTGTGCAAACTTTTTTTCAAATTCATTATTCGCGAACATTTTTTGTGGTTCATGAACATATTTTGAAATTTATCATTCACAAACAATATTGGTGGTTTGCGAAGATATTTTCTTTTCTTTTAAAATTTATCGTTCGCAAACAATTTTTTTAAATCATGAATATTTTTTCCAAATTCCTTGTTCAGGAACTTTTTCAAATTCATCATTCGCGAACATTTTTTAAGTCGCAAACATCTTCTCCGCATTCGCAAACAATATTTGTGGTTCGCGAACATATTTTCAAATTTATTGTTCATGAATATTTTTTAAAGTTGCGAACATTTATTTCATATTCGTTAATTGTTTTTGTTATTCGGGAACATATTTTTCAAATTTATTGTTCATGAACATATTTTCTTTTCTAATAAAATTTATTGTTGCGAACATTTTCTTAAGGTCGCGAACATTTGTTTCTCCAAATTCACTGTTGTGAACATTTTTTCAAATTCATTGTTCGCAAACATTTTTCCATATCCGTGAACATTTTTATAAACTAACGAAAAAAATTAAAGTCGTGAATACTTTTCCATATTCGCGAACATTTTTGAAACCATGAATTTGAATTTATTTGCATACTTCCGTCACCAGCCGTTACATTATGGGGCCCCTTCTAATATAACACGGGTCAACGGCACTATAAGTTGTTGGCATCATCGTTACACTTAACTCATGCCTATGATCAGGAAAATAGAACCATCATGCAACACTTGAGCTAGTCCTAGAGATAAGACTAGGAATATTTTACCATTTATAATTCTACACATGCATATGAGTTTTCCTCTAAGCCTCTTGGTTATCGCAGACTCGAGAGCCATAGCAGTCATAGCATGGAACATCAACATTAATCATAAAATAGGAAATAAATAATATAATTATTATTGCCTCTATGGCATATTTCCAACACCGAGGTGGTCGTGGTGCAGTGCGAAGGAAGAGGAGCTCGGGTGATGCGGGGCTTGATGAGGATGATGACATTGATGACACAACCTAGAGTCCTCTAAAACCTAGGGAATGAAACAATGGTGGCTCATGTGTTCATAAGGACAAGAGTCAATGAGCCAGGAAATTTGTCATGAATATGGGCATAGCAGGGATGAATGATTTGTAGGGGGACGGATCCGGCAGTGTCCAGAACATGAGAAGATAGAAGAATGGGAGTGTGGGGATTGGCCAGGGCAGTGGCGGTTATCTAACACCACTCCCACCGCCAGTGGCGGAGCTTCAAAGAAATCTTAGGAGGGGCGAAGCTACAACTTCTCTCATGCCAAATCGTAGGACTGCCCCTAACTGTAAGGATTGAATCAATTATATGTGAAGTGTCCGCATACCATAAAATTTGCAATTCTTCAAAAGGGTCTGTATAAGATCTAGCTTCAAGTCTGCTTGTCGCACATCATCGCTTTGATCAGGTGGATGTTGCCAAATATGTGGACACAATGTTGGATGCCGTTCCAAGAATTCAATCCCTTTGAATAAGATTTTAATTGTTCTTTGTGACTTTGATGTTCAAACTGGAGCAACAAGAGAGTTGCCCGACCATTCGGTCAGTGTTGGTTAAAATTACCGACTGGACAGGGTGAGTAGACTGCTGCTCGCTGGCTCACCTCGCGGAGCGCCGGTGTCGTGTTGATGCTGACCGGGGCCGTGACGAGGCATTGAGGCCTCTGGCCATCTGACGGTCGGGAGAACGGACGCCCGTGGCGGCCGGCTCGTCGTGCCCCACGCCCGAACGCATCTACCCTAGCCCCAGCCAGTCGCCGTTAGCCAAAGCCAAGTTCGTGCAAGAGGCGAGACGAGAAGAACATAGCTTTTTTTAGATCGAGAAGAACAGAACTGGTCGGTTGCTGTTGGCTGCTGGCCTCATTAGCATTTTTTATAGATAAATGGGCCTTATTAGTTATGGGCTGCAGTGCTATTACTACGGGGTACTAAAAAAAGTGCAGTTTTGCTGGGGTTCGCCCCCGTGAAGCTCCGCCACTGCCCACCGCCAGTTTATGTTCCACCAAAAGAACGCAGGAAGGCTCAATAATTAATGTCCTTAGACCGGACCAGCGCTTTAGGCATCAAGGCTTCTCGTGCTCCTCGTATTGTCTTCGCTCCTTGTTAATATCGCAACATGGAGGTCATAGATTCGCTGGACAATAAGTGTTTACCCATGTAGGTCTTTGAATCATGTTATCTAGGCTCTTAAATTGAACAACAAGCATCACACACGCCATGAACAATCAAGCTACAGCTGGAGAGGATGACCACATACCCGGCTTGCAGATGCGCCTGGCGCCTGGATCGATGGAGTGCTGGTGGTAGCTGCATGGACATATAGAGACCGCCTTGATGTGTGCATGCGCTTAGACGCAACGATTGTCGAGGTAGTGTGTGCGCGCATGGAGCGTCGCACTGCCAGGAAGTGGAGCTCGGGGCCGATGCGTATGAATTGACGTGGCACACATGATCTTTGCTAAATTTCTGCGGATTTTCTCATCGGACGAGAGAGAGGTCGCAGGATTTATTTGGTGGCTGAAAAAAAAATGGGGTAAAATGTGTCACTAGTTTGCCTAAATTGAATATGAAATTATATTTATTTTTTTGCTAAATGGGTAATATCTGTCACAAACGTGAATTCTGTAGGTAAAAAATGGAGTTCACTCTACTACTAGAAATGGCTCACCACCACCTTTGCAGCTGCAGTTTAATTTAAACTGGCAAAACGTCTTAAATTTGTGAACAGAGAGGGTACGCTAGAATTTGGGAACCGGCTTCTGTCAGATTCCTGCAATGCATAGTTTTTTTCAAACTCTTTTGTTTTGAAGGTTGGTTGGATTCCTGAATGCTTAACCTTTAAAACTCACTCGAGGGTCGCAAGTTAGCTAGGAACAAAGGATCTTGGTCTGATGTGTGGCCCGGGACCGGGAGATAGATCAAAGCGATGTGAAACTGGATTTTAAAAAACTGGCGCCGTGGCACGCAGTCATACCTTCTCGCCTGTGGCGCGCCGATGTGTCGGGAATCCAACAGGGAGCTCGGATCCCAAGAGGCAGCCACTGCTTGGCACACCCCTACCGTCAGAAGCCACACGTTTTACGCATCAGTGTAAGTGCATGCTGCGTGGCCCTCTGAGCAGCTGTATTTTTGTAGTAAAAAAGAGAGAAAGCTTACCATCGTAGGGTTTGTTAAACCACGCCGGTACGGATGGGGGCAGATGTTCTATACTTCTATATAACAGTTGTAAGAAATCTGAGCTTTGACCGCCCACTAGCAGCTAGCCATCGATCTATATCTGACTAGCAGTGTTTAAACTAACCAGCATTCTTCTATAAGAACCCAACAAGCCTCGGCCTTCCTCCTCTCTTCACTCTCCTTGCCATCACCCCTTCACCAGCCACCAAGATTTACCGGCCGTCGTACCAGTTAATCGGAGTTCACCATGACTACTGTCCGAGTTCTTCTTACAGTTGCGCTGGTCATCTCCCTGCTCGCCCTTGGCAATCCCCTCGCGCATGCTCGCCATGGTGAGTCTAATTTTTCTCATTCTTCATCTCAAGTTTGTACTAGTAGCATTTATTCAGTCTCAAGTAGTAGTATTGCTGATCTCACCAGCTGCTCATACATTGCTTGTTGTGCAGTGAAGGACCCGTCCATACCAACCGGTGATTCCTCAGCTGTAAAGAAAGGATTACAGCAAGGGAGTAACATGAAGCTCGATGCCGGCAAGACGAAGAAAGTTGAAAACGTGGGAGTGGAGGAGTCACCAGAGGGATCTGTTGAACCAAGCTTTGTCAACCGGGGGAGCCTTGGTGTGGAGTCTGATAAGGTGGTCGTACTTGCTCGCCGTGGACCACCCAGGCCTCACCCGAAAAAACACAACTAAGGCACTGTCCGGAATGGGTGAATTTTTTGGTGACCATATATCAGCACTACAAGCTTTGCATTCAGTCCAACAGTCCCTAAGTATGTGTACATATAGTTAGCTAGCTAGTTTGCTTTTTAGCTGATCTTGTTATATTTATTATCTGATTTAGAGTAGTGGTAGTTCTCTTTCTTTCATGTTTCCCCTGCCCCTCTCTAGCTAGTTTCTAGGTGAAATTTTGGCTAGGAAACGGAGATCCGACTCCACTGAGCATACTGTACTATAGCTGCCTACTGTCAAATTAAATACCACACTTTTTCTATATATACACATTTTATTCTTCTACCTTTGAAGGGTCAAAGGATGCATTAAGCCAAATGAAATATTAACACACGTACCTTTTTCTTTTGGAGTTTTTCTTAACACAAGATCGGATAGTCACATACTAGAGGGTGTTGTCGTCCTACATGACACACTACATGGAATCCACTCGAAGAAACTGGATGGGGTGGTTTTCAAAGTAGACTTCGAGAAGGCGTATGATGTGGAAAAGAAGACAGGAATTGTGTACAATGGCATTGTACAATAATTTAATTTGGAAAAGGGATGTAGCGCAGCTTGGTAGCGCGTTTGTTATGATAAGGTTAAATGACCCTTCCTCCAACAGGCCTTACATATGAAGGGATTCGACGATTCCTGGAGGAAACAGGTTGAGTCATTTGTGTAAAAAGGCAGCGTAGCGATTAAAGTGAATGATGACACATCTAGACGCAAAAGGGCCTAAGACAGGAGACCGGATGTCTCATATCTTGTTCAACATAGTGACGGATATGTTAACAATTCTTATTGGTAGGGCCAAAGAGGACGGGCAAGTAGGCGGACTCATACCCCTTCTTGTGGATGGGGGTGTCCATACTACAACATGTTGACGACACTATTATTTTCATAGAACATAATTTGGCAAAGGCTACAAATATGAAGTTTGTGTTATGCTTCTTTGAGCAATTGTCGGGGTTGAAGATCAACTTTAACAAAAGTGAATTGTTCTGCTTTGGGAGAGCCAAAGATGAACAAGAGGCTTGTAAACAATTGTTTGGATGTGAACTGGGGTCCCTACTGTTTAGCTATCTGGGCATACCAATTCATCATCGCAAGCTATCCAGCAAGGAGTGAAAGTGTATTGAAGATTAAATTTTTTTTTTAAACTAAGCTGCTGGAAGGGTAAGCTTATGTCTTATGGTGATCGGTTGGTACTGATAAACTCAGTGCTCACAAGTATGCCAGTGTTCCTATTGTCTTACCTTGAAGTGCCCGTGGGGTACGGAAAAGGTTAGACTTTTATCGATCATGATTTTTCTTGCAATGCAATGAGATAAAGACAAAATACAGGCTCACCAAGTGGGATATTATTTGCAGACGAAGGACCAGGGTGGGCTCGGGATTGATAATTTAGAAGTAAAGAATAGGTGTCTGCTGAGTAAATGGTTGTACATGCTTTCAGTTGAGACCGAAGGTACATGGGTACAGATTTTGCGTGATAAGTATCTGCAATCTAAGACCTTGGCCCATGTTACTATAAGACCCAATGATTCACCTTTCTGAAAGAGGCTAATGAGGACGAAACTAGCCTTCTTTTCATAGGGCGATACATGGCTAGGGAAGACGCCTTTAGCCGCACAATATTCGTCCCTTTATAATATTATACAGCGTAAAGACGCTCATGTTGCTGTCCCACTAAACATGGGAGGGTTCAAGAGGTCCTTAGTAGGACACCGATGGGAAGCGTGGCTATATCTCGTGCGGAGGTTGATGGACATTCACCTTTCTGATGAGCCAAATTCGATTCACTAGAAACTATCTGTAAATGAAATTTTCTCAGTGAAATCCATGTATTTAGACCTAATTGTTTCTGGTCCAATTCCGAAGTCATTGCATATTTGGAAGATTAAAGTACCCCTAAGAATCAAAATCTTCATGTGCTTCGTCCACAAGGAGATGATTCTGACTAAGGATAATTTGGCAAAGCGAAGATGGGAGGGTTCGCTCCTGAAAATACCATGAAAAAATGCACATTTTCTAAATGCCATTTTTAATTTGGCAAAGCTAGAGGCCCAGCATTGCTGTTTTTTTCTAAATGCCATGAAAAAATACACATTTTCTTATTAAAAAACAAGGGAAATGAAATTATGAGTGCCATCGTATGAAAAGTGAAAAAGCCATGCTACTTTGTAAAACTGCCATGCCAATATAGAAAAACATTTTTTTTCATGGACCCAGTACAAAAATGCCATGCTGTAAAAATGAAAAAATAAATCCGAAAATGATTTTAAAAATGCCACAAGAGTTGCCATGTTCCTAATCAACACCCAAAAAACTTGTCTGCAGAAAAAGTGGCAGTAAAAAATGCCACCTCTCAATATTAAAAATGCCGTCCCCCTTAAAATAATAAAAATGCCATCCTCACAATAATATAAAATGTTCATCCTGTTATAAAATAAAAAAATGGCATGCTCTTATAAATAAAACGGCCATCCTCTAACAACAAAAGTACTATCCTCTTGTACAAAAAATACCAAACTCTTATCTTATAAACAAAAATGTCATCCTCTTATAATAAAATTTTCATCCTCTTAAGTAGTAATAAACAAGACATCATCACAACAATAAAAAAAATGCCACCCTATTATAAAAAATGGCATGCTCTTATAAAATAAAACGGTCATCCTCTAATAATAAAAATGTCATCCTCTCATAACAAAAATTGTCATCCTCTTATAATAAAAACCGACATATTCTTATAATAAAAATGCCATCCCTCTTATAGTAAGAAATGCCATCCTCTTATAATAAAACTGCCTTGTGAGAAAGTAAAAGTATCAGGATGTTCGAACAAATTAAAAAACAGAAAGTCTTCAAAAATGCCAAGTTATATATAAAAATATGTTTTAGCACAAAAATGTTCACGAACCACCTCTCCAGCCCATACTTCAAACTTCTTGGTCTTCTAAATAACTAGTCTTGCGGTTTCTTTGCCTCTGTGGAGAGATTCTACCCCTTAGAAAGTTAACGAAGGTTGTCACCGGTTAAGAGAAATTTTGCTTGTTGAGGTGGTGGAACATCCGGGAAAAACCTAGACAAAAATGGAGAGGGATGAGCCACGAAGCACTTAGATGCCTTGCCTGGTTTTTGGGTTGAGTTTCACTATATTTCCGATCTTCATCCAGACTCCTGGTGATGTTACAAAGAGAGGGGGATAAAAGAAACTTGTTGGCGAAGGAGAAGTGGGGTGTAAAAGAGCGGCCCTACTTTTCTTCCTCCCATCATTTTTCCTTCGTATTTCTAACCCCTCCCCCCCCCCCCCAAATTTCCTGACTTTCAAGATTTTTTGGTATTTTTGGACCTTATTTCAATTGTTGTTGCTAAATCTTCGGAGTTTCTACCATTTTTAGGCAGGAATAGAGAGAATGGGCGAGGAGGCAACAACACCTCCTGAAAACAAAAGGTGGCGTCTAAGACGGTCTGACTGCATAGTCGTGGCCCATCTTGGCCTTGCTAGATGGCCTGACTTACAATGGGACACGTCGGCTCTCAGACCTCCTATACACAGCGCGTAGGGTGTTGGGTGACACGCAAATGCGCACCCCACAGCTAGCGGAGCGCCCCCTCTGGGTCGCCCAATATACTTTAGCTAATGCTTTTTTGTCTGTTTTCTGGTTCGTTTCTTTTAAAAGATTTTTTATCTGGTTTATTTTCATTTGGTTTTCTACTAAAATACTTTCTATTTTAAAAATAGTCCAAGAACTAAAAATGTTCGCAGATTTAAAATATATTCAAAAAATAATGAATTAAAAAAATCATGAATTTTAAAATATTCACAAATACAAAAAATATTCAGTAATTTGATAAAATGATAGTGAATTCAAAAAATGCTCAATTTAAAAATGTCCCTATTTTTTAAAATGTGTATTGAAAATATTTTCATGTGTTTTATAAAATGTTTGCAAATTCAAAAAATCGTGAATTTTAAAAATGTTCGTGAATGTAAAAAATCATGAATTTTAAAAATGTTTGCAAAATCAAAAATATATATTCGTGGATTCAAAAAATGTTTGCAAAGTCAAAACTATGTTCACGAATTTCAAAAGTGAAAAAATGAAAAGAAAAAAATAAAAACCAAAAGAGAACCAGAAGAAAACCGGTAGAGGGTAAGAGAAAAAAAAACGGTTCAGTGAAGGTTCATGTAGCAGCGCTATCCACGAAGGGTGACCATCGGCCCTAATAGGTTGGTTCTTTTCTCTAGGCCTAATCCATCCTACTTTGGCTCCTCCCAGAGTCGGGAGCAACTAGTTGGCGAGCGCTTCTTCGGGAGCCTCCCAACGATCACTTGGGGGTGGGCTGAGAGCACGCCACTTGGCGCGCTCCGCCACGTGTCGCACGCTGGGCGCTCCCTCTGGATTTTATTTTTTTATTTTTTCGCACGCGTTTTCGGCTTTTTAAATGGTTTTTTCTGGATTTTTGTTTACTTTTTAATTTTCCAGCGGTCTTCCTTAGCTTTTGAACAAAAAAAATTGGGCGAAAAAATATTTTTTTTCTTTCGTGAGAGGCACGGTTTTGCTTTCGCGAGAGGCACGGTCATGCCTCTCGGAAAAATTAGTGTTTTTTTTTTTTCCTTTCGCGAGAGGCACGATTTTGCTTCCGCGAGAGACACGGTTTTGCTTTCGCGAGAGGCACGGCCGTGCCTTTCGAAAACGAAAAAAAACACATTTTCTGGTTTTTTTTTCTTCCGCGGGAGGCACGGTTTTGCTTCCGCGAGAGGCACGGTTGTGCTTTCGCGAGAGACACAGTTGTGCCTCTCAAAAATGGAAAAAAAAACATGTTTTCTGTTTTTTCCGTTCTGCGAGATGCACGGTTTTGCTTCCGCGAGAGGCATGGTTGTGCTTTCGCGAGAGGTACGACCGTTTCTCTTTCGGAAAGGAAAAAAAGTGCTCCCGGTTCTGTTTTTTCGTCCGGTCTTTTTCGTGAAAAAAATTCGTCAAAACCTATCAACATGGGATCTAATTTTGAAGATCTCGACGCACGAATTAAGAGATAAAACATTTTAAATAAACGGATGTACGAAAAAGAAAAACTCTCAGGTTGCGATAAATGACACGTAGATGAGGTGATCTTTGAAAAGAGTACTTCTTAATTAGTGATTTCGCCCAATGTCACCCTAAATCATGGCAAGAGTGCAGCCGCCAAGTGCTCGGCCTAACCAGGGCCCCATACCTTGTGATGTGTACTGGTACGTGTATGTTAACTTGGAAAACAACCCCTAAAAAATGTTAACTAGGAAAACATGCATTATATTTTATAAAAAAATATTTTTATATTCATTGTCAAATGTATTTTTTTAATACAGTACAGACGCAAGCGAATACATACGTGCATACACTCACCCCTATAAACGTATACATGCACACCCTATCTCTATGAGCATCTTCAAGAGACTGAGCCGGCACATCATCTTAAGATTTACGAAGTCACCGTAGACGTCTCGTCATCGACGGGAACGTCTCCTCCAATGGAAAGCACATCGCCGAAAATTCTGAAATAAATCCAGAAATAATGCGAGCACCAAGACTTGAACCCTGATGAGCTGGGAATATCATTGCCCCTCTGACCATCCAACCACAGATTGGTTCGCGTCAAATGTAGTTTATAACTATATGTTTTTTGTGGCATATTATACTTTTTTTATTAGTCAAATTGAAGACCTAAAAACCCGCACGATTTATAAAGCCAACCGAGGAAAAAATATAGATATATGTAAACCTAAAAGCTCAAATGTTTTTCTCGTCAGTCTTCCTTATAAACTGTTCCACATCTTAATGATCTATTTTTAATCACTTTAGCTAAATGTCAGTCATCTGGATTTCATTTTTGGGTCAACTGATATCCAAAGAAAGAAAGGAAGAGTAGCCGCGTAGGCACGCGGAGCACCGAGGCCGCTGGTTCGCCAGAGAAGCAACACCTCAGTGGTCTATCTCAGGGGTGCGGAGGTGCAGGTTCGCCGGGGAAGTAGCGCGTCAGTGTCGCCGAAAACTGGAGGTCGACGGGGTTAGAGGGGTTACTTGGGGCGACGGCAAGCACGATGATGGGAGGGGGTCCAAGGGAGGGCGGGGCGGCAACGCGGTCACAGGCGGCAGAGGCATGCGGTTCAGCCAGTGGTCATTGGTGATTCGAGGAAAGAAGATTGAACAGGGAGTGCTGGAGATTGAAGAAGGTCATCCGGCCGTAGATTTTGCATCAGACAGATGAGAACAAATTGACTGACCCTAAATTTATTTTCAGTCGATTCGTCGCTAGCCAGTCCCATTTTTAATACGTATAATCACATTAATAATAATAAAATGGCAGGTAAATTATGGTGATTGCGTACAACATTTAACTCCTGTCGTAGCACACGAGTAATTATCTACTGTACGGAGTAAATCGATGCAAGCAGAGGCGATTTTCCCCCTTACGACCCACCGAGGCTCCTTTGGATCCTCTGCACGTCCTGCCCGGTGATCCTGAACGTCTTCTTGACCACCTCGTCGGGCAGCCGCGGCTCCGTCCGGAACGCCGAGAAGGGCACGAGCTGCGCGCCGGGGCTCTGGCTGTTGAGCCCGGACAGCACGACGGCGGGGGACGAGGTGTCCTCGTTGCGCATGAAGTGCACCATGCCCCTCGGGAACACGAACGCCTCGCCGGCGCGCAGCCGCTGCGTGTACAGCCGGTACGACGTGTCAGCGAACCCCACCAGCACGCTGCCGGAGAGCACGAGCGCCACCTCGGACGCGCGCGGGTGGGAGTGCAGCGGCGCCATGCCGCCGGGCGCGAGGTCGACACGCGCCATGGCGAGCCCCTGCGCGTTCGCGCCCGGGAGGAACGCGGCCGGGCTGGTCATCGTCACGTTGAAGCCGAAGAGCGTGGCGGACGGGTCCGTGGGCCGCGAGAGCGCCGAGGTCGCGAAGTGGTCGGCGCGCGCCGTCGCCGGGTCGATGCACGGCAGGCCGTTGAAGTGGAACGACGCGGCGGCGGCCGTCGTGTCGGCGACGCAGTAGTCGAAGAGGAGGTCCGGGTCGCAGCTGCAGACGGCGGAGAAGAAGATGATCGTCACGAGAGAAAGGATGGCTCGAGCGACGAGAGTGGCATGGTTGGCTGTGGTGCTCATGGCCTCGAGTTCGATAGTCTTCTGTACGTAGGATTAGTGATCAGTACTCAGCAGTCAAGGCTCGTGTGCATATGTAGTGTGCAGTTAGTGTCACGCGAGCATGTATGAATGTATCCTCCTTGGGCATTGTGGAGTTGGCAGATGATGCTTTGAAGTTACTGTGGGGGTGAGTAGCTGCATTGGTTACGTTACCAAACCTTGCCTTGGAGAATGAGATACATATACTTTTGAGTTTTGATTATGAGGGTTTTCTTTTCAAGTCACTCTTGGAAGTTGTGGTTATAACTTGCAGAAAGAATCATCTAAACACGAACATATTCTAACATTTCCTTCAGACTTTTCCTATCACTCCGGAAAACAATTGCAATACTCTTGCAATGGCATGGCATTGTATAATTTGTTACTTTAACCCGTACCGTTGTATAGTTCAATCTCATATGCATGCAACATTAGTGTCAGAAGCAGCAATATTTATCAAGTAACACAAGCAAATTCCATCTTAAGCTTCATTCACATGAATACATCATCATATCAGAGTTTCTATCCTATCACGAATGCAGTTCGTTGACGCATAAACGTACAAGAACCCTTGATCATATCATGATGCAAGGACATTGGTGTTACAACAGCTCTTGACATTCGGGGGAAAACAGCTCTTGACAAGATGATTACAGTGGTGACACGTTCGTCAAATCATCGAGAAAGAGGCAGCCGAACACCGTGTTGAAAAAATCACTGCCTCTGATGGGGCCTTGGCTTCCAACGAGAGCTTGTGTGTCATATTGGCACGCTCTCGTGCAGTCCGGGCAATATGTCACCTGCAGTTCATGGTGAAGTGGTGAGTCGCTGGAACATGTGAAAACAGTACCAGGCATCACAGTTCAAACATGTTCCCGCAACCTGATGTAGTTATTTCAATGGAACATGTGGAAACATTACTAGGCAACATGGTTCAAAAATGTTCTCATAACATGAAGTAGTTATTTCGATGGAAACATGTGAAAACAGTACTAGGCAACCAGGTTTAAATATATTCTCATAACATGAAGGTGGACATCCCGTCAGCAAGAAACTGTCATGCGGAAGTTCCTGTTCATGGATGACAGCAACTACAAATTGCAGCCTTGTCATATATTGCTTCACTCGTACACTTAATCAGTTTCCATAATACTACTATCGTGCCAAATGGACCAAGGAAATGCTACATCAAGAATATCTGGATTGACATGGTGATATGCATATAAGTGCTTTTCTAGCTCAAATGGAACAAGCACTAAGCTAACCATGCACCGTATCACCCTAACCGATATGCACAGGCTGAAACAGGTTTTATTACCAATGTGCATGGGCTGCAGTTATACAAAGTAGTTGAGGCATACCTCCAAAATCTTTGGCTTGAATTTATCATCAAGCATAACATCGACACCATAGATGGCCCGACAGAATGAGTTCTGCATCTCAGGATGGACAGCTGAGGCTGACTCAAAGACACGCCTTATCATAATACGTATGCTTTCATGAATCTCCAGCCATTTAACTGAAATTTTAACAATAAATTAGAAACCTAAGACATCACTATATAAAAGAGGGGGGATGCAAGCTGTTGTAAACCTTGGTGCTCCTTCTCAAACGCCTTGACGAACTCTGGAGTATTCATATGGTTCATCCTTCCATTATAGTTCTGGATGGGAAGAGAAATTAGGGAGCTAGATTACACTCTTAAACATTTATTACCAAGAAAAGTTTATGGCTGGTCACTATATGAGCATACAGCTAGAGCCTATAAGATATAATCAGGATTATTATAACAGGAGATACAATACAACATCAACAAGCTTCTGCACAACTGACATTCATGATGTGATATTATAAAGTAACACATCTAACTTTAGTGAATTTTGATCTTACCATCACAGTGAAATGGGTCTCGTACTCAAAAAGGCTAGTTTTCTCCAAAGTGTACTGATTGTTTGCTAACCTGACCTACAATAAGGAAAAGATAGATGCACAAGAGTCACTGGATATCATCATCAAGTAATGGCCACAGATATTCACTAAGTATCATTAAACTTTCAGGCATACCCAAAAAACATCACAAAGAAGTATATCCAAAGGGCATATACTGCGGACCAAAACAATGTACCGAAGATCAAACTTTCTTCCTTGGAAAAGCGCAGGACACTCAATATACTTTTGGCATATCTTGGGACCCGTCTCCATAAGTCTGATGATAGCAGATAGATCACCACTGACGGTGGTATCAATTGTTCTTGCCATATTCCAAGGCTTCATGATCCATAAGTTGTCCTTACCATCCCGTTTCCTCACAGAGTAATCACCAATTAGTTGAGACAAATGGGTCTCTAGGTTATATGTAGGTTGAAGCCACTCAGGTGAGCCCCATGCCTGTAGGAGTTCATCTTAGTTTTCAGATGCCGCTAACATTAAACGTACTGAATTAAAAGTAAAGCTATGCCGGATGTTTCTTCAAAAAGAAGGCATACACCAAACAGCTCAGTAGCTCACCCTGTGGATAGTATCCGCTAGGTGGTGCTTCATGACCAGACAGGCCTCAAAAGGAAACTGATTCATGTATTGTTGGTCTGTGAGACCTAGTGAACTCTTTGATTCAGAATCAATTTGCATGCCTGCCCAGATGATGTCTGCATCCTTCGGATCAGTTGCTGCAGGAAAACAAGTTAGATGTGAACGAGGAGCTAATTTCCTTTGAAGCATATGTTGCAGAAATAAAGGAATACGCTATGAATCGCCATGACTGTACAAGCATATTAAAGGAGCCAATAAAACCAGGTGGCATACAAATAATGTCTCATTAGAAGAGTATGCCAAAAATTAGCACAACTTCAGTTTTGTTCAGTTCACTGACAAATATTACAAGATATTATTCACCAAGCCATAACCATTATTTACAACTTAAATACTAAACTATTAACTATATGATAGCAGAGTGCTATCATGAGGTGTACACTAAATCAGCAAAAGGATATAATATTTATTTATCCTTCTGTAAAACAAAAAGGTATCACGACAAGATTTTCATGTTCTGTCTTTGCTTTCCACATGAACAAATATTCCAACAAAAGGAGGACAAGTGATGAAAGGAAGGAAAGGAAATGGACTGCGGGAACCACAGGCAAAACTTTGCAGGAACAATAGCCAGGGTGCATCCCATCTCAAAATCAGCCAATCCTGAAAAAACAGTTACAGAAAAATAATAAAGCAGGACACAGCTTTGCTTACTGAGAACAAACTCTGGACGTGTTAAGAACTCTTCTACTTGGGGTATATCAGTAAATACTCGAAGTGGACGGCCATCACTTGGACGTACACTTTTGGTTGAGGGCGCCTCTTTTGTAGGACAAATACTAGTTGATTGAAGCTGCTCCTGGTACTTCCTGAATTCCTACGAAGTAGCCAGAAAGCAAGAGAGAACATAAGACTAATTTATTGGGGTTCGTGTACAGCTCAAACCAGTCAGTATTGGAATGGAAAAAGTACCTGAATAAAATACTTCTCTGGTGTGTGGAACCAAGCTGTAAGCCTAGCTGAGCGTTGTTTGTCTTCGCCAATACCAAACAAGAAATCTCGGGTACATTCTTCTCCAGTATGAACACCACAAATAGGCCACAGAATTGTGTAACTGAAAATTTTGGATATTAACAAACTAAATAATGATAGAATGTTCCTACAATTCAAATGTCAATACCTTATAGCAGAAGCTAATTTTCCTTCTGGCATGAACAAAAAAGGAGATATCCTAAAGTTTGCATCATCACTATGGCGCATCGCTGAGCCCAACTCATCCATGACATACCTGCATAAATAACCAATCACGAAACATATAACACAGTAAAACAAGCAAATGTGTTTCATGTCCTAGTAGAATGTTTCTCATTGCCCAAAAGTGAAATCAAACATATTTCCTGGATGATCTAATTGGATGGATTTAGTATTACATAAAACCCTACACCAGCAGTAGGTGTTAGTCAAGGTCATAATGTTAACATGGTTCTTTTTGAACGAACTCTTGCAGGATTTAACTAAACAGTAACTAAATTTACACCAACCACTCGTCCAGAAAGGGATGAAAAAAGATTGCAGCAATGGCATACCAAATGGGTGTTTCATCAAACTTTTCTTCATCGGCAAGCCTGTATGTCATAAGATACAGCCACATTGCACCAATAACTCTTTCAGCCAGGGATTCTTCAGGTGACCATTCTGGAACACGTGGTTTAAGTGCAGAGTCCACTACATGCTTAGCATTCTCGACTATAGTTGACGCATTGACACCATTCAGCAAATTTATATTGGGAAGAGACTCAAGAATGGAAATCGCACTGTCTCCAAGAGGGCCAGGAATGTCTACCTGTCAAAAGATAATCATTTTCCATTTCTAATTTCATAACACTCATCCTAGTCTAGAAAGAAGACGGGAACTAAAGATAACAACAGAGAATTATGAAGTTCCGACAATGATACCTCCAACTCCTGTAACTGTGTAAACCCACTTAATAACTTCAAGAGGTCATCGCCAGACATTTGGTCCAAAGGATTGCCACGGATGTTCAACTTTGAAAGAGATGACAGTTTACTAGAGGAGAACACCTTCAAAATTAAAAATGTAGTGAGGAAAATTGTCAGTGGAGTGGTTCACCTTTTCTGAGTGTACAGTTCTGCCAAAACGATAGCTTAAACTTGGGTAAAATGATACAGGTAGCCTTTTTGTGATGTCGTGTTTTAAAATTATAGATAACCAATTGTAGGCATTAGGTATCTTACCTCAGGTAGTTTGTGGATGGACCTATCAGAAAGGTCAAGGGTCACAATATTATCCAATGATATGTTTCCCACAGACAAACATGGATTTTCTGCTCCAACCATATCTCCGCAGAAACCTAAAGCCCACTCTCTAGCTTTCCTTGTAAAATTTGAATTGTAGATTTCCAATTCAGGAAGACCATCAAGAACATCTTTCTCAGTGCTGTCAACATCAAAAAGATATTACAATGACATAACAGGACTTTACAACAATATTACCTGAAATAGACATCACATATAAGTTCTGAAATATTTCAACTAGTCAAGAGTGTTGTTCACTTGCTATTTGTTAAAGCCGAGTGTTGCTCACTTGCTATTTGTTAACACCCAGAAATTGCACATCTGTATCGTGTTGTTTTTACCAAATACATGCAGCATGACCAAATACTATGAACAATGCTCTAGCATTTTTCAGATAAACATATTTCTGCACCCCAAATTATCATAAGCCAAATTTTACTAACCCATCCATGCATACATTCCAAACAGGTTTGGCTGTAAGAACACAGAAAATGAAGAGTCGGAAACTGGCCGGCGCCGGGCAGGTTTACTTCTTCCTTTCGAGAAGCCACTTTTTTAGTACTGTTCCATCCGTATTTAAGTTCATCATGCCAGACTGATCATTTGATGAACTACGAAAGTAGAATTTCTAGGTTATCATTTGCAGTAGCTCTACAGTCCGACACTCAGTGGCAAGCATTAAATCGTTTGAAGGCAAATATGTAGTTACTTTCTTAACTCCATACATCAGGATCACTATAATTTTTTTCATGGTTAGACCTATAACCAATTAAGAACATGGAAAATATGCATAAGAGAGTTTACAAAACAGATAACTTAAGAAAATATGTAAAGCACAATTCTGACCATTGGTTAAGGATAGGGTTCTCATTCAGCCAAAGTGCCTTTAACCTTCCACACTTCCCGATTTCTCGCATTACTTTTTCTGGATCCTGCAGCTTGTTTCCCCATAGATTGAGGGCTACCAGATTCTAATGAGAAAGAAAGGAAAGATCAGTTTCAGGAAAACATCAAATACAAACCATAGATCATTTAGAAACAGATCTCCCGACAAATAACATAGAAGAACAGAGAAAAGCTCTTCTGAAATGAGCTTTGGCATTTAGAAGAGAACACTTGTTATATTCTTTTCATCACAAATAAAACCACGGAATCGTCAAATATAAACATACACACTGCAATATGTTACTACTATTATACTTATGAGATCAACCATATATACTATACTGTACATTACAGGCAATAACAACTAAAAACATATATGGAGAAGAGTCAGACCGGAAAATTTGCAGATAAATCCAGTGCCACTAACATATCATCATCGATTCCAAGCTCCTCAAGCTCCAGCCATGCTGCAAAATCACTTCCCCTCTCCTGGATTCTAGTCTTTTCTTTCTCCAGCACCTGCAAGACATGCTCCAAACTCCCACTCTTTTCACTGTCTTGCTCATCTGACTCTTCGACTTCAGTTATCCTATCCAGATCTACGCACATTAGAGCTGCCATTCTCTCAGCCAATCCTGGTACTTCACGTAGCTACAAAATCACCAACACACAAAAATGAGATCACTCATGGATACTTATTCCTGTTTATCAGGCCAGCACGTATTGCTAGTACTTGACGGTGAAACAAAAACAGTGCATACTTCTTAAGTCATTAACAACCCTGAACTGACAACAAAATGCTCGTGAGCAGAGGAGATCAACAGCCAAAAATCAGAGCATTTTAACATGGATGAAATTGTAGCCACCACTCACTTCACTAATCGGAGTCACTAATTTACAGTATAACAGCGTCAACGATCAACAAAATCAGCAAAGATCACTGCCTAGACAATGTAGAAAAACTGGATACTAGCACAACCTGAAACCCCTTGTTATCAAGTTCAAACGAAGCAACTGGTTGTACAACTGAAGAGCGTCACAAGCTAGACAGCGTCCTAGCTAGTTGCTTGTGAGTAAAGTAGCACGAGTAATTCATGGCAGACACCAGAGGAGGCGCACCTGCTTGAGCGCATCGGAGAGGCGGAAGGACCACGCGTGGTCGACGAGGAAGACGTCCGACTCCCCCCTTAGAGCCGTGTCCGAGGCGAGCCCGAGGCGGCGCTTCCTCCCTTCCTCGCAGGGCTCGATGGAGAAGCTCTCCCCGCCGTCGAACACCTCGTCGACGAGCTTGCGGTACAGCCGCCGATGCAGCGACGGCGGCACGCCGGCCGCAATCAAAAGGAACTGGTGCACCCTCGCGAAGTCCTCGAAGCTGCGGATGCGATCATCACATGGCGCGGGGGCGGCGGCAGCGGGCGACATCGCGATAGTTCACCGCGTAAGCCGGCGGCGGCGGCGGCGGTTGGGAGGGAGGAGGAGGGTTTAGATGTTTCTAACCCCAAATGGAGGAGCGGGCTACGTGTACTCCGCCTGGAGGCTGGACCGTGGAGATGCCGTAGCTTTACGATTCGTGCCGGAGCGTACGTTCCTGACTCCTGTTTCCTGGAGTGAATGGGTGGACACTGGACAGTATATGTTCCTCGTTTCGTTTTTCTAGAGTGTTTGCAACTTGCTAGGAGTGTGTGCTGGGATCGTGGTTCGTGGAAAGCAGGTATGGTTTTCTTTTTCGGCATCTTAGTCGTGGTGAGGTGTCAGATTTGAAGTTCGATGGCGTGTTCGGGGTGTTGCCCTGGTCTGATACGTTCAACGACAAGGACTTCACTTTTGATGAGCCACCTTGGAGGTCCGCAAAGCTGCATATCAACGATGGAGCCGCGTCGAGCTCGGATGAGGAGGTGATCCGTTATTCTTTTCTTTGGTGGCTGCTGTGGTGGTGCCGGAGGCAGGTGATGGGCGTTGGTGTCAAGCTCAGAGATGTTCTGCTATCTTTTTAGTTTTGTCATGTCGGTCCTTACATGACTTGTACTCTGATCTTTATGATATGAATGAGACACGTATTACCATGTAAAAACGTACTCCCTTCGTTTCTAAATATAAGTCTTTGTATAGATTCCAATATGAACTACATACGGATGTATATAGACATAGTTTATAGTGTAGATTCACTTATTTTGCTCCGTATGTAGTCCATAAAAAAACTTATATTTAGGAACGGAGGGAGTATATATTTATGTGAGGTTAAAAAAAGTATATTTTTTTTCTCGAATAGGTATATATTATGGTTCTGGTGATGGTATGATTAATTTATGCTGAATTCGAACTATACTAGTTATGCAAATTTGAAATCTTTATAGGATACCCTCGGACACTACTTAGTTCAATCAAATGACAGAATTTTAGAAAATAATGTCGATTCTGAAAATTCAGTTCATTTATTTGAACTAAAAAGAGACGAATGGTACCCTCAAGGTTTCAAGCTCTGCTCCCTCTGTACAGGTTTATTAGGCCCCCTAATATTTTGAAGTTTGACCATACATTTGCATAACAAAATATGAGTTATATGTAACAAAACTAGAGGGATGCCATTAGAAACTTCGTTCGAAAATTAATTTAACAATATAATTGTTATGACATATCGCTTATATTTTGCAAATCAAGTTTATAGCAAAGTTTGATTCAAAATACGAAGGTGCCTAATAAATCCTGACGGAAGGAGTACAATGACAACTTACCCGATAAGGCCATACTTGGGCGTTCTGATTCGGGTTTAGGGTTTTGGCACTTGTAATTCTTTTACATGGCTACTTTTGGCGAATAACATACATCATTTTTTTTTTAAAGGAGGTTAACCTCCGGCCTCTACATCAATCGTGCAACCATTTTATTAATTATTTAATAAAGGTCTGACAAGAAAATACATCAAGCCATCCGAAGCCATCACTCACACCTACAAACTCGATAATGTGGAGTGCTCTCACCCCCCATATCTAAAACCGGTGTCGTTGCCGATCCATCCACATAACGTATCGGGACGAACAGCCGATGCAGCAGACCTAAAGTGCGCACCACATGCACATGTTTTAGAAGCCAGAAGCTGCCATCATCCTCGGACCGCTGACCCATCTTCAGGATAGAGATCCGCATCATCCTTGCCAGTCCAGACATCCGTCGACACCACCACGGCGCCCAACGACGCCACCGCTCTGCGCGCATTCATCCAGACGCGAAGACTCTGGAAGATCTGTCGTGCGTAGCACCTGCCGACCAGGCATGACACAGCGTAGCACCTGTCGGCCAGGCATGACTTGACATCTCCACCGAAGCTCCGTGCAAGACTTAGCCGCTCCACCTCCTGCCTCTGTCTTCCAGCGCTGCTCCACAAACGATGCTCCCAAGAGAGTAACGACGCCGCAGTACCGCCATCGTCCGATCTGGATGACCAGATCTTAGGGTTTTCCCCGAAGGCGCACGAGTGGGTCGACAGAAGTTACACGATGATGCCTTCATCAAGGTAATGACGTAAGACGTCGCCATCGCCCGCCATCGGCTCGGTTTTCACCGGCAACTCTGTCTCCCCAACTCGGAGCCGAGACTAGATGACGGATCTGGAGATCCGACCACCCAGCTGCAGGATGACCATCTCCGGCGAAGGAGGCGGCCACAACCGCCATGCCCAGGGCCGGAGCCCCCGACGTCCTCATGATGCGGGTCGATCCCAGGGGCAGCTGCCGTTGACGGGACGGTACACGACATCAGCAAGTGCGGCCCGCCCGAAGCCCATCTGGACCCAGATCGGGTGCCCAAGCCGCCGCCGCTGGACCCGTCGCCGAACGCCGCCGCCTGCTTGGCCGCCGCCGCCCCACACCTCTGTTGTAGATCCGGCCATCACGGACCGCCGCCGTCCTGACCGAATTTTTGGCCGGGGAGAAGCGCCGCCGCCGCTGCGGCACACAGGCTTTGCCTGCGACACCCTCGGCGGCGGCGGCAGGGAGAGGGTGTGCGCCAGAGAGAACGGGAGACGGTCAGCAGGGGCGCTCCGGTGCGGCGCGGCGCCGCCGCACGGGAGCGGGTAGGGTTAGGAGCGGGGGAGCGGGTTAGGAGCGATCCCTAACCCGCTCGTGCTTTCGTTCCCCTTGAATCTATTAGCCTGTACTATGTGACATTTTTCCTAATAACATACGTTATGATCTATGTGATTTTATCTTTTCATTATTCTGATATCCATGACAGTTTTGTTCGACATAGAAATAGACAAATCCATTAATTATCCCAAGTTTGATTAATACTGGGCGTGTATGATGTACACGGACATGATTAATATTGGGCTTGTTTCATTCATATCATATTTGGAAGACCAAAGTGACATTAAATATTAAAAATTGCATCTGCTTGTGCACAAAGGTGTCATTCTTACTAAGGATATAGCAAAACGTAGTTGGCAATGTAGCAAACAATGTTGTTTTGTGATCAGAAGGAAACATTTCATCCTTTGTCTCTTGCTTGCCCTCTCGCCAAGTTATTATGGCGTGCAATTCATGTGGCTTTTAATTGGCCTCCATCTATGAGTATGTCAAATATGCTTAGTAACCGGTTGGGTGGGGTTGAGTCTAAAATGAAGGCATGAATCTATGTGGGTGTGGGTGTCTTGCTTTGGACCATATGAAATTGTAGGAATGATTGTGTTTTTAACTGAACAAAGGTCCATAATTTATTGCAACCTATATACCGAGCTACATTATGGATCATTACGTGGTCCTTAATTCACCATGCAAAAGTATGGGAGCTTATTGTCTATGAGTGCAACTAATGAAAGATGGTAACACGGGATGCATACAACCGGTTTTAATGGCAGTCCAATAGTAGAGGCTATGCGACAGATTGTGGTTGTTTTTTATTTTTGCTTTGTACTCTAGTACTAGATTCTGATGCTTGAGTTTTTTCAATAAATGGCTATGTGCACCGTAATGATGTTGAGGCCGAGGTAATCCTTCTTTTTTCAAAAGAAAAACAAGCTTGGTTTAGCTCTTTTAGAAACACAGTGCAAATGTAAACGCTCACAACACACACGCACACACATTCACCCCCGAACGCACACATGTGACCCTGCCTCTATATATGTGTGTAAGTTCAGTAATTTAAACAAGGTCTAAGGTTATTACATCAAAAATTCTGCTTAAGGAGGATATCGGGATTATGCAACATGCATAGGAAAAGCCTGCCTCAACATTCAACCATGCACAAATAAAAATAAACCTCTACATGCAAACATGCATGAGAATTTCTATTATATTATGCTATTTATATTTAATAAATATTTTAAAACTATACAATTATCAAACACGATATATCATATGTATTTTTACTTTTAGGTATCATAATATACTTTTATTCATCTTTTATACAACCAAATCTCGTTGAAATATATTACAAAAAAAATCACAACAACGTGCAAGGTATCATCTAGTTCAAGCAATTTATGGGCCAACACACTAAGCTAGTCCCGCAATTTAACTCTCAAAGTGCATTGCTCAACAAAATAAAGGTATAGAGCTTACACACACATCAAATTCCATAAGCACTATAGGAAACTACTCTCTCTGTCCGGAATTAGTTGGCGCTCAAACGAGTGTAGTGAGCGTCAACTAATTCTGGATGAAGGAAGTAGATGATACCCCACACATTTTTGGGAGAATGTATCGCAACATATTTTAATAAGATTTGGTTGTATGAAACATGAATGTTAGAGTATTAATATGAGAACTAAACTGAAATATATATGATTTATTGTTTTATTATTGTATAGTTGCAAAATATTTATCAGTTATAAATAGCATAATAGAGTGGAAACTAATATGCATTTCTCCATGTTAAATTGGGGTTTTCCTACGCATAGTTTGCATATTGAGGTGAATCTTTTCTCATGTTGGCATGCTAAGATAGCATGCTTGCATATTGAAAAGTTTGTTAGTAGGGGCTAGCTATTAGATATAAAAGAGTAGACGTCGCATTCTGAGAATGAGATATGAAAATCAGGACTCGCATGCACATGCCATTGGAGCTAGAAGTTGAGGCGAATTAAAGGTTGTAGATCAGTACTTGCTTGCTGCCATTTCGAGCGATGTCATTATCGCTTAGCCTTGACACATCACTAGAAGGGTGGGGGCGCGCTTCACAGTGTTGTTGGTGTTGGAAATATGCCCTAGAGGCAATAATAAATTAGTTATTATCATATTTCCCTGTTCATGATAATCGTTTATTATCCATGCTAGAATTGTATTGATCGGAAACTCAAATACATGTGTGGATACATAGACAACAACATGTCCCTAATAAGCCTCTACCGGACTAGCTCGTTAATCAAAGATGGCTATGGTTTCCTAGCCATGGATATGAGTTGTCATTTGATAACAGGATCACATCATTAGGAGAATGATGTGATGGACAAGACCCAAACTATAAACGTAGCATGTGATCGTATCAAGTTTGTTGCTATCGTTTTCTGCATGTCAAGTATATGTTCCTATGACCATGAGATCATGCAACTCACTGACACTGGAGGAGTACCTTGTGTGTACCAAACGCCGTAACATAACTGGGTGACTATAAAGGTGCTCTACAGGTATCTCCGAGGGTGTCTGTTGAGTTGGCATGGATCAAGACTGGGATTTGTCACTCCGTATGACGGAGAGGTATCTCAGGGCCCACTCGGTAATACAACATCACAAGAAGCTTGCAAGCAATGTGACTAATGAGTTAGCCACGGGATCTTGTATTATGGAATGAGTAAAGAGACTTGCCGTAACGAGATTGAACTAGGTATGGAGATACCGACGATCGAATCACGGGCAAGTAACATACCGATAGACAAAGGGAACTGCATACGGGATTAGCTGAATCCTTGACATCGAGGTTCGACCGATAAGATCTTCGTAGAATATGTAGGAACCAATATGGGCATTCAGGTCTCACTATTGGTTACTGACCATAGAGGTGTCTCGGTCATGTCTGCATAGTTCTCGAACCCGCAGGGTCTACACACTTAACATTTGGTGATGATATAAGTATAGTTGAGCCATTATGGTGGTTACCAAAGGTTGTTCAGAGTCCCGGATGAGATCCCGGACATGACGAGAAACTCCGGAATGGTCCGGAGGTGAAGATTGATATATTGGACGAAGGGTATTGGAGTCCGGAATTGTTTCGGGGGTACCGGGTGATGACCAGCATGACCGAAAGGGGTTTCGGGGGGTCCCGGCAAGTGTTGGGGGGCCTTATGGGCCAAGGGGAGGGGCAAACCAGCCCACTAAGGGGCTGAGTGCCCCCTCACCCCATCTCACGTAACCAGAAGGGTTGGGGGCGCCGCCTATGGCTTCCCACCACTTTGGCTTGGGGGCCAAGTTTCCTAGGGGGGAAAACCCATCTAGGGTTTCCCTCTTGTGGCCGCCGGCCCCAGATGGGATCCCCTAGGGGCGCCCCCCTCTCCCCCTTCCCCCTATATATAGAGAGGTAGAGAGAGGGCAGTCGCACCCTTCTACGCCACGGCGCTGCCTCTCCTCTCCCTCGCATCCCTCTTCCTCTCCGTAGTGCTTAGCGATGCTCTGCTGTGATTCCGCCACCACCACCGCCACGACGCCGTCGTGCTGCCGAAGGACTCGAGCTACTACTTCACCATCGCTCGCTGGATCGAGGAGGTGAAGGCGTCATCAAGCCGTACGTGTGTTGAACGCGGAGGTGCCGTCTGTTCGGCACTTGGATCGGGAGTTCGCGGGACGGATCGTGATTGGATCGCGAAGACGTTCGACTACATCAACCGTGTTTCTTAACGCTTCCGCTTAGCGATCTACAAGGGTATGTAGATGCAATCTCTCCTCTCGTAGATGGTCATCTCCTAGATTGGATCTTGATGAGCGTAGGAAAAATTTTGTTTCCCATGCAACGTTCCCCAACAGTGGCATCATGAGCTAGGTCTATGCGTAGATGTCATCACGAGTAGAACACAAAGGAGTTTGTGGGCGTTGATATTCAGATTGCTTCCTTCCTTGGTCTTTTCTTGATTCGGCGGTATTGTGGGATGAAGCGGCCTGGACCAACTTTACATGTCCACGTACATGAGACCAGTTCCATCGACAGACATGTGACTTTGTTGCATAAAGATGGCTGGCGGGTGTCTGTCTCTCCCACCTTAGTTGAATCGGATTCGACAAAGGCGGTCCTTGTAGAAGGTTAAATAGCAACTTGCATATCACCGTTGTGGCTTTGCGTAGGTAAGAATCGTTCTTGCTAGATACCCATAGCAGCCAAGTAAAACATGCAACAACAATTAGAGGATGTCTAACTTGTTCTTGCAGGGTATTTTGTGATATGATATGGCCAAAGACATGACGAAATATATTTGATGTATGAGATGATCATGTTTGTAATAGTTTATATCGACTTGCATGTCGATGCATACGGCAACCGGCAGGAGCCATAGGGTTGTCTTTAATTATTGTATGACCTGCGTGTCAATCATTAAGCGCTATGTAATGCTTTACTTTATCGCTAAGCGGTAGCAATAGTAGTAGAAGCATGGTTGGCGTGACAACCCCGATGGCGACACGATGATGGAGATCATGGTGTCATGCCGGTGACGATGGAGATCATGTCGGTGCTTTGGAGATGGAGATCAAAAGCACAAGTTGATGGCCATATCATGTCACTTATGATTTGCATGTGATGTTAATCCTTTTATGCATCTTATTTTGCTTAGGACGACGGTAGCATTATAAGGTGATCTCTCACTAAAATTTCAAGATAAAATTGTGTTCTCCCCAAGTGTGCACCGTTGCGAAAGTTCGTCGTTTCGAAGCACCGCGTGATGATAGGGTGCGATAGACTCTACGTTCACATACAACGGGTGCAAGCCAGTGTTGCACATGCGGAACACTTGGGTTAAACTTGACGAGCCTAGCATGTACAAACATGGCCTCGGAACACAAGAGACCGAAAGGTCGAACACGAGTCATATAGTAGATATGATCAACATGGAGATGTTCACCATTGAAACCACCTCATCTCACGTGATGATCGGACTTGAGTTGGTGAATTTGGATCGTGTTACACTTGGACAACCGGAGGGATGCTGATTTGAGTGGGAGTTCTTAGGTAATATGATTAATTGAACTCATTTATCATGAACAATAGTCTAAGTTACCTTTGCAAATTTATGTTGTAGATCAATGGCTCGCGTTGTAGCTCCATGTTTCAATACGTTCCTAGAGAAAGACTAAGTTGAAAGATATTGTAAGCAATTATGCGGACTAGGGCCGTAGTCTGAGGATTGTCCTCACTGCTGCACAGAAGGCTTATGTCCTTGATGCACCGCTCGGTGTGCCAACCCCTCTAGCGTTGTCTGTGGATGTTGTGAACATCTGGCAAACACGTTCAGATGACTACTTGATAGTTTAGTGCGCCATACTTTACGGCTTAGAATCGGGGCTCCTAAGGCATTTTGAACACCATGGAACATATGAGATGTTCTAAGAGCTGAAGTTGGTATTTCAGGCTCATGCCCGTGTTGAGAGGTATGAGACCTCTGACAAGTTCTTTGCCTACAAGATGGAGGAGAATAGCTCAGCCAGTGAGCATGTGCTCAGAATGTCTGGGTGCTACAATCGCTTGAATCAAGTGGGAGTTGATCTTCCAGATAACATAGTGATTGACAGGGTTCTCTAGTCACTATCACCAAGCTGCTAGAGCCTCGTGATGAACTATAACATGGAAGGGATGGAGATGATCCCGGAGATGTTCGCGGTGCTTAAGGCCGCGAAGGTATAAATCAAGAAGGAGCATCAAGTGTCTCTACCCAACCTATACTAACAGTTTAGGATAAGCAGGTAGGTAACAATAGCAGGTTACAATAAATAGGCTATGCAGCAGAATTAGGATAACAGCAGTAGCAGTAACTTCTAATGCAAGCATAAGAGAGAAGAGAGTGGGCGATATCGAAATGCTCAAAAGGGGGGTGCTTGCCTGGAATCTCGGCGGCAAGGGTCTGATCGTCAGGGGCGTAGTCGACCTCCGGAGCTGCGTCGGTCTCGGGAGCTACGTCGACGTCGGGGTCTACCGAGAGAGAAGAGTGGGAAGAAACATATAAATACACAGCAAACAATGCAATACAGGGCATGCCATGCCTAGGATGCAGTGCAAGGTTGCCTAAAGATTTGTCTAAGTCATTTTAGTTATTTTAGGATTTAAGTTGGATTTATTAACCGGTGAATATGCACTATTCATATACCGGAATCGGGCTAAAAGTTTATGGGTTCTTCTACGTAGGGGGTTCCGACACAGAAACAGATGACACGATCAGATTCGTCTCGTCGTTCTGAGCAACTTTCATGTACAAAGTTTTTCGATCTGAGCTACGGTTTATTTATTATGAATTTTCAAAGTTTAAACTATTTTCTGAAATTATTTTTATTAACAGAAAAGGAAATATGACATCAGGATTGCGTAGGAGTGACGTCAGCAGTCAACAGAGCTGACGAGAGTCAAACCTGACATGTGGGCCCCACATGTCAGCCTCTGTTAGCTTAACTGTGGATTAAATTTATCTAACAAGGATAATTAGTGGGGTGGGCCCCTGATGTCAGTGACTAATTATCTACATAATCAACTAACATATTTTAATTAATAGTTTTATTTATTTATTTTAAACGTTTTAACTTGTGGGGTCCGCATGTGAGCGGGCCAGGGTGCCCAGTCAGCAGGGTTGACCTAGTTAACCCTGACTGGTGGACCTGCCGGGCCCACGGGCAGCGACTCAGAGGCGGGGCCCACCCAGCCACGTCGGCGGGCGGCGCCGGAGCAACGCCGGCGACCAAATCCGCAGCGGAGCTCGCCGAAATGCGTCGGAAATGCCCCACAGGGGGTCTTTTCGCGCGCGCTTGGGCGCGTTGGAACGGGCGTTCGACGCCGCATCCATCTAGACTAGGGAGAGGCGTCGGGGATGACCGGAACAATGCCGGCGATGAGCCAAAGCGGCGCCGGGGTTCGGGCCTCGTCGGATTCGACGCTACACGGCACGGGGAGAGGTGCTAGAGGTCTCGCTGGACTCGCACGAGCTCCAGGAGCTCGATGCTGGGTTCGGTTGCGCGTGACGGCGACGCTGGTCACGGCAGCGAGCTCGTCGGCGGTCGTGGGTTCGGGCATACGCGGAGCGGCGAGCTACGGGCGCGACAGGACAAGGGAGAAGAGGGAGTAGGTGACGGAGCTCACCGAGCGGCACGCCGAAGGCCCTCGACGGATTAGTAGCAGCAGAGGAGCCCGAATTCGTCGGCGAGCACCGGAGTCGGAGAAGAAAGGGGCGGTGGCGTCCGGCAGCTACAGGGCCTTCCTGCTCCAGCTGAGTGCACCGATCGACGAGGCGGTCGCTGGCGGATCGCCTGGACACCACGGAGGAGGAAGCAGGCGCCGGTGGCCACGGCGAGCAGCAAGGCACGGGAGAGAGGGGGAGAATGGGCGAGGAGGACCAGGGGAGATGGATGGGCTCGCCCTTATCTCCTCGCGGCGTTGGTGGCTGCCGCGGTGTCGACGCCGCACCGACGAGCGCGCGCTCGACCACGACGGCGCTGACACGCAAGGGAGAGAAGAGGGGAGTTGGGCCGGTGGGCTGGACTCGGGGCACTGTGCACTTAGGCCCAGTGCACAGTGCCTCGTTTCTTTTTATTTTCTGTGTTTTGTTTTTTCCCTTTTTACAGTGGTGGTTTGAAAATATTTTGAGCTCCCAAAAGATTTTGCAAAAATGTGTAACTTGGTCATCTAAGTGTATTCCAACATCCAGCACTGCCACAAAAAGTCTGGTGAGATTTTGAATTCATTTATAATTTTCAAAAATGAGAATGGATTTAATAGGGCTGTTTTGGTACTGTTTTGATTGCAAGAGCCAGATTTGTAATTCAATTAATGTTGATTTTATTTTTATATTTGCTGCTGGATTATTTGCTAATTAATGAACATTTTTCCCACAGTGTTTGAGCAACTTCACTTTGCACTTTGGATTTTGAGTTGATTTTCAGAATAGAGTTTGAATTGAATATTTAACCAAAGTGATTAGGCACTGCAAATAAGAGTGACTTGGCATTATTAGCAGAGTGTCACAGTGCTAGGTTACATAGGGGTGTTACAGATTGAACACAAGAGATGAACTAGGGTTTGAGAGTAGATGGTGCTGTTGAAGATGTTGATGGAGATTGCCCTCCCCAAGATGGGAGAGTTGTTGGTGATGATGATGACGATGATTTCCCCCTCCGGGAGGGACGGAGGGCAAAAGTGCTCCTGCCCAAGTTCCGCCTCGAGATGGCGGCGCTTCGTCCCGGAAGTCCTCTCCTTATTTTTTCTAGGTCAAAATGACTTATATACCAGAAGAGGGGCACCGAAGGTGGCCCGAGGAGGGCACAACCCACCAGGGCGCGCCTGTGCTCCCTGGTGCGCCCAGGTGGGTTGTGCCCACCTGGTGGGCCCCCTCTGGTACTTGTTTGCTCCAATAATTCTTATTTATTCCATAAAAATTCCTAGTGAAATTTCAGCTCATTTGGAGTTGTGCAGAATAGGTAGCCTGACGTAGCTTTTTCAGGTCCAGATTTCCAGTTGCTGGAATTCTCCCTCTTTGTGTGAACCTTGCATATTATGAGAGAAAGGCATTAGAATTACTCCAAAAAGCATTATTATGCATAAAAACATCATAAATAACAGTAGAAAAACATGATGCAAAATGGACGTATCAGCAGCTGAGTTGTCAATTCAACCACACCTGAAAGACTTAATATCTGCAGCAAAGTTTTTAGTAGCAACGTAGTATGGAAGTAACGGTAACGGTGACAAAAGTAACAGTAGCGGTTTTGTAGTGACTGTAACAGTAGCAACGGCAAAGTAACTTAGCAAAGATCAATATGTGAAAAGCTCGTAGGCAACGGATCAGTGATGGATAATTATGTCGGATGGCATTCATCATGCAACAGTTATAACCTAGGGTGACACAGAACTAGCTCCAATTCATCAATATAATGTAGGCATGTATTCCGTATATAGTCATACGTGCTTATGGAAAAGAACTTGCATGGCATATTTTCTCCTACCCTCTCGTGGCAGCGGAGGTCCTAATGGAAACTAAGGGATATTAAGGCCTCCTTTTAATAGAGAACCGGAACAAAGCATTAGCACTTAGTGAATACATGAACTCCTCAAACTACAGTAATCACCGGAAAGAATCCCAATTATTGTCACCTTGGGGTATGCGGATCATAACACGCAATAGGTGTCTACAACTTGCAAGATAGGATCAAGAACACAAATATATTCATGAAAATATAATAGGTTCAGATCTGAAATCATAGCACTCGGGCCCTAGTGACAAGCATTAAGCATAGCAAAGTCATAGCAACATCAATCTCAGAACATAGTGGATACTAGGGATCAAACCCTAACAAAACTAACTCGATTACATGATAAATCTCATCCAACCCATCACCGTCCAGCAAGCCTATGATGGAATTACTCACTCCCGGCGGTGAGCATCATGAAATTGGTGATGGAGGAAGGTTGGTGATGATGATGGCGATGAATCCCCCTCTCCGGAGCCCCAAACGGACTCCAGATCTGCCCTCCCGATGAAGAACAGGAGGTGGCGGTGGCTCCGTATCGTAAAACATGATAAATCCTTCTCTCTGTTTTTTTTCTCCCCGAATAGGGTTATATAGAGTTGGAGTTGAGGTCGGAGGAGGTCCAGGGGGCCCACAAGCCCTATAGGCGCGCCCCCCAGGCTTGTGGCCTCTTGGTGGACCCCCTCTGCGTAACACCCCTGTGTATTAGTCACTGTGATCAACTGCTAATAATGCCAAGTCATATCATTCGCAGTGCTTAGTCATAGTGATTAACCAAAATAATTCAAACTCTATTCTGGAAATCAACTCAAATTCGAAAGTGCAAAAATCAACTTGCTCAAACACTATGGGAAAAATGTTCACTAAATAGCAAATATTCCAGAAGCAATCATAAAAATATAACCAATGAAACTTGGATCAGTTAAATGACTCCAACAATATGAAACAGCACTAAAACAGCAATATTTAATCCATTTATATTAAAATCAAATTCAAATGAAACCCAATTTTGCCCAAACCAAATTTTGGTGAAAGCTAATATTGCATTGTAATATTTGGGCCTAGTCTCATATTTTACAAAAGTGCAAAAGTGTCCTAACCAATGCAAAACAGAAAATAAATAAAGAAAAAGCAGGAACATTAAATAAAAAAATAGAAAGGCCACTGTGCATGGGCCTAAGTGCACAGTGCCTGGAGGCCTAGCCCACCGAGGCCTTTTCCCCACCTCCCTCGTCTCTCTCCTATGCGTGCCAGCACGCGTGTGGCCGCGCCGGCGAGCGCCAGCGAAACAGCGACACCGCGGCACTCCACCGACACGCAGGGGGATAAGGCAGAGCCCCATCCATCCCCCCTGCCTCCTCCGCCACTCCCCCGTTCTCTCCCTCGCTCGCTTCGCCTCTCCTCCTTCCTCAGATCCACGCCAGAGCGCCATCGTCGTCACGATTCCGTCGTTGCCGCGGCCACCATCGTCGCCTCGAGCCACCGAGATGCCGTAGAGGTTCGCCCACGTCTGCCTCGTTGACTGGTGGTCCCAGTAGGAGCGAGGAGGCCCTGCAGCTGCTGTTCGGTGTTGTCGTCTTCCCCGGACTCCGGCGATCCCCTTTCCTCTCCGTCAAGCTCTGCTGCTCCAAAGCCGTCACGGATCTTTCTTGATCGCTCGGTGAGTTCCACGCCTTCCTTCCCTTTCCTCCGCGCTACCTGTCGTCGTCCTTAGCCACCGCACCACTCACAACCGAGCGCGTCGCCGCCGACGAGCTCGTCGCCGTCGCTACGGCCACCGACACGCTCGCCTGAGTCGTGCACCGTACTCGTGGGGCTCGTGCGAGTCCAACGCGCACCCGCACGCGCTTCCCTGTGTCCTCTAGCACCTATCACGGCGAGTTCCCGAATGCGCCACCGCATTTGCTCGACGTCGGCGCCCTTCCGGTGACCTTTTGGTCATGGGCTTGCGCCCGTTGCCCTTGTCGCGCCGCGTAGATACTCCCCAACCTCCCCGTTAGCTCGCTAGCTCGCCGTAGCTATTTCTCCGCCGAGGTCCCGAACGCGCAGCCGCCAAAGCTCGTCACCGGCCCCCTTTTCGGAGACCATTTGGTCTGATGCCACCGCAGATCGACGCGGAACGCTCCCGCGGTTCGAACGCAAGTTGTTGCGCGCGGATTGGCGCTCCGTAGCGAAATTCCGACGCCGGCCGCGTCCCTCCGCCGTGTTTTCGGGCTCGCCGGCGTTCAGTCGCCGGCCGCCGACGTGGCAGGGTGGGGCCCAACCTCCTGAGAGGCTGCTAGTGGGCCCCAGCGCCTCGGTTGACCACGTTGACCTGGTCAACGTGGTTACTGTTCACACCATCTCTCTGACATGTGGGCCCCCTCAGCTGATTAGGCTAATTAAATGTTTTTATGAATAAAATTAATTAGTTAGTCTAATATCTCACTGACACCTGGGGCCCACACCCCCTAATTAGCTCTGTTAGTTTAATTAATCCACAGTTAGCCCAACAGAGACTGACATGTGGGTCCCACTGGACCCACATGTCAGGATTGACCCTGGTCAGCGCCCTGTTGACTTGCTGACGTCATGCTACCATCAGGCTGACGTCATAACCCCATTTCTGATAATAAAAATAATTCCAAAAAACCAATTAATCTTTGAAAATTAATAACTTTTAAACCGTAGCTCGGATTGAAAAACTTAAAACATGAAAATTGCTCAGAACGACGAGACAAATCTAATCGTGTCGTCTGTTCCATTGTCGGAACCCCCTACGTAGGAGAACCCATAACTTTTCCTCCGATTCCGGTAGATGAATAGTGCATAATCGCTAGTTAATAAATCCAACACTAATCCTAAAATGACTTAGACATACGTCAGGCAACCCTGCACTGCATCATAGCATGGCATGCCCCGTGTTGCATCTGATTGCATTATGTTTACCTATTTCCTCCCCCTTTTCTCTCTCGATTAGACCCCGATGTTGACGTAGCTCCTGAGGCAGACGCCGCTCCGGAGAACGACTACGTCCCCGACGACCAGCCACTTGCCCCAGAGCTTGCAGCCAAGCACCCCCTTTTTAAGCATTCCGATATCGCCCACTCTCTTCCCTCTTATGCTTGCATTAGAAGTTACTGCTGCTACTGTTATCCTATATCTGTTGCATAGCCTATTTACTTGTAACCTACTGTTGATACTTATCTGTTATCCTAAACTGCTTAGAATAGGTTGGGTAGAGCCCATCAGAGACCCCACTTATCCCGACTGCCCCGCTGGATGATCAGAAGACCCGTGCAACGGGATTGAAGACCAGGCCCCGACACCGCACGTCACATCCCCCTTAGTTGCAGACACTGCTGGGTTACTATCGAGTGCCGAGGGTGATACCTCGTCAACACTTCTGATGATAACCCTGTAGGTTAGTTAATCGGTCGTGGTAAGCGAGGGTGATTCCTCCTACACCACCCCCCGATAACGACGTCGTCGTGCAACACTTCAAGTGTGGACCTCGAGGGTGATTCCTCCTTCGTTCACCTTGACGTTAATATCAGGTGGGACTCCATCGAGGGTGATTCCTCAGGGTTCCCCCTTGGTGTTAGACACACGGTTACCATTGATATTATGACTTTACACTGTAACATGAAACTAAAGACGGGTTGGCCCTAAGGGGTACCCGCACGAGCTTAATTGCGAGTGATGTGGAATCGGGTGTACCTGGAGGGTACCCAAGAGTTGAACACGAGGCGTGGCCGGGCATTCTTAGCCCTTGCCGCAAGTCCTCGAGACGGGGCGACGGGGTCACATCGATCGTGAGTCTCTGCTCGTTTCTGCGCGCTCCTAAACCACTAAACGGTTTGGATATTTGATCCGAGGGGCCTCTGGCCTGATAGCACTAACCATCACGTGGGCATAGTATGGGCATCCTGCGTCGTATACTTCAGCCAAAGCTTAATGGACGTCAGCGATTGAGCGGCGTGCACCGAGTTGGACTAGTTACGCAACTGCACTTGTATTAAGGGGTTGCTAGGTCTGCTCTCGGCCGTGAACGTAACGTGCAGGAGTTCCCGGGGCGAAGGCCCAAGACCCCTGGGGGCATAGGTTAGTCCGGCGTGCTGACCTCTCTGTTAAGTATTCGGTCGGGTTGCGGCGTATCGTTTGGCCGAGGCCGGGCATGACCCAGACAAGTGTGTTCGGCCGGAGTTAATCGAACGTGGTGGGTAAGTTGGTGCACCCCTACAGGGAAGAAAACATCTATCGATAGCCTGTCCTACGGTAACGGACACTCGGAGTTGTATCCCGATCGGTACAACTAGAACTGGTGACTTGAGATGAAATAGATAGTATGGCTCTGGGATTGCTTTCTCGCAGGGAGTCGAGGAAGAATCTCTGGGCGAGGTTGATACACTACTACTACTTTACATTATGTTAATCTGCACTCTTCTAATGCTGCAAGACCGATGAAGATGCTTGAAGATGCTAGTCTTCGATAGGACTAGGCTATCCCATCTATTCTGGCATTCTGCAGCCCAGTCCACATATACAGCCTCCTTTGAAAATGTTGCATATGTAGTGTAGATCCTTGCTTGCTGAGTACTTCAGATGAGTACTCACGTTTGCTTTATTTTCTTTTTCTCCCCATATCCAATTGAAGCCGCTAGATGACGGAGCCCCTGAGTTAGCAGCCCCTGTCGACGACTATGGCTACTACTACTACCCTCCCGGCGAGTACTACTACGAGGAGCTGACTGACAACCAGGAGTAGGATTCGGAGGGTCCTAGGCAGGAGGCCTATGCCTTTCGATCGTAGAGTTTTATTTTGCCCCGCCTTCTTAAAGGCCTATCTCTGTTTCTGTAATATATCTGTACTCAGATATCTGATGCTTCCGCTGACACTTGTATGCCATCGAGCTATGTATTCGAGCCCTCGAGGCCCTGGCTTGTAATATAAAGCTTGTACGAATTTATTTATGTTTTAGAGTTGTGTTGTGATATCTTCAAGTGAGTCCTTAGGCTTGATCGTGTGCATTTGTGTGTATGGTTAGTGCACGATTAAGCCAGGGTCGTCACAGGTTGGTATCAGAGCCGACAGCCTCTAGGAATCCCCCTTTCCAATTCCTTGGCCGAAGTTGAGTCTAGTGGTCCAAAACTGTTTTACTAACTTGGCTGTGTGGCTTACGGGCCCACGTCGCCAACTGGGTGGTATTAGGATCTTTTACTCCTCAATCTTTACTCTGGGACTCTGATCTCTCATCTATTCGGGTTTAATAAATTTACTAACACCGACACTTAGGATCTCGTAAATTCCGTCCACCCGGAGAGCTGGATTTCTGTGCGATTTCCCTGTCATTGGTATGATTAGTCTGATAATCATTTTCCTTTCCATTGTTTTGTTTAACCTTTCTCTTCGAGATCTGTTATACTTATCATCATCAGATGAGTTAGTAAATTACTGAGCTCATGTCAATCAGAACGCCGAGGCTCAGATTTATGTCTTAAATGCGTTGAACGCTTCTCCACTTGAGGGGATCGAAGACGTTCCAGTTGTCTGCGAATTCCAAGATGTTTTTCCAGAAGAACTTCCAGGAATACCCCCTGCTAGAGCTGTCGAGTTTGTCATTGACTTGAAACCTGGCACTACTCCTATTGCGAAGCGTCCTTACAAGATGCCTCCGCACCACCTGCTTGAACTTAAGGAAGAAATCGATAAATCACTTAAGATGGGCTTCATTCGTCCTAGTTCCTCTGCCTGGGGAGCACCGTCTCTCTTTGTCAAGAAGAAAGATGGTACGAATAGGTTGGTTCAACAATACCGTCCTATCAACCAGGCAACCATTCAGAATAAATATCCGCTTCCACGGATCAATGACTTATATGATCAACTTGCTGGATCATCGGTGTTCTCTAAACTCGACTTGAGGTTGGGTTATCACCAGATCCGTGTCCGTGAAGAGGATATACCGAAGACCGCCTTCGTTACTCGTTATGGATCCTATGAATACACCGTCATGTCATTTGGCCTAACGAATGCTCCAGCTACGTTCTCCCGCCTGATGAATTATATATTCATGGATTACCTTGACAAGTTCGTCGTGGTATATCTGGATGATATTCTAGTATATTCGAAGAATAAAGAAGAACATGCCGAACATCTTTGCCTTGTTCTAGAGAGGCTTCGAGAACACAAGTTGTATGCCAAGTACTCCAAGTGTGAATTCTGGCTTTCTGAAGTGACCTACCTTGGACATGTGATTTCCAAGGACGGTATCGCCGTTAACCCGGAACGTGTTCAGGCTATTCTTGACTGGACCCCTCCGAAGAATGCCAAGCAAGTCCGAAGTTTTCTCTGCCTTGCAAGTTATTGCCGTCGATTCGTCGAGAACTTTTCCAAGATTGCCAAGCCCCTGACTAATCTGCTCCACAAAGGCGTTAAGTTTGAGTGGACAGACAAATGCCAAGAAAGTTTCCAGACCCTCAAGGACAAGCTTACTTCTGCTCCAGTACTTGCTCCTCCTGATTCTCGTAAGGACTTTGTCATATATTGTGACGCCTCTCGTCAGGGATTAGGCTGTGTCCTAATGCAAGAACGAAGAGTAATTGCGTATGCTTCATGCCAATTGCGTCCTCATGAAGAAAATTATCCTGTGCATGATCTCGAACTCGCTGTTGTGATCTATGCTTTGAAGCAGTGGCGACACTACCTTCTTGGTAATCGGTGTGAGATTTATACCGATCATCAGAGTCTGAAGTATTTGTTCACCCAACCGGATCTTAATCTTTGTCAACAACGATGGTTGGAAACAATTACGGACTATGACTGTGGTATTTATTATACTCCTGGCAAGGCTAATGTGATGGCTGATGCCTTGAGCCGCAAGTCCTATTGCAATAACCTCATGGTTAAGCAAGCTCAACCCCAGCTATATGAAGAACTGTGCAAGTTGAACGTCTGTATCGTTCCGCAGGGTTCTCTTAATAACCTTGTGGTACAACCAGATCTTGAGAAAGCTATTAAAGAAGCAAAATATAAATCCAGAGCACCCCTGAAGATTAAGGACTGACTAGACATTGTAATTCATGGCAAAAGAGATCCTGTCACACTCATACTCAATATCAATTAATAACAAAGCATACAAATGACGGTGGTGCTCTCTAGCTGATGCTTTTTATAAGAGGATGATGACTCAACAATAAAAGTAAATAGATAGGCCCTTCGCAGAGGGAAGCAGGGATTTGCAGAGGTGCCAGAGCTCGGAGCTTTTAAAACAGAGATGAATATAATTTTGAGCGGTATGCTTTCATTGTCAACATAACAACCAAGAGATCTCGCTATCTTCCGTGCTAGATACATTATAGGCGGTTCCCAAACAGAATGGTAAAGTTTTTACTCCCCCTCCACCAACAATCACACTCCACGGCTAGCCGAATCCACGGGTACCGTCCATACCAACCACAGTCCTGGGGGAGTTTTGTTTTATGATTATATTTTGATTTGATTTCGAGCATGGAACTGGGCATCCCGATTACCAGCCACTTTCTTGTGAATGACAAGTGAATAAACACTCATCGTGAGAATAACCCACCTAGCATGGAAGATACTGACAGCCCCCAGTCACTACATGAGCGATTCGGGCATACAAAACAGATTATTATTTGAAGGTTTAGAGTTTGGCACATGCAAATTTACTTGGAACGGCAGGTAAATACCGCATATAGGTAGGTATGATGGACTCATATGGAACAACTTTGGGTTTAAGGAAGTGGATGCACAAGCAGTATTCCCGCTTAGTACAAGTGAAGGCTAGCAAAAGATTGAGGAGCGACCAACTAGAGAGCGGCAACGGTCATAAACATGCATTGAGATTAACCAACATTGAATGCAAGCATGAGTAGGATATAAATCACCATGAACATAAAAATCATGGAGGCTATGTTGATTTCATTCAACTACATGCGTGAACATGTGCCAAGTCAAGCCACTTGAATCATTCAAAGGAGAATACCATCCTATCATACTACATCATAACCATTTTAAATTGCATGTTGGCACAAAAGACAAACCATTATCCACCCCTAGCTAATTAAGCATGGCATGAGCAACTATAATCTCTAATTGTCATTGCAAACATGTCTCATTCATAATGGGCTGAATCAAGAACGATGAGCTAATCATATTTACAAAAAAAAATAGGTCGAGTTCGTACCAACTTTTCTCCATCTCAATCATTTCATCATATATCATCATTATTGCCTTTCACTTGCATGACCGAACGGTGTGAATAATAATATGAGTGCACGTGCATTGGACTAAGCTGGAATCTGCAAACATTTATTCAAAGGAGAAGACAAGGTAATGTGGGCTCTTTGTTAGATCAACAATGATGCATATGAGAGCCACTCAACATTTTCATCATGGTCTTCTCCTTACGACCCAAAGAAAAAGGAAAAGAATTTCAAAGAAACACACTGAAATATTTTTGGAGTTTTTGTTTTTCTGAAGAAAGTAAAACAAGAACGAGAAAAAGTATTTACACGGGAAAGCTCCCAACAAGCAAAAGAAGAATGAGAAATCTTTTTGGGTTTTCTTTTAATACTACAACTAAATTAAACTGGAAAGAAAAACTAAAAAGAAGCGAGAACTAATTTTTTTGGATTTTCTCAAAGTTTTTCAAACACACAAGAGGAAAGCAAGAAAAATAAACCAACATGGATAATACAATGAAAAAGTATGAACACCGACAACTGAAATGAGTGTGTGAACATGAATGTAATGTCGGTGAGAGATACGTACTCCCCCAAGCTTAGGCTTTTGGCCTAAGTTGGTCTAGGGCCACGGCTGGCCTGGCAGATATCCAAAGTTGTAGTCGGGGTTGTACTGGGCTCCGGCAGCTATCGCTTGGAGGGCTGCCTCATGGAGGCGAGCGGCCTCCCCTGCTCTCTCATACTCGTCCGCATCCTCTCTGGTTATGAAGTATCTTCGTTTTACCTGAAAGTCAAAGAAGGCAGGAGCAGGAAGCGTAATATGGAAGACGCGCTCCCTGTCAAAGATTAGTCGGTACAGGAGGGACTGTTCGTTCCTCTAAAAAAACTAGTAGCGTACCATAGCATTATAATCAAGCAAAACAGGTGGCAAAGGAAAATCATTTTCTTTTATCGGGACTCCAAGATACTGAGCTAAACGAGTGGCATAAATTCCACCAAAGAAGTCTCCATCCTTAGCATTATTATGCAGTCGATGTGCAATGATAGCCCCCAAATTAAATCTTTTATCATTCATTACTGCGCTCTTAAGAACAATGAGATCGGGGGCGCAAAGGTGGCTATGATCATGTTTACCATTAATGCATCTGCCTATGAAGAGAGCAAAGTAATGTAATGCAGGAAAGTGAATGCTCCCTATAGTGGCTTGTGTTATGGTTCTGGTTTCTCCTACAGTAATGCTATCAAGGAACTCAGCACAATCAGATTTGTGAGGTTCAGTACAACTGCCCCATTGTGGAATTTTACATGCTTCATTAAAATCTTCTAGGTCCATGGTAAATGATTTATCATAAAGATCAAACAAAACAAAATGCGTATTGCGCTGAACAGAATACTTAAATCTCCTCACAAAGGAATCGGTAAGGTTGTAGTACTGAGGACACTTATCTGACACGAAGTTTGTCAGCTCGGCGTTATGCACGTACGCATAGAACTCATCCTTGAAACGGGCACCGGTCATGAAATTATCTGACGGCCATTCACAAGGTTGCACTGGAGCATCCCTCGGTGGTTCGAGATCTGGCTCACGTAATGCGAGCCTTGGAGACTTCTTTTTTGAGGAACCACCTTGGAACACTTTCCTCAACATTTTCTTCCTCTGAAAATTTTCTGAAATTTTTAGTGACTCAAAATAAAAGTGAACAAAACTCAACAAGATTGATATCAACTACTCCCACAAGTGTCTAGAGGCTATATCATGCAACAAAACTACTTTGGATCATATAAATTTGACATGCAAGCTCAAGAACAGGGTCACCATAGCAGAAAAAATTTGCAATATATAAAGCACTAGAACAAAAACTAATTGGACCATTGGAGGAGTCACATACCGATGAACAATCCCCCAAAACAGTTTTGCGAATGGAGCCTTGAGCAAGGAGATCGAAAATGGCAGTAAAATGAGCTAGAACACGGGTTTGAGCAATGGTGGGATTTTTTCTGGAGGAAGACGAAGTGGATGGGTGCTGGCATAAGTGAGGGGGACCAACGTGGGACCCACAGGCCCTGTAGGCGCGCCTTGTGGGATTGTGGCCCACTGGTGCACCCCCCTGATGTGTTTTCAGTGCCAAAAATTCTTAAATATTCTAGAAAAAATCATACTGAATTTTTAGGGCATTTGGAGAAATTTTATTTTCTGGTCATTTTTTATTGCACGGATAATTCAGAAAACAGAGAAATAACAGTGTTTTTGCTTTATTTATTCTAAATAACGGAAAGTAAAGAGTGAGTACAGAGAGTTGTGTTTACTAAATTCATCCATCTCATGCCCATCAAAAGGAATCCATTAACAAGGTTGATCAAGTCTCATTAACAAACTTCTTTCGAGTGACATGAAACCGAAGAATCTTCGTATGACACTAAGTTACCTCAACGGGGATATGCATGTTCCCAACAATAAAAATATCATATTTCTTTTTGACAGTAGGGAGAGGGAACTCAAAACCTCCAATAGTAATTGTTGAAAATTTTCCAATAGAATTGATACTATTCACTTGAGGTTGTTTCTTCGGAAAGTGTACCGTATGCTCATTACCATTAACATGAAAAGTGGCATTGCCCTTGTTGCAATCAATGACAGCCCCTGCAGTATTCAAGAAGGGTCTACCAAGGATGATTGATATACTGTCGTCCTCGGGTATATCAAAAATAACAAAGTCCGTTAAAATAGTAACATTTGCAACTACGACAGGCGCATCCTCAGAAATACCGATGGGTATAGCAGTTGATTTATCAGCCATTTGCAAAGAGATTTCAGTTGGTGTCAACTTATTCAAATCAAGTCTACGATACAAAGAGAAAGGCATAACACTAACACCGGCTCCAAGATCACATAAAGCAGTTTTAACATAATTTCTTTTAATGGAGCATGGTATAGTTGGTATTCCTGGATCTCCTAGTTTCTTTGGAATCCCACCTTTAAATGTGTAATTAGCAAGCATGGTGGAAATTTCAGCTTCCAGTATCTTTCTTTTATTTGTAACAATATCTTTCATATACTTAGCATAAGGAGACATTTTCAGAATATCAGTCAAACGCATGCGCAAAAAGACAGGTCTAAGCATTTCAACAAAGTACTCAAAGTCCTCATCATCCTTTTTCTTGGATGGTTTGGGAGGAAAGGGCATGGGTTTCTAAACCCACGGTTCTCTTTCTTTACCATGTTTCCTAGCAACAAAGTCACTCTTATCATATCTTTTATTCTTAGGTTGTGGGTTATCAAGATCAACAACAGGTTCTATCTCCACATCATTATCATTGCTAAGTTGAGCATCAACATGAACATCATCATTAACATTATCACTAGGTTCATGTTCATCACCAGATTGTGTCTCAGCATCAGAAATAGAAATATCATCTGGATTCTCAGGTGTGTCTACAACAGATTCATTAGAAGCATGCAAAGTCCTATCAGTTTTCTTTTTCCTTTTAGAAGGACTAGGTGCATCAGTATTAATTCTCTGAGAATCATGTTCAATTCTCTTAGGATGGCCCTCAGGATACAAAGGTTCCTGAGTCATTTTACCACCTCTAGTCATAACTCTAACAACATTATCATTCACCTTATTATTCATCTCATTAAGCAAATCATTTTGTGCTTTGAGAACTTGTTCTACTTGAGTTTTTACCATGGAAGCATGTTTACTAATAATTTTGAGATCATTAATAGTTCTACACATGTAGTCACCCAAGCAGTCAAGCATATAAGCATTACGTTTCAATTGTCTACTAACATATGCATTGAAGTTTTCTTGTTTAACAATAAAGTTATCAAATTCATCCAAGCATTGACTAGCAGACTTATTATAAGGAATATCACCTTCATCAAATCTATAGAAAGAATTTACCTCTACTACCTGTGTCAGAGCATTAAGGCCATGTATTTCTTCGATAGGTGGTAAATTCTTAACATCTTCAGCTTTAATACCTTTTTCTTTCATAGATTTCTTTGCCACTTGAATATCTTCAGGACTAAGAAATAGGATACCTCTTTTCTTTGGAGTTGGCTTAGGAGGTGGTTTAGGAAGAGTCCAATCATTATCATTACTAAATATATTATTCAATAGTACTTCAGCTTGTTCAACAGTTCGTTCCCTAAAAACACAACCAGCACAACTATCTAGGTGGTCCCTAGAAGCATCGGTTAGTCCATTATAAAAGATATCAAGTTTTTCATTTTTCTTGAGAGGATGAACAGGCAAAGCATTAAGTAATTGAAGAAGCCTCCCCCAAGCTTGTGGGAGACTCTCTTCTTCAAATTGCATAAAGTTAAATATTTCCTGTAAAGTAGCTTGTTTCTTATGAGCAGGAAAATATTTTTCAGAGAAGTAATAATCATATCCTGGGGACTACGCACATAACCAGGAGCAAGAGAATTAAACCATAACTTAGCATCACCCTTTAACTAGAAAGGAAACAACTTAAGAATATAGTAATAGCGAATTTTTTAATCATGAGCAAACAGGGTGGCTATATCATTCAATTTGGTAAGGTGTGCCACGACAGTTTCAGATTCATAACCATGGAAAGGATCAGATTCAACCAAAGTAATTAACTCAGGATCGACAGAGAATTCATAATCCTTATCAGTAATAAAGATAGGTGAAGTAGCAAACTTAGGATTATATTGCATTCTAGCATTCAAAGATTTTTCTTTCCACTTGCATAGTAATTTCTTAAGATCATCTCTATCCTTACAAGTAAGAAAGTCCCTAGCTACCTCTCCATCCATAACATAACCCTCAGGTATAATAGGCAATTCATATCTAGGAGAGCTAGGTCTAGCAGGTGTTTCAAAGTGTTCAGTTTCAGAAATATCATCAGTTTCAGCATTCTCAATATCTTTAGCTCTAGCAAGTTGTTCATCAAGAAATTCACCCAGTGGCATAGTATTATCAAGCAAAGTAGTAGTATCATCATAAGCATCATGCATAGCAGAAGTAGCATCATCAATTACTTGCGACATATCAGAATTAATAGCAGGTGATGGTGTCGCAAGCTTACTCAAAACAGAAGGTGAATCAAGTGCAGAGCTAGATGGCAGTTCGTTACCTCCCCTCGTAGTAGAGGGAAAAATCTTGGTTTTGTTATCTTTCAAATTCCTCATAGTGATCAACAGATATAAATCCCAAGTGACTCAAAGAATAGAGCTATGTTCCCCGGCAACGGCGCCAGAAAAAGGTCTTGATAACCCACAAGTATAGGGGATCGCAACAATTTTCGAGGGTAGGGTATTCAACCAAAATGTATTGATTCGACACAAGGGGAGCCAAAGAATATTCACGAGTATTAGCAGCTGAGTTGTCAATTCAACCACACCTGAAAGACTTAATATCTGTAGCAAAGTTTTTAGTAGCAAGGTAGTATGGAAGTAACGGTAACGGTGACAAAAGTAACAGTAGCGGTTTTGTAGTGATTGTAACAGTAGCAACGACAAAGTAACTTAGCAAAGATCAATATGTGAAAAGCTCATAGGCAACGGATCAGTGATGGATAATTATGTCGGATGGCATTCATAATGCAACAGTTATAACCTAGGGTGACACAGAACTAGCTCCAATTCATGAATATAATGTAGGCATGTATTCCGTATATAGTCATACGTGCTTATGGGAAAGAACTTGCATGGCATCTTTTGTCCTACCCTCCCGTGGCAGCGGGGTCCTAATGGAAACTAAGGGATATTAAGGCCTCCTTTTAATAGAGAACCGGAACAAAGCATTAGCACTTAGTGAATACATGAACTCCTCAAACTACGTTAATCACCGGAAAGAATCCCAATTATTGTCACCTTGGGGTATGCAGATCATAACACGTAATAGGTGTCTACAACTTGCAAGATAGGATCAAGAACACAAATATATTCATGAAAACATAATAGGTTCAGATCTGAAATCATGGCACTCGGGCCCTAGAGACAAGCATTAAGCATAGCAAAGTCATAGCAACATCAATCTCAAAACATAGTGGATACTAGGGATCAAACCCTAACAAAACTAAATCGATTACATGATAAATCTCATCCAACCCATCACCGTCCAGCAAGCCTACGATGGAATTACTCACTCCCGACGGTGAGCATCATGAAATTGGTGATGAAGGAAGGTTGGTGATGATGATGGCGATGAATCCCCCTCTCCGGAGCCCCGAACGGACTCCAGATCTGCCCTCTCAATGAAGAACAGGAGGTGGTGGCAGCTCCGTATCGTAAAACTCGATAAATCCTTCTCTCTGGTTTTTTTTCTCCCCGAATAGGGTTATATAGAGTTGGAGTTGAGGTCGGAGGAGGTTGTGATGCCCCCGGCTCAATCGTGCACTAATCATGCACGCAAATGCACACGATCAAGCCTAAGGACTCACGGGAAGATATCACAACACAACTCTAAAACATAAATAAAGTCATACAAGCTTTATATTACAAGCCAGGGGCCTCGAGGGCTTGAATACAAAAGCTCGCATACAAGCATCAGCGGAAGCATCAGATATCTGAGTACAGATATGAAACAGAAACAGAAAGGCCTTTAGAAAGGCGGGGCAAAATAAAACACTACGATCGAAAGGCGCAGGCCTCCTGCCTGGGACCCTCCGATCCTACTCCTGGTCGTCGGCAAGCTCGTAGAAGCATCCACCCTCGGGGTAGAAGTGGTAGCTGAAGTCGTCAACTGGGGCAGCGGTCTCAGGGGCTCCGTCCTCTGGTCACGACAAACTGATATGGGGAGAAAAGGAAAACAAAGCAACCGTGAGTACTCAGAAGTACTCAGCAAGCAAGGATCTACACTACATATGCAACATTTTCAAAGAGAGGCTGTATATGTGGACTGGGCTGCAGAAATGCCAGAATAGAGAGGAAGGCCTAGTCCTATCGAAGACTAGCATCTTCAGCGGTCTTGCAGCAATAGAAGAGAGTAGAACAGTACAATATAATGTAGCAGTATCATTAAGTCTCAACCTCACCCAGAGATCCTTTCTCGACTCCCTGCGAGAAAGCAATCCCAGAGCCATATAGTCATCAACCTCGTCCAGAGATCCCTTCTCGACTCCCTACGAGAAGCAATCCCAGAGCCTCATATCCAGGTCTCATCTCAACTTCTAGCTGTATCAATCGGGATACAACTCCGAGTGTCCTTTACCTTAGGACCGGCTATCGATAGATGTGTTCTTCCCTGCAGGGGTGCACCAACTTACCCAACACGCTCGATTAACTCCGGCCGGACACACTTTTCCGGGTCATGCCCGGCCTCGGCTAAACGATACATCGCAACCCTACCTACAGCTCAGCAGAGAAGTCCTTGTCGGTCTATATCCTAAGCGCTCAGGGGTCTTGGGCCATCGCCCTGTGCACTCCGGGTCAGTGTGTGCAGGGTCGGGACGAGCACCACCTTAGTCCTGGATGGTACTGGCCCGGCCCGGCCACGAGGCTGAACTGGACGTCTGACAGAGCTTTCGGCTGATGCTACGATGCAGAACGCCCATACTATGCCCACGTGATGGTTAGTGCTATCAGGCCAGAGGCCTGCTCGGATCAAATATCCAAATCGTTAGTGGACTAGGGCTTGCGGTAACGAGCAGAGACTCACGAAAGATGTGACCCCATCGCCCCGTCTCGAGGACTTGCGGCAAGGGCCAAGAATGCCCGGCCGCGCCTCGTATTCATCACTCGGGCACCATACAGGCAACCCGTCTTCACAACACTCGCCACTTAGGCGCACGCGGGTACCCCTCAGGGTCGACCCGCCTATCCAAGTAACAGTGTAAGGTCCAAGTATCCGTGTGTCCATAACATCAGGGGAATCCGAGGTATCACCCTCGTTGAATTCCCACTCGATGTATCCGTCAAGGTGAACTCGGAGGAATCACCCTCGATGGGTTCACACTTGAGGTGTTGTACGACAACGTCGTTATCGGAAGTGGTGAAGGAGGGATCACCCTCGATGACCACGACCGAATAGCTACTCTACAGAGTTAACATCAGTAGTGCTACACGAGGTACCACCCTCGGCACTCGATAGTAACGCTGCAGTGTCGTTACAACTAAGGGGTGGTGATGTGCGGTGTCGAGGCCTGGTCTTCAATCCCGTTGATCGGGTCTTCGGATAATCCAGCGGGGCAATCGGGATAAGCGGGGTCACTGATAGGTCTCTACCCAGCCTATACTAAGCAGTTTAGGATATGCAGGTAATTATCAACAGCAGGTTACAGTAAACAGGCTATGCATCAGAATAGGTAAAGTAGTAGCAGCAGCAATTCTAATGCAAGCATGAGAAAATACAATGGGCGATATCGGGATGATCAAAGGGGGGCTTGCCTGGTTGCTCGGCGGCAAGGGCAAGGTCGTCAACGGTGGCGTCGGGCTCCTGAGTTGCGTCGGTACCAGGAACTGCGTCAGGATCTAACGAGAGAGAAGAGGGGGGGGGAACAATATAAATTCACAGCAAACAGGAGCAACACAATGTACGACATGACAATATGCAGTGCCGGGTGTGTCCTAATGTATGGTTGCACGTTACCGAGGAAGGGGGAATCCATCCCGGAATGTTTTCCCGGTTTCGGACATTTGTCACACAGATGACCGGAGGGGAACGGTTCCATGTTCGGGTAGCTAGGGACGTGTGACGCACGAACGGACTGCGTATTCGGATTCGTCTCGTCGTTCTGAGCAACTTTCATGTACAAAGTTTTTCGATCCGAGCTACGGTTTATTTTATATTAATTTATAAGGATTTAATCAATTTCTGGAAATAACAGATTTAATTTAATTCGAAAATGTTTATTGCGTCAGCATGACGTCAGTGGTCAACTCTGACCGTTGACTGGTCAAACTGACACGTGGGCCCCACTGTCATTGACTAAGACTAACTAATCAGGTTTAACTTAACTAACCTAGTTAATTAAGCTAATTAAGCATAGTTAATTAAGTTAATTAATTATTTTACTAATTAATTAATTAATTAAATATATATTATTATTAATATTTTTTTTTTATTTTTTTTAACCGGGGTGTGGGGCCCATTGGCCAGTGGCTCATCCGAGCCACACGGGCGCTGGGCTAGACGGGGCTGCGGATGCGGCGCCCGTGCACCCGCACAGGGGCAACAGAGGCACGGCGAGGCCATGGCCTCGGTGAGGCTGCGGGCAGAGGCAGTCGTGGGCGCGCGAGCGGGACCCTGGCCGGCAGCGGCGGCGAGCGGCAGCAAGGCGGGGCTGCGGAAGGGCGCCGCGGCGAGGAGCAGAGGCGGCCAGCTACGCGGGCAGCGGCGAGCTGCAGGCGGCTTGGGCGCGGGCGGTCGGCTACGGCGGTTGGAGACAGCGGCTGGACGACGGGAGTGCACAGGGGGCTGAGCAGCGCGTGGTCTGGCTGCGCGGGCGCAACAGCAGCAGGCGCAGCGCCGCGGTTCGGCAAGTGCAGCGAGGGGGTGCGTGGGTCACGACGGAGAGGACGCACGGCGGCGTGCAAGGGCGCGTGGGGGACTGCGATGCGAGGCGCGCGAGCTCATGCGTAGCGCGCGGCCACGGGCGTGGACGCGACGAGCGTAGGGCCCGGGCGCGGCCACGGCGATGGAGGACGGCAGGGGAAAAGGGGAAAAAGGGGGGCGCTCACGGAGGGGGACGGGGAGCGGGGACTGGCGAGGCAGAGGCGTGGTGGCGGGGCGGAGGCAGTCGCCGGGGCGGCGCCAGTGGTGGCCGCCGGCGAGGCAGGGCCGGAGCACGCTGGCCAGGGGAGCGCCGGGGCGGGCACCTCCCTCCCGATCCGATCTGGATCGGGCTGGGGTTGAGGTGGATCGGGGGGGGAGTGGGGGATCGGTTGGGCTAGGGTTTTCTGGCTTGGGGGGGTTATAGCCGGGGTGGGCCGCCCTGGTTGGTGGCCTGGTGGCCAGCTGGGCCACGGCCCAAGGGGGGGGGTTTGTTTTTCTTTTTATTTTTGTTTTAGCTTTTCTGTTTTCTGTTTTTCTTTTTATTTATTCTTATTTTCGATTTTGTAAATAGTTAGGCCTCAAACTGACTTTTACAAAATTAGTGACTTGGCCCATTAGATGCTATGTAATATCTACAACTACCAAAAATTGGTCTGGAGACAAATGGGTTTCACACAAATTTTATATTAAATAAAATGTATTAAACCTTACTGTTTTGATAATGTTTGAGCCACCTAATTAATTTATTAATTGTTGGTTACAATTTTAGAATAGCCTCTGTAATATTTGCTATTTATTGAACATTTTAGTTTCTATGTTGGACAACTTTTATTTTCCACTTTCATTTAAATTTGAATTTGAGTTAGGAGTTGAAATGCAATATGATGCAAATGATGATCATGCACTGTTAAACATGCTGACTTGTCATTATCAAAAGTGATTACTGTGGCTAATGACATGGGGTGTTACAAAGGTCCAAGGGGCCCACAAGCCCTATAGACGCGCCCCAGGGGGGGCCCCCCAGGGTTGTGGCCTCTGGATGGACCCCCTCTCGATAATTCTTGCGCTAGTATTTTTTATATATTCCAAAAATATTCTCCGTAAATTTTCAGGTCAATCCGAGAACTTTTATTTCTGCACAAAAATAACACCATGGCAGTTCTGCTGAAAACAGCGTCAGTCCGGGTTAGTTCCATTCAAATCATGCAAATTAGATTCTAAAACAAGGGCAAAAGAGTTTGGAAAAGTAGATACGATGGAGACGTATCACACCGCATAAACCCGCTCCAAAGAAGAGGGGTATCTTATATCTCAGTCCGGAAGATATGCAAGAGGCAAAGAAATCTATGAAGGAAAAAGGTATTAAAGCAGAGGATGTTAAAATTTTACCTCCTATTGAAGAGATACATGGACTTGACACACCACCATCAAGGGTGGTAGAGGTAAATTCTTTAATGAAATTTGATGAAAGTGACATCCCTTACAATAAACATCCTAGTCAATGCCTTTATGAGTTTGACAACTACATTACAAAACAAGATCACTTCAATGAAAATGTTATGAAACAATTGAAATACAACTCCAATATGATTGCTCGCTTGAGTTACTTGTTATTTAGAATCTCCAATGATGTTAGAGGTGTAGGAAAACATGCCTCTATGGTTCAAACTCAACTAGAACAAGTTGCTAAATCTCAAAGAGAATTGCTTGATGAAATGAATAATAATACGAATGATCATGCTGTTAGAGTAGCAACTAGAGGAGTTAAAATGACTTAGGAACCACTTTATCCTGAGGGACACCCTAAACGAATTGAACAAGACTCTCAAAGAATCAACCCTAATGCACCTAGTCCTTCTAGAAAGAAGAAGAAAAGGAAAAATGATAGGACTTTGCATGCCTCTAGTGAACCTGAAGTAGAAAAACCTCCTGATAATGATAATGATGTTTCTATTTCTGATGCTGAAACTCAATCTGGTAATGAACACTCATCTAGTGATAACGAAAAAGATAATGATGATGTTCATGAATACTCTCAACCAAACACTGATAAACAACCAGATAATGATGTTGAAATAGAACCAGCTGTTGATCTTGATAACCCACAACCTAAAAATAAAAGATATGATAAAAGAGACTTTGTTACTAGAAAACATGGAAGAGAAAGAGAACCATGGGTTCAAAAACCCATGCCATTTCCAACTAAATCAACTAAGAAGAAAGATGATGAAGAATTTGAACGCTTTGCTGAAATGCTTAGGCCAGTCTTTTTGCGCACTCGCTTGACTGATATATTAAAGATGGCCCCTTATGCAAAATATATGAAAGACATCATCACTAATAAGAGAAAAATACCTGAAGCTGAAATCTTCACCATGCTTGCTAATTATTCTTTTTAAGGATGGAGTACCTAAAAAACTTGGAGATCCGGGAATACCAACTATACCTTGCTCCATCAAAAGAAACTATGTTAAAACTGCTTTGTGTGATCTAGGAGCTGGAGTTAGTGTTATGCCTTTCTCCTTATATAAAAGACTTGATTTGAATAAACTCACACCTACTGAAATATCTTTGCAAATGGCTGACAAATCAACTGCCATACCTATTGGTATTTGTGAGGATGTGCCCGTTGTTGTTGCAAATGTTACTATCTTAACTGACTTTGTTATACTTGAGATGCCCGAGGACGACAACATGTCGATTATCCTTGGTAGACCCTTTTTGAATACTGCAGGGGCTGTTATTGATTGCAATAAAAGCAAGGTCACTTTTCATATGAATGATAATGAGCATACGGTGCACTTTCCGAAGAAACAATTCCAAGTGAATGGTATTAATGTTATTGAAAAATCTTTGACACTAACTATTGGAAGTTTTCAACTACCTCTACCTACTGTTAAAAAGAAATATGAAATGCTTATTGTTGGGGACATGCATATCCTCGTTGAGGTAACTTAGTGTTTTACGAAAGTTTTTCGGTTTCATGCTAATCGAAGGTGGTTGTTAATAAGACTTGATTAACCTTATTAATGAATCATTTTTTTAGAGGTATGAAGTTGATGAATTTAGTGAGCACAACCTTCTGCTCCCAACTTTTATCTTCTGTTTTTCTTAGTTAAATAAAATAAAATGCCATGTTTTGTCTATTTTCTGAATTTCCCGTGCAATAAAAAAATGACCCAAAAATAAAAGTTCCCATAATGCCCTGAAAATTTAATACGATTTTTTTCTGAATTTTTAGTACAAATAATATCAGAGGGGTGTGCACGAGGTGGGAACAACCCACCTGGGAGCGCCAGCAGCCCCAGGCGCGCCCTGGTGGGTTGTGGTCCCCACGAGGGCCCCCTCACTTATCTCTTTAGCCCATGTCTTCACCTACCTCCAGAAAAAAAAATCACCATTGCTCTCTCTCTCTCTCGTGTTCTTACTCTCAAACCTGCGGATTTCGATCTCTTTGCTCGAAGCTCCGTTTCCGAAACTGTTTGGGGGATTGCTACTTGGTATGTGACTCCTCCATTGCTCCAATTAGTTTTTTCTTTAGTGGATAATATTTTGAATAATTAGCTACTCTTGGTGCTGCTGTAGATGAGCTTGCTTGTTGAATTCTTAGAGTTCTAAGTAGTTTGAATGCTCAATATAGCCTCTATGCCTCCCTATGAGTAGTTGCTATTAATCTTGTGAAGTTTTGTTGACTAAAATTCCGTGGACTAAAAATTTCAGAATTTTATTTTTATGAATAAGATGAGTTTCTTTAAGAAGTTTGCCTCCAAGAAAAGTGCCAAGGGAGTCATTGGCGAGTCCTCGGACAATGACCTCCAAATTCAGAGAAGGGCGGAGGTGCGGCCGTGCAAATGGCCGCATAACCCCTTCATGGATGGAGCCGAAATCCGTCAAGAGTTCACACAATTTGCTGCTAATGCTGGTCTCACCGACTTCATCGCAGCTGAGTGTGAACAATACCATCTCCTTACAAATTCCTTTGTGCAAAGTTTCCATTTTCTGAGTAGGAATAACCCCCCTGAGGTGCAGTTTAATTTATATGCTGAAACCCGTCAGATACCACTCAATGACTTTTGTGATAGATGCTTGATCCCTTCTGACGGGGAAATAAGAGAGCCTAGACCTGCAGAGTTTGAGGATTTCTATCGTACTCTGTCGGTGGGAGATGAGAGAGGTGTATCGAGTGTCACTGCCACTAGCTTGCTGTTTCCTTCTGTGCATTATTTTGCTCTATTTATCGCGAAGTGTTTACTTGCTAGAGAGAAGGTTGGTGCACTTAGTGCCCCCAATTTTGCTGTCTTACGCCGTGCACTATACGGCGATAACACCTTTAGCCCAGGGGCTATTATTGCACGTCGTCTGCACCTTAACAGAACCAAGGGCAAAATTCATGGCGGTATTTATGCTACTCGTTTAGCGAATCACTTTAATGTTCAGATCCGCCAACATGATTATCGTTTACCCAATGTTTATTTAGATCACCAGGCGATGAAAGATCACCAGTTTACTGATGTTGATGATTCTATTAATAATATTCCTTACAACCTGGTTTTCAGTGTGGAAACCCGTGATATTATTCCGTTGCCTGCATGTGCTTTGTTTGATTCTATTGCTAGGGGCGGATACAGGATCATGCCTGAGGATATTATTGCCTACCGGAACGCCCAGGCATAGGCAGAGGAGCCTCAGGAGTGGGACGCTCAGGTGCCCGCACCCCATCACTTCAACGTGGGGCCTGATGGCTACTACGAGTGGTGATTACCAAGCTAGGACAAAAGCCTAAGCTTGGGGGAGTACGTATTTCCACCGACATTACATTCATGTTCACACATTTCATTCTAGTTGTCGGTGTCCACATTTTTTTCATTGTATTATCCATGCTGGATTTATTTTCTCGCTTTCTTCGTGTGTGTTTGAAAAACTTTGAGAAAACCCAAAAATATTTCTCGCTTTTTTTCGGTTTTTCTTTCTAGTTTAAATTAGTTGCATTGTTAAAAAGAAAACCCAAAAAGATTTCTTTGTTCTTCTTTTGCTTGTTGGGAGCTCTCCCTTGTAAATAGTTTCCTCGTTTTTGTTTTTCTCTTTAATTTGCTTTCTTCAAGAAAAACTAAAAACTCCAAAAATATTTCAGTGTGTTTGTCTGAATTTCTTTTCCTTTTATTGAGTCATATAGAGGAGAAGACCACGATGAAAATGTTGAGTGGCTCTCGAATGCATTGATATTGATCTAATAAATAGCCCATATTACCTTGTCTTCTCCTTCTTGAATAAAATGTTTACAGATTCCAGCTTAGTCCACGGCACTCTTGCACTATTATTATTTTCATATCATTCAGTCGTGCAAGTGAAAGGCAATGATGACGATATTTGATGAACTGGCTGTGGCAGAGAGAAACGGGTATGAACTCAACTTGTTCTGTTTTTGTAAATATGTTTAACCTGGTATCCATGATTCAGCCTATTATGATCAAACATGTTTGCAATGACAATTAGATATTATAGTTTCTCATGCCATGCTTAAGTAGTTAGGAGTGGATAATGATTTATCTTGGGTGCCAACATGCATTAAAATGATTGTGATGTGGTATGATGATATGGTATCCTCCTCTGAATGTTTCAAGTGGCTTGACTTGGCACATGTTCATGCATGTAGTTGAATCAAAACCAACATATCGTCTATGATATTTATGTTCATGGTGTTCATATCCTACTCATGCTAGTATCCAATGTAACTTATGCATAATGCATGTTCATGACCGTTTTCGCTCTCTAGCCGGCCGCTTCTCAACCTATTTGCTAGCCTCCGTCTGTACTAAGTGGGAATACTGCTTGTGCATCAAAATCCTAAAACCCAAGTTATTCCAGATGAGTCCACCATATATCTACCTATATGCGGTATTACCCTGCCGTTCTAAGTAAATTTGCATATGCCACCTCTAAAAACTTCAAATAAACATCCATTTTTGTGTGCCTGGATTGTTCATAGAGCGATAGGAGATAGTCGGTATCTTCCATGCTAAGCTGGTTATTCTCATGATGAGTGTTTATTCACTCGTCCTTGCACGAGAGGGGCGGTAATAGGGATTCCCAGTCCCGAAATCAAATTGCAAATAATTAAACAAAACTCCTCCAGGAATGATGTTGGTATGGACGGTACCCGTGGATTCGGCTAGCCGTGGAGTGTGTTGTTGATGGAGGCAGAGTAAACCTTTACTTTTATCGCTCGGGAACCACCACTAATGTGTTTACCATGGAAGATATCGATAACTAATGGTCGCGAAGTAAACAGGAATGGTGCATTTCTCAAAATTTCATTTATCTCTGTTTTAAAAATCTGAGCTCTGGCACCGCTGCAAATGACTGCTTCCCTCTGCGAAGGGACTATCTGTTTAATTTTATGTTGTGTCATCACCTTCTCAAATAAGCGCCAGATCTGAGAGCACTATTGTCATCCTCATGCATTGTGTATAGCTAATGTTGGATGCATCATGACTGGATCTTTTCTACCATAAATTACAATGTTTAGTCGCTGCTTGAACTTTGGAGGTGCTCTGCATTTATGTTTTGCTGTCTCAGAAAGGGCTAGCAAGATACCACTGTTGCCATATTATATCACGATTGTTTTGACAAAGTGTTTCCATTTGAGATATTTTATTATTGCTCGCTAGTTGCTTATGCCATTGATATGAGTTAATATAATTTTTAAGAGTTATTGTTGACATGGTTAGTTATAATCTTTGCTGAAAACCTGGGTGATACTTAAGCTTATTTATGTAAACAAGAACAAAAGAGTTCGTAAAAGTTTTTCTTTTTCACTTTCAGTTTATCAACTGAATTGCTTGAGGACAAGCAAATGTTTAAGTTTGGGGGAGTTGATACGTCTCCGGCGTATCTACTTTTCCTAACACTTTTGCTCTTGTTTTGTACTCTAATTTGCATGATTTGAATGAAACTAACCCAGAATGACGCTGTTTTTAGCAGAACTACTATGGTGTTGTTTTTGTGTAGAAATAAAAGTTCTCGGAATGGAACAAAACTTTTTGGAGAATTTTTATGGAATAAAAGAAAAATAATGGAGCCAGGAACCACCGGAGGGGGGGCCTGGGTGAGCACAACCCACCAGGGCGCACCCCCCCTCTAGGCACGCCCAGGTGGGTTGTGCCCACCTGGTGGCCCCGCAGACCCTGACTCCAACCCTATAAAATCCTATTTTTGGAGAAAAAATCAGGGAGGAAGAATTATCGTGTTTCATGAGACGGAGCCGCCGCCACCTCCTGTTCTTCATCAGGAGGCCAGATCTGGAGTCCGTTTGGGGCTCCTGAGAGGGGAATCTTCGATCTTCGTCATCACCAACCCTTCTTCATCACCAATTCCATGATGCTCCCTACCGGGAGTGAGTAATTCCTTCGTAGGCTCGCTGGTCGGTGACGAGTTGGATGAGATTCATCATGTAATCGAGTCAGTTTTGTTAGGGCTTGATCCCTAGTATCCATTATGTTCTGAGATTGATGTTGGTATGACTTTGCCATGCTTAATGCTTGTCACTTTGGGCCCGGGTGCCATGTTTTCAGATCTGAACCGTTTATGTTATCACCATTATATCTATGTTCAAGATCCGATCTTGCAAGTCATATTCACCTATTACGTGTTATGATCCGTAAACCCCGGTGTGACAGTAATCGGATACTTCCCGTTGATGACCGTAGTATGAGGAGTTCATGTATTCATTATGTGTTAATGCTTTGTTCCAGTTTTCTATTAAAAGGAGGCCTTAATATCCCTTAGTTTTCTTATGGACCCCGCTGCCACGGCAGGGTAGGACAAAAGATGTCATGCAAGTTTTTTCCATAAGCACGTATGACTATTTACGGAATACATGCCTACATTATATTTATGAACTGGAGCTAGTTTTGTATCGCCCTAGGTTATGACTGTTATATGATGAATATCATCCAACGAATCCACCGATCCAATGCCTACGAATTTTCCATATATTGTTCTTGCTAAGTTACTACTGCTATTGCTACTGTTGCACTTGCTACAAAATCATTGCTATCACTGTTACCGTTACTGCTACTATTATCACTACTATCACTACTATCATATTATTGTGCTACTGATCATATTGTTGCAGATAATTAATCTCCAGGTGTGGTTGAATTGACAACTCAGCTGCTAATACTTGTAAATATTCTTTGGCTCCCCTTGTGTCGAATCTATAAATTTGGGTTGAATACTCTACCCTCGAAAACTGTTGCGATCCCCTATACTTGTGGGTTATCATCCTCCGCGGGGACCCGTGCACTCGGCCACGTTAAACACCCGACTAAAGCCTCTGTAGGATCATTATGTGACGAGCTTGACGCCCCTCTGCGGGTTCACTTGGCCCTCTCGGTAGGCTCCAAGACGTATGACTCGTAAACCTGGACTCGTAGGAGGCCTGCACTGGCGTTCCCCTAGGATAAGGAGTGGCGTCTCTCTGGAGAGTCAGACCACGCGCCGGCGTCGCCACTCGAGTTTTCATGGCATGCCCTCACTCGGGCCCCTAGTCTATCTCCTCCGAGAGACAAAACGAATGTCACCGGGTTTTTTCTCGACGATCAGCAGCACCCGGTCATCTGGGTAAAACTAAAGTCCAGAATCCGTTGTGTTTTCGTCCAAGGAACAACAAATCACGGTCCAGAAACATATTCCGAGTGTCCCCGCGGCACTCGGACCCAACCGAAGGATTGGTTTGTTTGTCCTACGAAATCCCAACCGATTCAGGGGCTAATGATGTGGTCACCTATTACAGATAGGGTCAAGGACCCATCATCTGGGACCCACAGGGGGCCCATCACCATCATAGGTAGGTCTCTGGGCCGTATCAGCATTCGGATGATACATCAGGAGGATCACTCGGACGACTCTGAAGCACTCGGACAACCACACGTCACTCGGCGGACGAACTACCACTCGGACGTACAGGACAGGAAGGCGTCGTGGGAGCTGCAACGGTCGAGGAATCCTAAGTCATCCACTAAATAGAATTATAGCTACCGTTACCTGTAACTGCTGTAGTAGAGGCTCGTTACGCTAGTAACCGCCTCATTCAATGACATTAATTGCTCCGGCGGCGTGGGGAACATGGGGCTGCGGCGCACTCTATATAAGCCGCTCCCCTCCTCATAGCCGGGCACATTCACTCTCTGTAACTATACCCATCAAATCGAAGCAAGCCTCAGGGCACGAGACGTAGGGCTTTTACCTCCACCGAGTGAGGGGCCTGAACCCATTAAACACCGAGTGTTACACCTACGCCGTAGCTAGTCTCTGCCCCTTATTCGTACCCCTAGTACTCATTGTCAGGATCATAACCCCGACAGGAGGAGCAGGGGGAGGAGGAGGAGGAGGAGATGGCTTCGATGGAGGTGGAGGAGGCGGAGGAGCCGGACCAGCAGGTGCCGCCCTTCAACATGGAGGAGGCGGTGGTGGAGTTCACCGTCGACCAGTCCGACGAGATGGCCGAGCAGCAGGCCATTCTGGAGTCCATCTAGGATGAGGCCTATGTGGAGGCCAACCGGACGTTCCTTCGGCGAGAGCAGGCGGAGACCGAGGCGCTCTTCGCCGAGCTCGACGTGGAGATAGAGGCGGAGGAGGCCGGAGCGGAGGAGCCGGAGCTGCAGCTGCCGCCCATGCTGCCGGAGCCGGGCACGGAGATCGTCGTGATCTCCGACGAGTAGTTAGGATCGACGTAGTACGTAGATTCTATTTTCTTTTGCATTTCTTTATATGAATATGAGAATCGAGTATAAGATGTCCGGATGCAACAAATGAAATTTGAGATGTGTCCGGTCATTGTCCGCGGATGTTTGAGGGGCCGAATTTGTCATATATGGCTGTAGATGCTCTTATGGCGCGACTTCACGGGACAACGCGACGTCTGCGGGTCGTCCTTGCGCGTCCTGCATCCGTGTGCCGTCCTTGCGCTCGGTCGGGCCTATCTCGCTGAAAAGGGTCAGTTCGACTGTTCTTTAGAGCTAAGCTCTAGGCAGCTTTGAGTTTCTTGCTATACCACGGGCCACGCCGCGCTGCTTGATTTTGAACCCGTATCCGACTCGAGCTGAACACGAGCAGTAGTAGTATACAACCAGAAAGAGCAAGAGCCGCACATATAAACAGTACACACAAGTACACGCGAGACACGTCGCGACTCCTCCGGATCCATCGGGACCACCGCGCCGAGAAAGAAGCTGTGCGCTACAGCCTGCCCATCCAGCCAGCCCGCTCCCGCGTCGTCATGCAAGCTCGCGCCGGATCGGCGGCGGCGGCCGGCGCCACCGCGCTCGCCGCCACGAAGCAGCACCCGGCGGCCACCTCGTCCCTCTTCGCGCTCCTCTCCCTGTCGCTGCTCCTCCTCCGGCTCCTGCTCCGGCTCCGGCTCGCCGCCTTCCGCGACGCCGCGCTCACGCTCCACCTCCTCGCGCGCCTCCGCATCCGCCCGGTCACCCTCCGCCTGCCCGGCCCCCACGCCACCACGCTCCGCGTCTGGTGCCCCGCCTCGCCGTCCGCCAAGCCGCCGCTGCTCCTCCTCCACGGCTTCGGCGGCGACGCCAAGTGGACGTGGGCGCGCAACCTCGCCGCGCTCTCCCGCAGCTTCCACCTCTACGTGCCCGACCTGGTCTTCTTCGGCTCCCACTCCCGCTCCGCCTCGCCGCTCCGCTCCGTGGCCTTCCAGGCCCGCTGCGCCGCGGACGCCATGCGGCTCCTCGGCGTGAGCCGGTACGACGTCGTCGGGATCAGCTACGGGGGATTCGTGGCGTACCGGATGGCGGCCGTGGAGGCCCGGGACAGCGTGGCCAGGGTCGTCGTCATGACCAGCGGCGTCGCGGCCACGGTGCAGGAGATGGGCGAGCTGGCGGCGCGGGAGGAGATGGCCGTGGAGGACGCGCTGCTGCCGGACAGCGCCGCCGGGCTGCGCCGGCTCGTGCACCGGTCGATGCACCGCCCCCCGCCCTGGCTGCCGGACTTCGTGCTCCACGATTTCATCCAGGTCAGTACGTGCTACGTGTTTGTCTAACTCTTCTTTTTTTTACATTGATTAAAAATCATCTCTATGTCTTTACCTCGACGTGTCACAAACCCTTTTAACCTTTCGAGAGGCGACGTCAGACGTGTCACAAACTTACCACGAAGGTTAAACTTGTCTCTGACGATGCCAGTACATAACTGGAGTATTTTACAAATCACGTGGTTTGGTTGCGTTGTCGCGCGCGCGCTTGGTTTGGGATTAATTTGCTAGGATTACGTACATCTTCTTGGTTTTTTACCGCCCATTGCTAGTAGGATCGCCACGCCAGCACATCACTTGGCGTCCGATCCATGCATGGCGCACGCAGTAGGCAACATCATTTGCAGCTTGCAAGCATGCATTAGCGTATCGAGCGCGTGCGTGCACGTTTTAGCCGTACACGCAAGTGCTAAACCAAGTACCGGCACTACCTCTGTCGCCGCACTTAAGCCGATCACGTTCACGGGTGCCAAGACCTAGACGGAGCTCAAGTTAGGCCTGCGGATTGTAAACAGTAAGTAACTAGTCAATCAGTACGCTGGGGGCACCCCGGGGGCTAGGGGAAAGTAGTCGCAGATCTGGACGGACGTGTCGACCTCGTCGGTTTCCTTGTTGGGTCTCACCCGGCTCGGCTGGGTCCGTGCGTGCGTACGTGGCCCACGTGACGAACGTCGCCAGTAGCTGCACCGTCGGGTTCGATCCATCCAAATCCAAAACGCCAGCGGACAGCGCTACTGTCCACCGGCGCAGATCAAATCTGCGCTAGGAAATCAAATCTGCGTCCAGGAAAATGCCCCATCGTCCATCGGTGTGGGTCGCCGAGCGTGGCTGACAGTCCCGCCAATAATGACATGCGGAGAGAAAATACATGGGTGCAAGCCTAGAGCCACGTTCGCTAGCAGGCGTGGTCGAGGCTGCGATTGAGCAGAAGATAGGAGTTGCTCAGCCCCAATTACATTAGAGCATCTCCAGTCCTTTGGTCCATAGGGGCTTGAAATAGCGCCGTCCTGGGGCGCGACGACTGAAAAATCGGCATGGGGACGATTAGGTTCCCAGCCGCCGCCTCCAAGTCGCCCCCAGACGCCGATTTTGGCCTACTTTCGGCGCAAATTGGCTCAGTTTTCAGCCCATTTTTGACGCAAATTGGCCCACTATCGGCGCAAATTGATCAATTTCAGCCCGTATTCGGCGTGCTTCGGCACAAATTGAATAGAAGCTATTTTTATCACATAGTTCATCATAGAAAATAAATAGAATTTAAATAGTTCAATACAAATTATATAGTTCAACAAATAAAAGCTCATATTTTATCACACGTCGAGCTAGGCGTTGCCCTTGAGCCTCCATAGGTGCTCCACCAGATCCTGCTGCAGTTGTTGATGCACCAGTGGGTCTCGGATCTCCTGACGCATATTGAGGAAGGCCGTCCAGGTTGCCGGTAGGTGGTGATCAACTTGGGCAAGAGGACCCTGCCTGTGATATGGTTTAGTGTGAAACACTGGCTCTTCCTGCTCGCTCTCAATGATCATGTTGTGCAAGATGACACGGCAAGTCATGATCTTCCACATTTGATCTTTTGACCAGGTCTGAGAGGGGTACCGGACAACAGCAAATCGAGATTGGAGCACACCAAATGCCCGCTTGACATCCTTCCTGCAAGCCTCCTGAACCTTCGCAAAGTGGGAGTTCTTGCCTCCTGGCACAGGGTTTGAGATAGTCTTCACAAATGTGGACCATCTCGGATAGATGCCATCTGCTAGGTAGTATCCCTTGTTGTAGTGCCGCCCATTGACCTCGAAGTTCACCGGAGGAGAATGACCTTCAACAAGCTTGGCAAAGACAGGGGAGCACTGCAGTACGTTGATGTCGTTGTGAGTTCCTGGCATACCAAAGAAGGAGTGTCAAATCCAGAGGTCGTGTGTGGCCACTGCCTCAAGTACCACACTGCAACCGCCTTTGGCGCCTTTGTACATCCCCTGCCAAGCAAATAAACAGTTTTTCTATTTCCAATGCATGCAGTCGATGCTTCCAAGCATCCCAGGAAATCCTCTTGCTGCATTATGTGCTAGGATCCGAGCAGTGTCTTCAGCAGTGGGTGATCGCAAGTATTGCGGTCCAAACACTGCCACCACTGCCCTGTAGAACTTGTAGAAACACTCAATGGTCGTGGACTCGGCCATGCGTCCATAGTCTTCCAGTGAATCACCGGGAGCTCCGTATGCAAGCATCCTCATAGCCGTCGTGCACTTCTGGAGTGAGGTGAATCCAAGTGTGTCGGTGCAATCCTTCTTGCACTTGAAGTAGCTGTCGAACTCCCGGATGGAATTCACAATCCCGAGGAAGAGCTTTCGGCTCATCCGACAACGGCGTCGAAATACTTTGTCGCCGTGCAGTGGAGCGTCGGCGAAGTAGTCGAAGTAGAGCAAGCAATAGCCTTCCAGGTGATGCCTCTGCTTTGCCTTCAGCCGGCCCGGCGCCGAGCCACCTCGCCGCGGCTTTGCATTGCTCGCGAGCAGGCTGGCCAGGGCGGCGACGACCATCAGATGCTCTTCGTCCTGGGCGTCGGCATCGGCTTCCTCCTCCAGCAGCGCCGCGAGCGCCTCGTCGTCGTCCGAGTCCATAGCCGAGCAGACAAATCGCCGAACACCTGGCGGGCGTGGTAGGCGCGCAGCCGCCGGTATCCCGCCTGCGCGGCCGGAGCGCCGGAAAGCTCGCCCAGGAACGGGGTGGAGGATGCCGCAGCGGAACCCTCTCTCTTTTTCGACGGGTGAATGGCCTATCTGGCGGTGGTGGGGTGGGCGGCGCCGGGATCGGCAAGGCGGCGGGAGGGCGTGCGCGCGCGCGCGGGGTGGGTGGGGGGGAATCTGGACGTGCAAGATGCGTTTTCGCCTGACAATGGTGGCCCAGACGCGGTTTTCCATTCCGCCGGAGCCCCCAAGCGTCCCCCCAGTGCGCTGGGTTCGGCTTGGGATCGCCGGGCCCAAAAACGGGCCGAGCCGGCGGATTTCGGCGTCTTGGGGGCGTGACTGGGGATTTTTTCGGCGCTGGCGCGAAAAAAATCGCCCTGAGGGGCCTGTTGGGGACGCGAGTGGAGATGCTCTTAGGTCTATGTTACATGGGGGCCTGTTGGGGGCGCGAGTGGAGATGCTCTTAGGTCTATGTTACAGGGATGGCATTGCTCATTCCTCTGGCCTGGACCTTCCCCTAGCCCGAAGGCTGTTTGCTTGATGTCCTGAATAAGCCTTGTTTGGAGCATTTTATGGTCATTAGCCTGGCTGGAGCACTAGGCATGGCCATGGTTGTTTGCCTGGCCCAAGCGCTCAAATTTGGTAGCTTGTCGCTAGCTTGGGATAATAACATCATTTTCCATTGGCCATTGTCCAATCAGGTCATATGCCAATAATTATTTGTGGGGCTTCATTGATTTAATTAGTTGTAGACTGTAAATTTTGTTTTCATCTAGCCTTGTTTTTTTCTGGGTCACCAAACTCCTCTGCATTAGATTTTTTCTCTGCTTGGCAGCCTTAGGCCTTATACAATGGTGGGTGCTTATGCACAGGTGTTTGAGGAAAAAGAGCAGCATCGGACATGATCTTACAATGCAGAGGTGCTAAAGAAAGGTGCTTCAGTTGGTTAGACGGAGGTGTTGAACTTTTTTTCTCCTTTTTCTTCTGTTGATGGAGGCTTTAAAGGGAGCAGTTATTTCCAAGCATCGGCTGGCATCGGAAGCAAACATTTGCTTCTGCCTCCCTTCCCAAGCATCGATGCAATCCAATATAAGGAAAAAAAAACGGGTTTTTTTCTCTAGCACCGTGCTAAGCATCCCCCGTTTATTTGAGCCTTTGCTTCTGTTTTGCAGCTTTTTCACTTTGGTCAAAAAACCAAAAAACCTCCTAAATAGGCGCTTTTGGACCTTTTATGGCTTTTGGAGCTAAATATTGTTATATTGATTCATCAAAAGCTATAAAAGCTTCAAAAACACCTATTTAGAAGCTTTTATGTCTTTTTTGGTCAAAGTGGAGAAGATGCAAAAGCAGACTCAAAAGCACAAACAAACAAGGTCTTAGCACTTTTATAAAGTGGAGCATTAGGAAGGGCAATAGTTTGATGGTGTGCAAAGCCGTGGCCTGTGGATCATGCATGCATTCCAAGATCGAACAATACGTGACACATGCATTGGTGTATGTCGATCGGGTCGATATGTTCCAACTTCCAACTACTACTAGTGCATGCAGTATGGTATCAACAATGCGGAACTGCTGGCTCGATCGCGGGAAGGCATATGCGCTCGACTTCTATTCTCATAATCCTGCCGGCGTTCTCAGTGCACAAGCACAATGCAACAACGGTCTTAGTTTATACTACTAGTTCTCTTAACTTTGGATGAAAATTGTAGAACGAGGTTTATTAATTCGGGACAATACGAGCGCAGATCTACTGAGCTTTGCGCCGTTTCTAAAGTCCAATGCCCTGTGTTTGCTGCAGCTCATGTTCGTGGACCAGAGAAAGGAGAGAACGGAGCTGCTGCGAGAACTACTCAGGAGCGGAGCCGGCATCGACCCCCTCCCGGCTCTCGCTCAGGTCAGCTAGCCGCGCATTCGAAGCAACATTGATCCACCATCACTTTCCTTTGGATATTTTTTTCTTCTGAGAAATAACATGCGTGGTTCGATTTGTGCTCTGCAGAAAACGCTGGTTCTGTGGGGAGACAAGGACCAGGTGTTCCCCGTCGATCTTGGCTACAAACTGCACAGGTAAAAACAAAAAACAAAAAAACAGGACAGTACTCTAGCTTCCGTGAATTCTCTATGCTGACGACATTGCTTTTCATTTCAAGAAGATGTACTTATAACACTTGCTATGTTTTTCTGTTGGCGAACGCAGGCATCTAGGTAAGGATTCCAGGCTAGAGATTATCAAGGACGCAGGGCACGCGCTGCAGTTGGAGGGGGCCGACAAGGTCAACAGTTTCATCAAGTCGTTCTTCCTAGATGAACGGGATGAGCCAGAATTCGGCACAACCTGAAACTGAAGCCTGCTCAGAGCATCCGTACTCGCTGGAAAACATACACAGAGTTATCCCAGAGGCCCAAATGGTGTACTACATTATAATGTTTTAGGTAATGTATAATCATGTAATGTTATGTGTAAAAAAGAAAAGAGCTACTATGATCTAGTAAATGTCTGCTCAGAAGATTAAAAAAAAAAAAGATAGATAGGGTGTGATCTGAATGCCTCCGGCCATTCAAAATGGTGTGGAATGGAATGGTGGCTCTGAACTTTGTGTTATACTTTTGTTAACAAGTGCGAGTTTACACGTTTACGCCGTATGTTCACTGCTTCACCGTGTTAAATTTCTACTGCATTGTAGAGGGTGTTCATTGGTGATAAACATAGTGAACGTTTACTCCGGAGTCGCGTGACGTCCACAACAAAAATATGTAGTACTATTCTTAAACACTTTCGAAATCAGTATTGATGCCCGGCTAGAATTTGGGTGGGTTTGCATGCAACAGCAGCTTTGCAAAGGTTGTTCATGAGTGCGTCTACGCCACGCCACGCCATAGAAGTGTTCTTTTAGAAAGTAATGTCCTACTAGCTGGAACAAGAGTACGTAAAGTTGTTTGTTTCTGTGTGGTTGCCCGATGGCCTGTCTCACAGACTGTTTCTTGCTCTTTCCCGTGTCCGCAAGTGCAAGACGCGTCAAAACCTTCAGACCGCATCTTCTTAATTGTTGGGTGGTTCTCGTATAGACCAAATACAGTATATTCTTTGATGCTGATATGGGATTATTTTGTTGCAATCTGCCCACTTGATGCACAGTACATTACTTCACAGTTTGTATTGCACGCGAACAACTCATTCGGTCCTCCTTTTAATGTTCTTCTTCTATTGCCGAGTTTGTATTGCACGCGAACAACTCATTCGGTCCTTCTTTTAATGTTCTTCTTCTATTGCCGAGTGAGTGCAGCGCTTCCTTTTTCCGGTCTAAAGAAACTATGCTGGAATCTTGCACTTGACGGCTACACTTCTCGTCTGCATCACTGCATAATCTAACTCAACTTGTATCTCCTCTCTCACACAGCATGGCGAGCCTAGATGCTGCTGAGATGCCATCGTGGCCCAATTGAAAGCGCCACCATAGCCGACTTTTCGGATGGCTCAAGCTCCACTCAACCACCCTTCTTCCCTTGCAATCCCGGGATGCTGTGAACCCTCCGTTTCTCCCACCAGAACGAACGCCTACCTTTAAGCTAAGCTCCACCAGCACATCGCTATACATCAGTGGCGTTCTCACTCTCTTTCCATGCACAGTTGCACACCAAGAACTTGACACGCATCAGCCTCGTGCCATGGGGGCCAGCCTCAGCCTCGTGCCGCTCATCGACTACTTCGCCCGCCGCGAGTTCCTCGCCGCCGGCCTCCGTCCCCACTCGGTCACGCTCCCCTACCCTGACGGCGGGTCGACGGGCACCTGCACCGTGCACTACTGGGCGCCGGCGGGGGAGCCGCGGCTGCCGACACTGCTGCTCATTCACGGCTTCGGGCCACGGGCCACCTGGCAGTGGCGCTGCCAGGTGGGGCCGCTGTCCCGCCAGTTCCACGTCATCGTCCCGGACCTGCTCGGCTTCGGCGGCAGCTCGTGGGACTCGCCCTCGGCGCCGCCGCCGTCCGAGGCCACGCAGGCCGCGGCGCTCGCGGCGCTGCTGGACTCGGTGGAGGGGCTGAAGGGCAAGCGGGTGGCCGTGGCGGGCACGAGCTACGGCGGGTTCGTGTCGTACTGGCTGGCGCGCGCGGCGGGGCCCCGGAGGGTCGGCCCCGTGGTGATCGCGAGCTCCGACCTGCTCAAGACGGCGGCCGACGACCGCGCGTTCCTGAAGAGGGCCGGCGAGGGGTGGAGCGGCGCGCACGAGCTGCTCCTGCCGGCCGTGCCCGCCGCCATGAGGAGGCTGATGGAGATGGCCGTATACCGCCCGCCGCCGGCCATGATGACGCCGGACTTCGTCCTCCGGGACTTCATCCAGGTGCGTGCGTGTACAGATGCCACTTCTGCTCTAGTGAGCCATCTTTTATTCGTCAGTCATCATTGGTCTGCATTCTGCATTTGGAAGACGTTTTTTAGGAGTGATAATTCAACATTTCAACTTTTTTACTACCTATGAGGACAACTCAAGTTATTATCGAAGATGAGCATGTTGATCTAAAAATCTTCCAAAACAAAAAAGAATAGTCGAGCCTTCAACTGACAGCGGAACTTCCAAGTGCAGCGCTGAAGCTGACACCTCCCGCCCAACAATTAAAAACGCTCCCATATTATGGGATGGAGGGAGTAACATTTACATCCTCCATGTCAGATTTCATAAGCATTTATAGTTCCGATCTACTCGTACAGCACTGAATCTGTAGCGCCGATGCAACCGTGCTGGTGCTCTTATTTTTCTCCCCCCCTGAAAAATATGGGATCCTCCAAGCTCCAGCACGGCAACTTCACCTATATTTCAGCTGTGTAGCTGTGTTTTCGGTCTTAAAGATGGCAGTAGAGCCGGTAGATGTAAGCAATAGTAGGGCTGTCCCTTCGGGGACATCAGATACGAAACAAGAACAGCACTGAACCAGACGATCTTGTTGCCTCCTGTCAGAAACTGTTCATGGACAACAGGGAGCAACTCACCCATCTTTTCAAGGGGATCACGGTCGGCACCGACAAGTTCCAAGTCACACCATTGTCTCAGGTATTTTCGTTTGTGTATGTTCACCTAATGCCTGGACCGATGCATCTACTGAAACACTCTGTCTCACCTAACCTTTTTGGGACGTCGTATATGCAGGAAGTGTTAATTGTCTGGGGAGAGCATGATCAGTTGTTCCCCGTCGAAAAGGCCTCTGCAATCCAGAGGTAGCGCGAATGTGTAAATCATTTACACGGACCATTTTTACCGCGTGTGAATACAGTATACTTAGTTTCCTTCGTGATCAGGTGGTTTCAGTTTGTATTGGTCACGTTCTGACCTGTTGTACACTTTGGTTTCAGTTCTTTGGATGGGAAAGCTAGAGTGGAGATCATAAAGAAAACGGGCCATGCTCCACAGCTCGAGGACCCGGCCCGGTTCAACAACATCATGCTGGACTTCTTGATGGCTGCGGACAAGCCCGCAGATCCTGCTTGCACCACCAATGGCAGCTCGCTATGAGATGCATATCCACCACTATCTACTCCATTGATTGCAATAAGATCGCTTAGCCATTTGGGCCCATGCATTGAGAGCTATCATGTACTAATGCGTACATCAATCAGGGTCTATTTGATTTGCATGATTCTGGGATGCAAGATTAGAGTGTCACATCATCTTCTATATTTGATTATGTACAAAGAAAGTATCGGTTTTTTTTTCCAAAGAATTACAACGGATAAAATTGTTTATATGAAATCTAGTGTAACTGGATGTCAAAGAAAAACTGGCATGGTCTTTTTTTTTCTTCTGAAAGAAAGGTTATACCTCCCGACTTGGCTTGGGTCTAGTCCTCCAGTAGCCATTGAACTTAACGTCGTTGATTGTAGTCCTGATACGATATGAGTAATTCAAGTTTTTTTTGTGAGATGAGTAATTCAAGTTTTTACCCACAAAAAATATATATACCTCCCGACCTTTGCATCATAGAATGCACACAACCATCATTTTACTGTATAAGGGTAAGCCAACGAGACCAAGATACCTTATAACAAAGTGTATAAATGCCAAAAAAGTTGACACATTGCAAGATCTAACCAAAAGACACATGCAACTAAGTCGACATCTTGCGGCAAACGCCTTCAAAAGGGATAACACACTTGTGCCAACATTATAGGAATGATGATAAATTCACCATATTTCAAAAAGTAAAACTTAAACCCTAAACCTTAAGCTCTAGATAGCTTAAGCCCGTAGACCCAAAGTCCAAAGCCTAAGCCCCAAACCGTAAACCCTAAAAGCAAATGAAAATAAGTAAAGTTGGTGAAACTTGGTAAAAACTTAATATTGCAACTATCAAGTTTTAATATTTGAAACTTGGTAAAAAAAATAAAAGTTATCAAAATGTATTCGAAACTGGTCTTGTTTCAAGGTACTTGCTGCAACAAACACGAATATGCAAACATATCTTGATTTGGACTTTCAGTTCAAAAGATGTACTAGATTCAAATTTGGAGATGAATTGAAAAGGTATGGGAGGTGGATTGGGTGAAGCATGTAACTCTGCCAACAATTGCACGCATGGGCCCATAGATGGTGATTAAAGGCTAAAAGCATGCAAATGACCAAACTACTTTACGAATCTTGATGCGAATAGGTTGCTGGGCCAAAGCTCCTTCTTTGTATGGTATATCTCATGGAGTGTTTATGTTCGTTCATCTGGCTGCAAATGCAATTCGCATTAAGACTTAGAGCTGACTTGTAGATTGTTATGTGGTTCTTCTTCGATCAAATATTTTCTTTGAAGTTGATGAATTATTTTGTTGCCCATTCTCGTCACCGTCTGTTGATAATTTCAATATCAAGCAAACTTTTTGAGAAATCGGGAGGAGTTCCCCCACTACTCAAAGTGGCCAGTATGCCAAGGAAACTAGATAAAAAATCTGGAACAAATTAACATTTGTAAGAGAAATCGGGCCAAAAAACCATACAAGTAACAACGGAGAAAAGAAAGATGATAAAAATGGGTGCTCATGACAAGGCTCATACCAGCCAGCAGACAATGGTACTATCACCACAAGACACAAGTAGATGTGGGCTGTCGTCCGAGGGTATCCAATACCAAGAATTTATGAGCTACCGAGAGCACCCGCGTGTGCTTCGATCCCCACAACGCAATACAGGAGCATCCACAATCAACGAGTGTCATAGCGTGACTACATGCTCCGCTAGAAGGGGTGATATATTAGACCAATGCAAGCCAAGAGAGCGTCGGATAATAAGAACCTTGATTGGGAGCTCTGCCGTAGAAAATCAGAACGATTAGCAAGTTGGGGAGGCACTTTGCGCCAACTTTGATACCAAGCGAGCTGAAACGGTCCTCCCTTATTGATGTTCTTCTTTTACTACATGAGCAGTGCTTCCTTCCAGTTCTGAGGAAAAGGAAACAGTACGAGAACCTTTCACTTTATGGGTACTACTCTCCCTGCATGACCATCACTATCTGATCTAACTTGTGATTCAAATTATCTCTCATTAACATGGACATTTTGGAAACAACTGTAACAATTTGCTCCGCTGTCACCCCCATATCTCTCCCACGGCTTGTGCTTTCATGGCACCATGATAGCATGGCAAGATGTCGATGAGATGTCGTGGTATCCCCATTGAAAGCACCACCATAGCCAACGTATCTGATCTTATAATTAATGGCTTTGCTAAATACCAGGTGCCTGCACATTTCGCAAGAGTCAGTCTATTCCACTGAGGCTGGAGACGAGGGCGACATAAGGAGCGCAACAACGAGTGTCAACCCCCGCGAGGCTGAACCAGGACCTCACAGGGGATGGAGACAACATTGTTTGCGGCGTCCTGGGGGGGGGGGGGGGGGGGGGGGGGGGGGGAGTGCGGGGGCTGAAACAGGAGGTCATGTGGGGCTGAGAGGGATGGCCTTGGCCTAAGGGCGAGGCAGCGTGCGGCGGTGTCTCAAGCCGCAAGGGTGGAGGCCAGCGGATGGGACCGGGGGACGACGTGGGAGGAGGAAAATCATACGGGGAGGAAGATAACAGAGGTTAAAGAAGAACATCTGCTACGATCTGGCAACCTAAAATTCTAGGGTAAATTTGATATATGCCACTTGCCACTACAAAGTTTCCAGTTTTTAAATATGCCATTACTATTCTTTGAATCAGAAACATGCCACTACAAAATTCACTAGCTTTGAAATATACCACTGCATACCGTTTTGGAGGATTAGACGCACTAACGCGTATGTATTTTCTTTTGTATTCTATACATGGACAAAGCTGCCCTCGGGCCAAGTCAACAGCTGTAGCTCCCAATTCCAACGTTGGACCTCCGCTACTCCCACCGCTGCCGCGTCGCCGCCGTTGCTTCTTCCTGCCGCGAGCTTCCCCACCTCCTCATAGCTGTTCGCCTGGAGCTTCTCCACCTCCACATAGCTGCTAGCCCCGGCGCCGTTTGTGCTCGGTGTTGGCGGTGCCGACGACGGCCAAGAACGGCGGCACGACCGAGATGCGTCACGCTGGACGGAACGGCGGCATGGCAGCTGGGCGGAACGGCAGCATGACAGTTGGGCGTGTGCACGTCGCCTGCGGCACCTCGCTGTTCATGGCTAGCCGCTGGTACTCGGTGTTGGCCACGATGACGACGGCCAAGAACGGCGGCAAGGCAGCATGGCGTTGATGCGTGCTGCGGCGAAGCATAGCATGCTCCGGCGCATGACTTCGCATGGAAGCTGTGCGTGTGCACCACCAGCAGCAGCTGTAGGTGTGCACCACAAGAAAGCCTGAAGCCTGTAGCAATGGCAAGAAAATGCAGAACCTGAAGCATGTAGCCACATGAAGAAAAATTGGGATATGTTTGCTGTTCCAATTAGGATCTGCTCTTACTCCAAAATTGGGAGCTCTGTTTGTACTGTGGAATGCGTGCAAATTGTACAAGCAAGCATGCATGTCTCTCATCTAGGTTTACAGAGAGGATACGAGCAGGGGCGTTGGTAAGGACTCAGGAGAGCTGGGCGCGTCTGCGGTAATCAGCACTGGTGGAGGAGGAGGAGGTCAGGTGCAACGAATCGAGGCGCAGTGACCGGGAGAAGCCCAGGCGCGGCGGCCGGGAGCAGGGACGAAGATACAGAGAAAGACGAGAGGAAGGGGATCGAGGCTGTTCTTTCTTTTTTGATCTGATAATCGGTGGTGTGGTTGACTTGACCAAGGGGTACTTTTGTCCATGTACAAATTATGAAGGGGTATACATACGTACGTATTAGGATGTTTAATCCCTCAAAACGGTACGCAGTGGCATATTTCAAAGCTAGTCAACTTTGTAGTGGCATATTTCCGAATCAAAGAATAGTAATGGCATATTTCAAAACTGGAAACTTTGTAGTGGCATATATCAAATTTACCCAAAATTCTAACTAACGCTAACTTTTTTAGGTACCTAATGATAACTAGTAAATGTGTACATGCAATGCACGTTGATATTAGGTAATATATTAATTACACGCAAATATTAGGTAGGATATTATTTACGTATTAATTATGTGATTAGCATTGGCATTAATATTTGGTATGATATTAACTGCACACTAAACGTGTTGAGCGCTCACCATTGGAGCTGCCTGAGTCATTGGATTGACCTGATTTGACGGCCGGGATTTGTTGGATCTGCCCCTTTGAGTCTTCTTATATTGGTATAGATTAAGGTATATTTATCAACGACATGTTGGTCCACTGAACCATGAAACCATCCTTCTCCCCTTGCAAATCCGGGAGTGTTGTGTGAGCCCTCCATTTTTCAGCAACAGATTCTCCAGAATTCGATTATGAGAAACTGCTCACAGAACCAGCTGTGTGCAGAATCAACCATGTAATTCTTTTCAAAGATTGTGGTATGGGTTGTGCGCTGCAATATCTATAATCCCCTGCAAAAAAGTTGTATGTTGAACTGCCAACACATAGTTGTTTCAAACCGTTTTACCTTGAATATGAGCAACAAAGCGATTTTCGAATCAAATAACATAGTTCACAACGGTACAAGTTGAAAGCAAATAGTTTGGTTCAAAGCATTTAAAACATAGAGGTTCTACTTATTGTTGAGCTCCCATACCCTCCTTGCAAGCCTCTGACTAGGCTCGTGACCCTTAAACGAGGTAAAAACATCACGATTCTTCTTTTCCAACAAAAGATGTGAAGCATAGAAATGCTCATCACTCCTAGGTCTGGCTCCATCTGCAATCACCATGGCCATCGTGTCGTGAATCTCTTTTGCACTTTGATTTTGTCACTCTCTTTTCCCTTGCCTCGAAAATTTCCACCAAACGCACAAGTGCCTTATTTTTAGCAATCTCACTTGCCATCATACGCGAATAAGGACATGCCCTCTTCCTACTTTTTACACGATTCGGGAGAGGTGTAACTTGAACGTGCTCACATTCACAGCCAGAATCATCTTCAAAATCGACTTGAGCCGGACTACCTTGATATGTGGGAGTTGGCACCCTCGCATGTTCGTTTGTGACACAACCAGCATCAAACATTTCCGCCATTTTCTCCTCCTCCGCTATTGCAGCAAACTGAAACTTAGCAGCCTGCGGATGTGCCTGCAATCAAATAGCACAACTACATGTTAATTGCAATGATACAAGCAAAGGTACACACTAGTTGTAACAAATTGACACTAGCAGATTTACCAACAAACTGACACTAGCAGATTTATCAACAAATTGCCACTAGCAGCAGCATTGACCTTGATGCATCATCTCCATCAGCACTGGAGCACATGGACGTGCCGTACTATGCCACGCTATAAATCATACTAGTAATACCGTATAATGCCACGCGCTAGGCCGGGTTAATGAATGAATGGCCCATGGACGTATTGTACTAATTTAGCTGCTAGAGTACGGCGTGCAATGTGATGGCTCGAAGAGGAACTGGAGAGGTCAACACTGATGTGGACATGGATGGGGAGATGAGGAACAGAGAGGAGACAGGTAGATTAGCTCACCCACCAGCGGCGTCTCGCGGCGAGGGCGCGGCAGAGTCGGGCGCAGGATCTTCTTGATGCTACGTTTTGCGTTAATAAAAACGCCCTTTATAAAAAAAAGAGTTGGGCGCAGGACGTGTCGGGGTCGGGCGAGGCAGGGACGTGGAGGACTGGATGTCTAGCGTCCAGGGGCGGGGTGGAGTTGGAGCAGACAGCCAGCGGCGAGGGGTGGGTGTGTTGGTTGATCTGCAGGCCAAACTTGTGGCCAGCAGCAAGTGTAAGGCAGCAACAAGTTGGCAAAGCCAACTTGGCTTCAGCAAGCCCTGATTGGGGGCACACACACACACACACAACTGACGGGTGGGTCCCCCCGTGGCACTATACATATAATTATATAAAGGAGAGAAGTCCCTATGGGACAGCACCGTGCAAGTATAGGTCTCTCACAGCTGCCCAATCCAGCCACGCATAGCCAGTCATGGGAAGGGCCTATCCAGCGCCTTCCAACAGCAGCAACAGCAACCAGGAGGTGGAGAAGAACAAGGAAGAACAAGGGCTTCACCATGAAGCCCTATGCGACATCTCAAGTCACTACAACATCTTCATCACTAAGGTGTGTTCACTTAAATCTTAGTTTTGATGTGGCTCAAAACTTGAGCTTGATGATCCTGAGATCATCTATGATATCTAACAATGGCACCAGAGCCTTCTTGTTCAAGATTGAGCCCTATTTAGCTCAAGATCGTACTTGATCTGTTAGATCAAGTTAAAGTTTTAAGGGGTTGTTTCTGTTTATGCTTGAATTCAAGTTGTCCTTCATGTTTTAACAACAGCTTGAATTAATTGAGCCCCACAAATATCAGATCAGACTTGATCTATTATGATTAAGTTAAAGTTTCAAAGGGTTCTTCCTGTTTATGCTTAAGATCAAGTTGTCTTTAATGTTTTGGCACAGCTTGAGTTTATTTGAGCCCTTTAAGTAACAGAATATATTTTTAATCTGTTGTGTTTAAGTCAAGTCTTTGATCAAGTTTGACCTGTTCTTCCTATTAAGCAAGGCTTGATCTAATTTAGCCCTAAATTTTCTAAAGTCTCTAGCCCTAACAGATTGTATAAGGCTCTAGGGTTTCTTTTTGATGATGAATTAAAAGGGATTGAAGCTGTTATGCAAAATCCCTAATTTTGAGAAACCCTAGAAATAAAAGGATTCCTCAATTCCCCTGTTATGCCATTGTGGTTTCGGTTTATGTCATGAATTGATGGGGAAATAAGCTAATTATGCGTGAACACTAAAGTTTCTTTTCCCCAAATCCGAAACCCTACCTTAGTAATTTCATGATTTCCTGTTGCCGTTGATGTTGTGGTTTCGGTAAGAGCTCAATTAAGTGGGGATATAATGATTTGAGCAATCCCTTAATGTAAACCCCATAATCCGAAACCTTAATGATGAAATCCCCAAATCGGTGGAACCCTAGCTCAAGATTCTAATGATCTAAAAGCAGTGGATTTACCTTATGGGTGTGGTGCTTGTCGCCGTCGTGTGCCGTCGCCATCACCACTATCTAGCGCCGGCAGGCTTGCCTAGGCTCGAGCCCAAGTTGCCTGGCCATCCACTACACCAGCGGTGGCTGCTGCTGCTCTCCTCGCGCTTGTCGTCGAAGGAGGAGCGCTGCCTCGCTGGATTTGATGGCACCGCTCGCCGCTGCCATTGCGGGGGACGCCCGCCCGCGCGGCTGCGTGGCACTGAGCGCCGGCAAAGCCCCGCTCGACGGAGGCTCACGCAGGCCAAAGCCGCATGGGACCCCGGCGAGTGAGGCTCACCGGCACCGTTCCCTTCCTCCGCTGTGGCTAGTTTTTGCCGCCGTTCCTCGCCCTTACTCTCGCGGTCGCCGCCGTCGGGTTTGGGAGGAGAAAGGGGATCGGGGAAGGGGACGAACACTAGTAGAAAACAGGGCTTTCGTCACAGCCGGATCGGAGCATTAGTCCCGGTTGCATTACGAACCGGGACTAATGTGAGCATTAGTCCCGGTTCGAGCGGCTAGGGAGCTGGGCAGGCATTAGTCCCGGTTCAAATGGGACCTTTAGTCCCGGTTTGAGCCACGAACCGGGACTAAAGGGCGTGCCCTTTAGTCCCGGTTCGTGGCTCAAACCGGGACTAAAGGCCCCTTTAGGATATTTTAGGATATTTTTAGGATATTTTATGTTTTTGAGTGATTCTTTTTGCATTAGATTCAAAATTTTGTCTAGTTTCTGTTTGTGCCATTAGTTTTCAAATTTAAATGATTTAAATATGAATTTGTTCAAATTTACTTCAAACCCTAGATTGTGAATAATTTGAGTTTAAAAATAGTTTTTAATTTAATTCTTTTTGCTCCTAGTCACATGTTAGATTCTTTTCACCCACATAGCATGTGCAAAAAAGTTGAGAGGGTTACGGTAAAAACTGGATGCACTTCGTGTACAAAATGGACAATCTCTTTCGAAGTATCAGGGTTTCGAACGAAAACTCATCTGTTACAATGGCATTTCATTTTTTTAAACTTATTTCAACTCCAGACTTTTTGTGCGTTCTGTATGCACCATTCGAAACCACGTCATCAATTTTCAACCCTTTCTGACTTCATTTGCTATTTTTCATGCATTTACTATTTTTTTGAGCTAAATGACCCTGAAATTGAAAATCACTACAAATGAACTCTGAAAAGGTTGAAAGTTGGCATGGTATCATCATTTCACCCACATAGCATGTGCAAAAAAGTTGAGAGGGTTACGGCAAAAACTGGATGCACTTCGTGTACAAAATGGACAACCTCTTTCGACGTATCAGGGTTTCGGACGAAAACTCATCTGTTACAAAGGCATTTCATTTTTTTAAACTTATTTTGTGCCATGAAAATGAGGAGGTCATTGAATTTTGTCTAGTTTCTATTTGTGCAATTAGTTTTCAAATTTGAATGATTTAAATATGAATTTATTCAAATTTGCTTCAAACCCTAGATTGTGAATAATTTGAGTTTAAAAATAATTTTTAATTTAATTCTTTTTGCTCCTAGTCACATGTTAGATTGTTGTCACAGTAAGATTTATTTGGTTATTTTTAGAATAATTTATATTATGATTTTAATTAAAACAGTATTGTTTTGCTTATATAGTTGTTTTAGTCCTTTAATTGTTGTTTTCAATTATTTTTAGTTAGTTCTTTATGTAGATTTTAACATGTTGTAGTATGCTTCTATTAGACAACAGTTGATAAATTTTTATAATTAATTAATATTAATTTTGGTAAAGTTTTGTATTAGTAGTTGTTTAGCCTTTAATAATAGTTGATAGAATTAGTTTTGCTATATTAAAAGTAATTATTTTTGCCACTTTAATAGAACATGACTCTGGCTTGGTTAATCTTAGTTGTGACTCTGGCTGGGACGGTGCTAGCAGATGTAGTCGACGGTAGGATTGGTTGGACACCATCCCGGACTAAAGAGGTTCAAACGGCCATATCTTTCGCATACGATGTCGGAAAAAAATGCATAATATATCAAAAAAATCAGCACGAAAATCCGCATCCGATTTCGACTACCATAGGCGGTTTTGCAAATTTTAGAATCCACAAATTCTTAAAGGAAAAAAAGTTATGCTCAAATTTCAGTTTTTTTGAATTTTGGTTAAATCTGGTCAAACTATGGTCAAACTACTTATTCAAGAAATATTAGTGTTACTAAATAATTATTTTAGTTTTTTTGAATTTTGGTCAAACTGTGGTCAAACTATGGTCAAATCTGGTCAAACTATGGTCAAACTACTTATTCAAGAAATATTAGTGTTACTAAATAATTATTGTTTTTTATAATAATAGTTTCAAACTCAAACAGTACTTAATGCTCAAGTTCAACTCCTAAGGGTTAATAGGATTGACAGCTTAGTATTGTCAGGAAAACAACAAGTGCAGACTTGGAAACTAGGGGGGATAGAACTCGAAGGTTAAGCGTGCTTAGGCTGGAGTAGTGAGAGGATGGGTGACCGGCCGAGAAGTTAGACGATTTGGAATGAGTGCTGATTAGAGATTAGAGATTAAATTCTGAAGCAGTGAAGAGGGAGGGGTGATTAGAGATTAAATTGTCAAATAATTCAAAGATTTAAAATTAAAAAAAATTCAAAAAAAAATTCCTTTAGTCCCGGTTGGTGTCCAGCAGGCGGCCACGTGGAGCCCCATCTATCCCGGTTCGTATAAGAACCGGGACTAAAGGTATTGGGCTTTAGTACCGACCCTTTAGTCCCGGTTCCCGAACCGGGACAAATGGGCCTTATGAACCGGGACAAATGGACCTTTTTCTACTAGTGGAATGGCTAGGGTTTCCACGGGCGGCTGCGGGCTGCGTCTATTTTGCTCGCAGCTGGCTGGGCTGCTGGGCCGTTTTGGCTCAGGCCAGGCTATGGCCCAGGGGAATAAGGGGAGCCAGAGGCGGCTGGATGGTGCTTTTCTGGCTCAGCTCAGCAGCAGTCTCCTTTCGCCCAAAAAAACTTACTTTTTTATGGGCTAAAGAAAATTCTCTGTTAAGGGCATAAATAAACTCAGGAAAATACCAAATATTTTCCTGATAATGTCCACATTTTATGCAATAAAGTGAACTTTTTCAGGGCTAAATTTAATGCATAAAATATAATGGTTATTTTGGCAATTTGATTCTTTAGGTGTTTTAATTCCTGTTATATTTTAATATGACAGGTCATGCCATGATAAAATTATTTATTTTGTAGATTAATTATGTTTAGTTAATTCTTTCTTCATGGCATTTTATCTTAATGTTGAATATTATTATGATCATTATGACATAATGTTTCAATAAAGTTTAATGGATACTCAAATTAAAGTGTGGTTTTATGCTTTGTCTTTTTGACCAAGTTATTAGACAGGCATTTAAACAATAATTTTTGTGATGATCAAATAAAGACAGTCATGGCATTATATTATCTTTAATGTTTTCAAAGGTGATTATGTTATGATTAATTGTTTCAAGGCATTTATCATGACTTGATCTCAAAATAATGATATTCCATTTAAGTTATGATGTTCTTCTCTATTCATTTTTCCTTATTAAAAGGCTTCAAGGCTTTTAATTTTCATATGGCCTCAATTAAATAATATTTTGAGCAATCAAATTAAGTTGGGGCTTTTATACTCTTTATGAGCAATTATGTTAATAATGATTATAGCCCTAAAATAACTAAAAGCTGTTGCTCAAAATATCATGATGTATTATTTTGAATGAGGCCTTATGTGTTAATGTTGTTCCCCAAAATTTAATTAATGGTTGAATTATCTGAAGAAATTAAGTGGCCTTTGATCTGAGTTATGATTAAGTTTTGGGCATAATGAATAACTAATGTTTGACTTTTCATGGTAACACTTAACCAAACCATGGATTGTCATAACCTATTGCCCACCAAAGAAGTATTTTGTCCTTAAGTCATGCATATTTAATAATGCCATTGTATTAAATGTCTCTGACTAATGAAGTGTGGTCTGTATTTACCACTCTGGCCAAAGCTGATTGATGGGTACATGACCGCAAAATTTTATTGTTCTTGTCCACTTCTGACCAAAGTTGATGTGGACGGGTTCAATAAAAAAAAGGAATAAAGAGACATGATTTTAATTAAGTGTGGTTGATATTTGTCATCCTGGCCAAAGCTGGTTGACGAATATCTGACTACAAAACGTTTTACTGCTCTTGCTCACTTCTGGCCAAAGCTGATGTGAGTCGGATCAGTAAAAGAAGTTTGAAGAGGCCATAAAGTGTGACTGGTATTTGTTATTCTGGCCAAAGCTGATTAATGAATACTTGATCACAAATATTTTGTTGTTATGATACACTTCTGGCCAAAGCTGATGTGGATCATATCAACAAAAGAAGTTTATGATCTGGGAAAAGAATTCTCGTGCATAAGGCTTTCGGACAATTTGAAATAGGCCACAAATATTAAAGTACTTTTGGGGAATTGAATAAAGGATATAAACCAATTAATTGATTACTAAGTTATTGTAAACTTATGCTTATAATTAAATTGTATGCTTCCGCAATCAAGTGCCTCTGATTAATGATATGATTCATGGCTATATATACATATAAATTCATTAAGTTTTAGTTATAGCCATAAATCATTTGATTAATTCCCAAATCAATTAATCCTTGAAGTTTTAAGCTTCTGTGATCATTATCATGATCATTAAGCTATCTCCAATTAAGCTATGTTATTTTGGAATAAAGTTGTGGCACGTGAATTCATTCTGACCAAAGTTGATTGAATACATGTGCCATTCCCTAAAGATTAATGTTTACACGAAGAATTATGTTTTGTATGATCACTATCAAAATTTGTGATCATGCATTTTATCCCTATTGCTAATGTTTTTCAATTCAGTCATAATGTTTTTCGGCTGATTTAATGTTTCTCATAAGTAATGATTTAAGCTTATGTATATTATTTTTCATGAGGTCATGCATAATGAAAATCTAATGAGCTCCCGTCAAAGAAACTTTGATTATTGAGGTATTAACAAGAATCCGATAGGCTTCTTGTTTATTAACATCTAAGGGAGCAAAACCCAGTAAAGAATCTGGGGGAGTATGCCAGTAAGGATCTGGGGGAGTAATTCCCTAGTTCTGTCATAATGAAGTTGTTTCTGGCATTAATGAAGTAGCTTAAAAGCTCCTTATGATCATATGAGATCATTTTGGTCTTATGAATACTCAAGATTTAAGATTTGAGACATGATGAATTTGCGGAGCTTTTGAGTTCACTTATATTATATTATTTGCAATAAAGTTTATAAAGTGGGTTGGAATTAAGCTCAAAAGTTTTTGTATCCATAAGGAATTTGGATACCATAAATATGATGTTATTATGGCCTCATGGACGAAAAGGTTTGAGGTGAAGTCTTTTAAGTTGGACTGGAGGTTAATGTTAAAGGCTATGGAAATTTTCCATTAGCATAGAAATATAAAGTTCCTTATCCTCCATTCCTATAATGTGATTTATGTTATGAGTTTTATTGACTTCTTTTCTATAAGTGGAACACTTTTTATGGAAGTTCGTCGAAATGTTGAGCAGTAGCTCTGTCCACATTTCGAGGGGGAGCAATTGAACTTCCGAGGTATGTTGGTATGTTTAAATTGCTAAGAATTATGAATGAAAGTTGAGCTTTTGTTAAGTACCAGTTTCCATCTCTTAAGGTATTATTATTATTATTACCTCAGTGCATGATGATAATGGTGATTAGGAACAATTAAATTGTTCTTTTAATGTTAATGCCATATGATTGGTTATTATGTTCCTTCTAATGTTTATGTCATATTAAGTAATAAATCTTGCATAAGTTTTTCTCCTAAGCAAGATAAAAGATTTAATTATGCTCTCCATAATGATCCTTCTAAAGTACTAAAGGAGGATGACAAAAATTATGATACTCTGACATAGAGTATGATGTTGAAAAACTAAAGGGAGAGCAGTTAAATTATAAGGGCTTTATGGCAATTAAAAGCTCTACTATTGACATTATCAAAGGAGCTATTCCTAACTCCCAGATTGCCAAGGTAATCCATGGCAAAAGCTCCTATTGAAGTTTAAGCAACACGTCTTGCTGAAAGACTTGTTGAAAGAAATTTAATGCAAATGGGAGTTTGAGGGAATAAATTATGAAAAGGTGACATATGGTCACCAAACATAAGATTTTAGAGATGGAAATTTCATAAAGGTTTTTCCTTTTGTATAATAAAGAATTAATTATGATGATCAGTGGTGCAAAGCTCAATAAGAAATAATGTTAATGAGGTATTTATGATTGGTCAATATTGTATTGATCATAAGTAATAGGGATATTGCATAAGCCCTGGGGTTTTTTTTTCCTTCAGGGTACTAAGTCAATCTTGGTGATGTTCCTTATGTATTAAAAAAATTCACTGAGATTGGTCCATAAAGGGGAGTATTAAGTTCATTCTAAAGGTTTATGATTACTCCCTCAAGGGCGATAAGTTTTCTCATGTTGTTATCAATGTTTAAGTCATTATGCGCCCTTAAGCTTTGAGACCGGGATAACTGACAGACAAAAGTCCAGGACTGGACCCCTGGAAAATTTATTAAGAAAAGCTTTGCCTTGTTGGCATAAGCACTAAAGTAATGATGTGTGATACATCACACTAAGGGATTGCATGCTTATGTTCATTAAGGTAATTGGCAAGGTGTGAATTTATGAAAGATTTATCCACAAAAGTTTCACCCTTGCGGGGGAGCCATATTGTGGAATGGCTCTACCCAATTCTCTTTAAGGCATCATTAAAGATGCAAATTAAAGTTGTGGCATGTTTTAATCCCTAAAACTTTTAAGATATGGATTTGTGTCCCTGATCCATATAAATTTAAAGAATAAGGAGTTTCCTTAAGATTATTTATCCCGGAATTTATTATGTAAGAGTGCAGATTATTCGAGTAACAAGTCAAAAGGTATCTGTCAGACCTATGACATTGTGAAAGATTAATTCCAGAATCAGCTAAATTCAAGGCCTTGATGAATTGAGTTTTAAGGCTCAACAAATAAGTATTAAATCTAAGGCATAAGTGTTGAGCATCATTTAAGTTTAATGTCTTGATGATGAATTCATAAGTGTTATGCTAAGGTATTAAAGTTATTAAAGCAAGTATCATATTTAAAGGGGCTTGCCTTCTAATGTTGCCGGCATAAAGATTAAATGGCAGCCTATTATTAAGGGACAAATTATGATTCTGAAAACAAAACATAATTTCTCTTCTCTTTAAAAGCGCGCGCATAAGGATATGCACAAGAATATATGAAGAGAAACTGCACTTTTGGGACCATTACAACACCATCTCCCCACAAGACTAAGGGGGTTTGTTTCTTCGATGGAATGATGTACTGTGGTCAATTAGATCAATGGTACTTAATTGACCATTGTATCTTATTGGCTCTGTATAAGTTCCAACAAAGAAATGAGCTCATAAGTTTTTCAAATAAGTATTAAGTTAATGGAGCTCCTAAGTTAAAGAAGTTCCATTTCGAGATGAGGTGGTATATTGTAGTAACTGGGTTCTGCGGTACTAACTGGCCGTTGCAGTCTTGTTATCTCGTATGCCATTTCGTCAAGATGTGGGCTTATAAGTTTTGCCTTACGATCAAGGGGGAGAATGTTGGTTGATCTGCAGGCCAAACTTGTGGCCAGCAGCAAGTGTAAGGCAGCAACAAGTTAGCAAAGCCAACTTGGCTTCAGCAAGCCCTGATTGGGGGCACACACACACACAACTGACGGGTGGGTCCCCCCGTGGCACTATGCATATAATTATATAAAGGAGAGAAGTCCCTATGGGACAGCACCGTGCAAGTGTAGGTCTCTCACAGCTGGCCAATCCAGCCACGCATAGCCAGTCATGGGAAGGGCCTATCCAGCGCCTTCCAACAGCAGCAGCAGCAACCAGGAGGTGGAGAAGAACAAGGGCTTCACCATGAAGCCCTATGTGACATCTCAAGTCACTACAACATCTTCATCACTAAGGTGTGTTCACTTAAATCTTAGTTTTGATGTGGCTCAAAACTTGAGCTTGATGATTCTGAGATCATCTATGATATCTAACAGGGTGGAGACAGCCGGCGGCGCCCTTCGGTGAGGTGGGGGGAAAACCTAACAGAGAGGGGTCAACACGAGCGGGCAGAGATGATAATGCGAGTTGGGGCTCGGTGGAGATTCCTGCTCTCAAAGTGATTCTGGCGAATTCTGGGGTAAGCTGAACGGCGAGTTCTTTTGAGCTTCAGCTTCTCCAGACCGTAATTCTGCAGAATGGCCCGAAAAAGAACTGAAACCAGCGAAGAGCCCACTCTCTTTCCATGCACGCTCGGACATAACAACTTCAAACTACTGTGCCTGTTTTGCTTGATCAGGCCAGGGCATCGTCCAGGTATGTACTACCTCCAAAATGGCCTACCAAAACATCTTATATTTTGATACGAAGGTAGTAGTACGTACAAATGACCAACCAAGTTATGCAACCATGTCAATTCAGAAACGATGTGCAACCTCAACAGGTTCAGTTACAGAGTTGCCACCCTAACCAGCATTCCGTTTTTTGTCCAACCAGTCCACAAAACTGCTCTTTGCGACCACATCCAGCAAGTTTATCTTCATCCTTAACACCCTCACACCCATTACTTTTGTTTTACTGATGGCGAGCGTCTGCATCTGTATTTTGAAGAGGTTATCGACGAGGGATACGCCAAGTTTTTTTCTTTCTTTCCAGGAGCACCCATTCCAGTTACTGAAAGACGAACTCCTTTTTTTGTGCAATATTGAAAGATGAACTGGTTGCGGTTCAAAAACTAATACTGAAAGATGAACTTGTCGATGGGTCGATCTATAGTAGAGAGCTTCGACTGAGAGGAGAAATTCGGCCGCGACTCTGTAGCCGACGCCTCCTGCCCAACAAATCTAATATTGTACTCCCTCTGTAAACCAATATAAGAAAACCTTTTTTAGGTCACTAGCACTTATTTCCTCTCCTTTTCAGATTAGCAGAGAATGCACGCTTCAGCAGTGCCGAACCGCTTATCTTGACTTGGAAGGATTTGTCCCTTCCTGATTTTTTTTTTTTTTTTTTTGTGTGGCAAAGCTTGTACTGATGGGGACTGGATGGAGTATTCTTGTTTGAGCAGTGCTACAGGGACGACAGATTTAAATCTGGACGACAGATCAAATCGTCTATTAGATAGCATCTTTTAGCAAATCAGCACCGTTTAACATGGACATCGTCCAGATTTCGTCCGTGCACAGTCGTGTGCACAGCAGTTTCGTTCTTGTTTTCGGGGCATAGAGTAATTTCAGCTGTGTTTTCGGCCATATATAAAGATTAAACATAGCTCATGGCAGTAGAGGTCGAACAGATGTAGACCACTGCGATTCTGAATAAGATGGTCTTGTTGTCTCCTCTCACAGACAAGTTCCAAGAAACACCGTTATATCCGGCACGCACGCACGCACGTACGCGTGCTCCCCTTGCAGGTGCAGCTCAACACTTACTCTACTGAAAACGCTCTGTCGCGGCTAATCTTTTTGTGCACGGCGTATCCCTGTGTAGGAAGAGTTGATTGTCTGGGGAGAGCATGACCAACTGTTCCGGGTAGAGAAAGCTTTTGCAATTCAGAGCTACGTATATAAGTATAATAATCACTTTACAAGGACTTGTGTGCTATAGTTTATCGAGCAGATTTTTCTAGTAACACCCATCGTCGAACTCGAACATTTTTCTTTTTTTAGGGGTTGTCGAGCTCGAACAGATGGTCTCCATTAGTGTTGACTTGCCCACTTTGGTTTGCAGGTCTTTGGACGGGAAAGCAAGCGTGGAGGTCAGAAAGAAAACAGGCCGTACCCATCTCCAACTGATACGAGAAAGAGCAAGGCCGTACCCCCTCGCGTCGCCTCCCCTGGGCGACGCCAGGGGTCCCAAACCCTATGCGCCGCCGGTCTCCAGATCCGGCCTCCACTGCCGCCGCTGCCGCCGGCTAGGTCTGCGGTGGCGGCGGGCCCGTCGTCAAAGGCGTCTGGGCGGGCGGTTAGCTGCGGGACTCCCGGAGGCGGCAGGGGCGTCACTTGCAGAGGGCGCGCGGGCAGCAGTTCGAGCGGCGGCTCCGACTGAGCGACGGTGGCCAGCGTTTCTCGGCTTGCGGGCGGGGCTGTCCTCTACCTACAGTCGGGATCCGCTGGTGGCCGTGGATTTGGAGTCCCGGCCAGATCCGTTTCGGCGTGGCTTTGGCCGGCCAACGACGCGCGGAGGGACCGGTGAGGGGCGGCTGGAAGCTCCCTGCCGGCGTTCCGGTGGCAGCGTTCGTCTTCACGGCGAGGCTCTACTCGGATCCGGTCCGCTGCGAGATCGGGGTGACGCAACATCCGGTGAAAATCGCGCCGACTTCAGTCATGGCGGACGATGGCGACGTGTATGACGCCGTTCCCTTCTAGAGGCATCGTTGTTGCAGGTCATGGCACCCCACTCGTGATGCTCCGGGGAAACCCTAGATCTGGATCTACCGGATCGGACGATGATGACACCTTCGATGCCGTTGTCCCTCTTGAGGGCGTCATTTTGGAGCAAGTGCTGGTTGGACGGGACAAGCGGAGGAGCGGTGTCACATCCACCGCAAGGCCGACGGCGGATCCCGGTGGCATGGCGCTGCGGAGGTTCGGCGACGAGCGCGTGTGGACGGATGCGTGTAGGATGGTGGAGTTGTCTGGCGCCGTGGTGGCGTCGACGGCAAGCCAGGCAAGGTCGATGTGTCAGTTTCTGCTCTGGAGATGGACCGGTGGAAGATGGCGGCGGCAGCCTCTGAGAGTGCGTCGGACCGGTATGGGACCCAGTTCCGTGTGTGGCTGGGCTAGGGCATCCGGCTATAGATGTTAGGATTTGGTGCGATGTCCGTTTGGTATTAGGCCCGGATATTTGGCACACCTTTATAAAGGGGATAGGAGTAGCAACAGGTGTTGCCTAGATGATGGCTTCAGGCTGACTGATGTATTACTTTGTATGGTCTTTGAGAATAATTAATAACATGGATGCATGCATCATCAAGATGCAGTGTAGAGGCCGGGGGTTTATCCTTTAAAAAAAAACAGGCCATTGTCCACAGATCAACGAGATCATGCTGGACTTCCTCAAAGCTGTTGACAAGCCTGCAGACCCTGCTTGCATCAATGGCAGCTCATAGCCACTAGCTACTCCATTGTTTGGAATAAGATTGCTCAAGGACTTGGACTTGGGCCCATGCATTCAGAGCTACTGTGTACTAGCGTGCACACCAAATTACTGTACTAGTATTTGACAGCGTTGATCAATATAAACACATGCACATTGTTTGTTTCCCATTTTAGCCTTATAATAGAAATCGTCGTTTATATTCTGGAGCACGCCATACCCATACTTGTACTCATCCTCTATACATACTAGTAGAATGCCCGTGCGTTGTCATGGCCTTTTAATTTTGTTCTGATTGCATGTATTATTGTTGTATAATTTTGTTCAGACTGCATGTATTGTTGTATAAAACTCGAAGAATTTTTGGCCCCTTCCAACGACATCACCTCGACACCCTTGTTAATGGATTCCTTTTGTCCATCTCCATCCCTCTCATACTCTGCAAAAACAAAAATATATAGAAATACATGTAAGGCATATATAAAGAAGAACAATTATTTTTATGCATCTCTTCTCATTTTGTAAAACTCAACAAGTTTTTAGTCCAGTCGATCATAAAGCTTTGTCAATCGACATTTTCAAAGCATCATCTGAAGGCATCAGGTTTTATCTCTGATCTAAAGTGAACATATGAACACATATTAAAAACGCCCATATACAATTGGTCGGTTGCTAAATGCGACCAGGTGACCGGTTTTAGTCAGAGTGAGTGAGTGACATCATGCCTTTTATCCAAATCCTTGTTACAAATGACTTGTTAGGGTAATCGTCGCTTCCCTTTTGGGGGCGCCTCCTTGGATGTATGGTCTTTTCACCAGTTTGCGGTGGCTCAGGTGACTTTGTGTGTTCATCGTTGGCCAGGCGTATGCACGGCCTCGGGGCCAGTGAGGAAGTTGGAGAGGCAGCTCTGAAGAATAGTGTGGAGTGTCGGATCTGGTCGCATGGCCTCGGGTCTGGCGGGGAAGTTGGAGTGGCGGCTCCGAAGAGCACCTATGTGTTGTGGGGAGTCCGTGGGCAATTGAGTCGTCAGCTCACGTGGAGTGCGGCATCGGGTACGGTGGGGAAGTCGAAGTGGCGGTTTCGAACTTCGGAGAGCACCTCTCTGTTGTGGAGTGTCGGATCTGGTCGCGTGGGCGGCAGATTCGTCGGCTAGTGTGGGATGTGTGAGTTGTTGAGGTTCGTAAGCCGGAGTGGTGGCTCCAGGTCGTGGGGTAGGGTGGCAACTCTGTTGGTTTGTGCGTCATGGAAATCGGCTCATTTGGGTATGCAACCCCGAGGCTGGTGTGTGTTTTGTTGTATTGGTTTTCGGCCTTATAAACTGGTCAATTCTCTTGATCTTAAAGCAAAGGCAGAGTTCCTAGTTCCTCGAAAAAAATGATATTTCTCTCATAGCAAAGAGGTGTTCTCCCTAAAAAAATGCAAACATCCAATCATTTTCTTCTTTTTTCTTAACTTAAAAAACGCAGTTCACTCTCTCGTTCTATCACCACACGACACAACACTCACACTCACAGCTCATTCCCTCGACCTGCTCTCCTCACCATGGCGTCGTTGCCGACACTGATGTCTCACCTCGATACCACGACATTCGGCATGTACCTTCATGTCACCTTCGTAGCACCGCCTGCCCCCTCCTACGTGTCCCAAGCCGATTCCCGGTGCCAATTAGCATTCCTACGTGTCCCACGACATTTCATCATGATTCAGACTATTCCTCGGACTATATGAATTAAAGCTAATTAGCATTGCCTCGGCATACGAAGTGTACCCATAAAAAAGCAAACGAAGTGGAAAATATTGATTTTACCAAAGATGATGAAAACGTAAACTCACAACCATTTATGCGCTGGAGAGACCGTTTTGTCTTTTGTGCCGAAGCTATTTATAAATCAAAACCGGTGAAATCAAGAGTTAATGCTCCATGCATATACATTGTAGGATCTGATCTGTACAAAAAGTACACCACCATGCAATCATCAGGGCTTTATAAAAAGACCAAAACACATTAGTACATATTGTCTCTAGAAAACAGAAGAACGCAAATTGAATGTTGCACAAAATTTCAGAACACGATTTCCCAACAATATTGACAATTTTTTTTACATGTTTACTGTTAAATAACAGGAAAGTCGAATGCACGCATCTATAGATGTACATAGAAGCAGTTGCGGAGCTAGACAAGTTTCTTTTATTTTATTACATGTTTCAATGTTTCCATGCCTATGTGGCAATCCTTCCATCAATGGCGACGGTAGACCCTACTCGAGGAAGCGACATGCTTCTTCAATTTAAGAAAAACAATACAACGAGTCATACCATTTCGAAATGCAATAGTATTGTCTAATATCTCAAGCAAGCAGTTCACCATGCCCTGCGTCCATCCTTGTTTGACCACTCCCTCGCATAGTTGTTTCACTTGGAAATGCCGCCTATTCCGTTCCCTTTTACCTTCTTATCACCAAGAAATAAAACATATGGATAGGTTGTGCACCATTAAATTCCTGATGAAACCATTGTACATGTAGTAGGCCGGAGCAAGATGTTAGTTCTAGGTTGCAGACTTACAGTAGATAGATTCAGTAGCATACTTTGAGAAGGTACTCAAACTTGCAACCCGTGATCTGTGAGAGACACGAAGACAACAATAATAATAGTAAGCACGTCGATCATGAGCAGCTACTTGATAGGACTGAAAGTACAATAACAAATAAGAGGACATTCCAAAACACAAATACTGGAAAGATGACTTTTCCGTACACCATTCCATAATTAGAAGAAATGAAAATAACCTCTTGCTTTGTCCTATCCAAATTGGTATACCTGCGGTTTTGAAATATACATCTTTTCTTTCTAGTTAGTGTCTTTCCAACTGATGTAGTTTATTCAGTTTCTTCTAATTGGTACTTCTGTACAGATTGAAACAGAACACTTGCAAGAGGGACCACAATTCCATATGCTCCAGCGGGCGACACTAATTATTTCCATCAAGAAGGAGAGTTGCAAATGCCGCTTTGATACAACTAATGGCTACAAGCATAGATAACTGAAATTAGAAATCAGCATTGCCTTGTTGCATGCTAAACAGGATACAACCTGTGATCTTGGGGAAAATGGATATGATTTTATAGTACCATTTGCATTATCAATATGAGACCATATGCTTTAGGTAGAAATATTTGTTATGATCAAGACTTAAAGTAATAACTGAACGACTTCATAAGTGTGAGCTAAAGCTCATTTCTGATAGGACGCTACTCAAACATTTTCCTTGCCATCACGAACCTTGGAGAAAGTCTTGGATTCCCATTGACCAAAGACTGCAATTTAGGGAGCAATAACCTAACGTCTTGTCACCCTAGGCCAAAGTTGTGAGCAATCACCTATATCCACAACCATTTATGTGATGTTTAGTTAGCCCGGCTAATTCACAGAAGATTTGGTACTGGTTTGATTTCAGTTTTAAATTTAGAACAGTGAAAAATTCAAAAAAAAAAATTAGAACAGTGGCAAATAAATAAAAAACAGAGAAGAAAAGGAAAGGAAAGAAAATCAAAAACCTACCTGAGGCCCAGCCAGCCCATGGCCAGGTCGTTTTGAACCTCTGCCAGTAGGTAGAGGCGTGTCGCGCGCGCTCACCCTGCGGCCATCTCCTTCTTAGTGTTGTCCCCCGCGTCCTCGTCCTCATCCACTCGCCTGGGAGATGCCCTGGACCCCCTCTCACTTTCCCGTCGCTCTGGAGCTCTCTCCCTCTCCTCTAGCACTCGATCTCAAGCTCGCCCAAGTGCACAGCGGTAGCCGCCGTTGGTAGTCCGCGTGGACACAACTTCGCCTCCGACTGATTCGGCCGCTGCAGAGCCTCCCCGAGCCCGATGAGCACCTCTACAGACTCCCCGTGAGGTCCTCTCTGATTCCACTCTAGTCATCTGCTCAATTACGTCCTCTAGTCGCGTCGCCCGCAAGTCCGATCGCCATGGTCTCTGTCACAAAATCTGAATAAAAACTGAATACACTACGATTGGGGTGGACAGAAGCAAAGGCGGTGGGAGGTGCCCGACAAAGTGGTGGGGATTAAGAAGAAGAGGAGACTTGCCACGGAGGAAGAATGGATGGTGGAGGGCAAACGCCGGACGGAGCGTGACCACCACGGAACATCCAAGGAGTCACTACTAGGGAAAACCTTATACACAGAATCCAACACTACTGCTAATTAGCAGCAGCGCGTGTCACAAAGAGGCGCTACTGCTACAGAATTAGCAGTAGCGCGGCTCGCTAGAACAACGCTACTAGTAAAATTGTCTGACCGTTCCCGCCAAGCGAGGTTTAGCAGTAGCGCGTCCACATTAACCGCGCTACTGCTACTGTAATAGTAGTAGCGCGCTTTTTGTGCAGGGCGCTACTGCTAATTTTGAACCTGGCCACATGGCGGGCCCCGCTTAGCAGTAGCGCATCTGCCAGAAGCGCGTTGTTTCTATCTTATTAGCAGCAGCGTGTTTTACACCCAGCGCTACTGCTAAACCGCAGCCACCACCTTTTTCCTCCCCCCTCCCCCTCCCCCATCCTCTCTTCCTTCACTTTCCCCTAGCTCCCACCTCCTCTCTCCCTCACTTTGCTTCTTCCTCACTACTTCTCCCCCCCAATTACTCTCCTTCTTCTACCTACCTTTCTCTCTCTTTATTACTCCTAGCTAACTACACCACCTCCATTAATGCATCTCCTTTCTCTTTTTCCTTTCCCCTCCACTAGTTGAACTTGTCTCCTCCCAAACTAGCTAGCTAGGTAGATGTAGCATTTAGTGAAGTGACCTATGTGCCCCCTAACTAGATCTAGCCTTGTCAAGAAGAGATTTGTCCACTTTTGATCTCCCTAACTACATCATCATCTCACCGTGCTTGATCTCGAGATAGGTGATTAAAAATGTATGCTTGTGCAAGAATGGAAATATGTGTATGTGTGTGCGATATGATGGAAATTGTGTGTGTGGCATGAGTTGACGCTGAATTGTGCTTGTGAGTTGCCTATGTTTTGCCGAAATGTCGATTTATTTCCGTTTCGGCGAATTCCGGGCAAACTCTATATGTCCTATTTTTAGGGAAGGTCATGCCGAATTTTTGTATGACTTTGATGCATGCATGCATTTTTATAATTAATTTGTTTATTATTACCGTGCAGGTGTTCATGATGGTCAGTGGAACGATGGTGGACAGGTGGTTGCGGTCGGCGGTGCAGGACATGAAAGAAAATAACTTGACAGAGGTTTTATGTCCGTGTCGAAGATGCAAAGGACGAGTTTGGCTCGACCCCTATGACGATGGTCGTGTCGAAGCGCACCTGCTCATGACTGGTTTCATGGATGGCTATACTCAGTGGATAATTGAAGATGAGGATGATGATGTTGAGGACGCCGACGGGGCAGGCAATGATGACACGGGGCAAGACGAAGAGATGATCAATAATGGCGGCGGAGAAGGGGCCGGACATGGCGGCGGAGAGAACGTGGACTCCACGCCGCATAATTCGTCGGTACTAAGTTCAATCATGCGGGACCCTCATGTTCAAGCACTGCTTCGTAAGGAGACGAGTACTGAGAGAGCTGCTTCTAGAGAGGAGGCCAAGCTGCAGTAACTGGTGATAGACTCGAACACTCCATTGTATCATGGTTGCAATCCCGAGGTGACCCGCTTGAGTTTCACGCTTGAACTCCTGAAGACGAAGGCTAAAAACAAATGGACCGACACTAGCCTCGATGAGCTTCTCAAGTACCTAAAGGATGTTCTTCCCATGGGAATCTATGTCCTACTAGTGTGGATGAGGCCAAGAAGATCGTGTGCCCTCTTGATCTGCCGCACGTTAGATACCATGCATGCATCAATGATTGCATAATTTATCGGAAGGAGCACGCGGAAAAAACAAGCTGTCCGGTGTGCAATGCTTCTCGATACAAGAAGGCCGGGAAGAAATCTCCCCAGAAAGTTGTATGGTACTTACCGATCACTCCCTGTCTACAGCGGTATTTCGTAGATCCCAAGGAAGCAAAGCTCATGCGCTGGCACGCGGAGAGGAAGAAGCCCGACGATGGAGATGATCCGAAGCTGAGACACGTCGTGGATGGAAGCCAGTGGAGAGCGTTCAACGGCGAATATCGGTATTTCGCATGTGATGCAAGGAACATCGTGCTCGGCGCGTGTACCGATGGCATGAATCCGTTTGGCAACCAGAACACCAACCATAGCACATGGCCCGTGTTTGTATGGATGTACAACATCCCCCCTGGTTGTGCATGAAGTCGAAGTACATACACATGAGCATGCTGATTCAAGGGCCGAAACAACCGGGAAATAATATTAATCTGTATCTGGGGCTACTTCAAGAGGAGTTAGACACGTTATGGAAAACACCGGCCAAGACATGGGACGCCAGCAAGGGTGAGTATTTCTATATGAGAGCCGCGTTGATCACGACGATGCTTGACTATCTCGGTTACGGATATGCCGCAGGCCAGGTGTGCCATGGATATTGCAGATGCACGCGATGCATGGATGATACGACGTCTCAGCAGCTAACGTCAAGGAAAGATGGCGGGTCTGGGAAAATCATGTACATGGGGCATCGAAGATGGCTCGAGAAGGACGACCCGTGGAGAAACCGTGGAGATCTATCCAATGGTGAGGCTGAGCATCGAGGACCTCCATGTAAGCGGAGCGGCGCCAAAATCGATGAGCTGTTGAAAAACTAGGAACAGTGCCCCGCGCCGGGAAAGACGATGAAAAAGGCGCCGGAGCCGCTGCTGAAGGTATGGAAGACGAGGTTTGTTTTCTGGGACTTGGAGTACTGGCACAAACTCGACACGCCTCATTGCCTTGATCAAATGCATATCTGTAAGAATGTCCTTGAGATCTTGCTTGCGACACTGATGAACATGCCAGATAAGACCAAGGATGGGCCGAAGGAAAGAAAAGACTTGCAAGATTTGAAAATCAGGGAAGATCTGCACATGCGCCCCGTAAAAAGTCAGAGGAGACAGAGAAGGAGACAGAGGCGCGGGAGAAGAAGGGCAAAAAAGTAAAGGAAGAGGATTATTGCCCTCCTTCTTGCTTCACCTTAAGTCCGGCTGAGATCGATCAATTCTTCAAGTGCCTTACCGGAATCAAAGTTAGTTCCGGTTACTGTGGGAAGTTAAGCACATATCTAGACACGAAGAAGAAAAGGTTCAGCGGGATGAAGTCCCATGACTGTCATGTGATGATGACGCAGATACTACCTGTTGCCCTTAGAGGGATAATGGACAAGCACGTCCGTGACACGCTTATTGGTCTCTGCAACTTTTTCGACGTCATCTCTCGAAAGTTCATCAGTGTGAAGCAGCTCCGAAGGCTACAGGAAGAGATCATTGTGATACTAAATGAGCTTGAGATGTACTTCCCGCCCGCGTTCTTTGACGTCATGGTGCATCTGTGTGTCCATATTGTGGACGACATAATAGACCTGGGGCCGTCATTCCTGCACAACATGATGCCGTTTGAGAGGATGAATGGGATCATCAAAGGATTCGTTCGTAACATGTCCCGTCTGGATGGAAGCATCGTCCAGGGCTATCTGACACAAGAGTGCATCTCTTTCTGCGAGAATTTTCTATATGGCGCAGACCGGCCGCCTGGTGTTGGTTTGCCCGTTAACAAGCACGATGGGAGGCTCGAAGGAGAAGGTCACTCCAACGGTCGCAGGGAACTGCATGTGGCCTACTCAGATTGACGCAACGACTTTGACAGAGCAAACTTGGTAGTGCTACAACACCTAGACCAGGTAGATCCTTTCGTGGCACTGCACAAAGAAACTATCGCAAAGAAGTATCGTGACCGGGGGGTATGCAGGACGGACGCCGAAGTTACTAGAGAGCACAACTCCACTTTCCTGCATTGGTTCAAAGAGCATATTATTGCTAATCCCCCGGAAGAGGGTTCTAAGGACGGATTGCTCATATACGCCTTAGCACATGGCCCCTCGCCCAACCTCGTCACCTATCAGGCATACGATATCAACAGATACACGTTCTACATGAAGGCCAAAGATATAGACAGTGATGATCAGAACTCAGGGGTGACGATGGAATGCATGACCGGCAGCGACAACGGCGCAACTGAGAGATTTTACGGAAGGGTCGAGGAGATCTGGGAGCTTGACTACTCTGGACTGCACAACGCGACGATGTTCCGTGTCAGATGGGCTAAGAATGTCGAAAGAGAAAACCGGTATTTCACTACCATGACTATACCCGACGCCAAGAGCGCTACCGTGAACGCTATCGCAAAAAACGAGCCATGGGTACACGCTAAGCACGTGACACAATGCTTCTTCATAACTGACCCGTGCAATCCCAGCCGTGTTGTCGTGAGGAGAGGTAAAAGGAACATCATTGGAATGGATGGAGTCGCCAACGAGGAAGACTACGACCAGTACGGCAACCCAATGAGGGAAGATGACGATGACGATGAAGTATACGTCAAAAGAAGAATCAATACTACATTACCTAAGAAAGATCGTACTCCATGGAAAAGGAAAAGTCACAATGAGGGGCTCAATTATTCTTCAACGAACAATAAGGGAAAGAAGCTCACTCAAAAACGAAAACATTGACGCTGAGGAACCGTTATTGGTCAAATGATGTAATATATATGTTCCTATTTTGTGTACACACTTAACCATTATGCATAGGTCAAATGATGTAATATATATGTTTCTATTTTGTATACATATTTAACCGTCAAATGATGCAATATATATCGCCTTACTTATATATAGTGTATCACCTTCCCTTCGTTCCTGCTCTCGGGAAAAGTGGGAAAAGAAAAGAAAAGGAAAAGAAGAAAAGAAAATGAAGAGAAAATAAAGGAAAAGAAAATAGAAGAAACAAAACAGGAAAACTGCTATAGGTACTGGTTATAGCAGTAGCGCTTTTCTAAAAAAGAGCTACAGGTAGTCAACATAGCAGTAGCGCCTTTTAGTAAAACGCGCTATAGCTATCGGTGATAGCAGTAGCGCTGCTTGTCGAAACACGCTATAGCTAACTTAGCTATAGCGCGTTTTGACGAACCGCGCTACTGCTATGTTCACTTAACCCCCCAGCGGGCTTCCCGCCTCTGCTTCTCCCCCCAAATCCACACTCTCTCTTCTCCCCCTTGTCACCGCCGGAGCCCGCCCTCGCCTGGTGTCACGCCCTCTCCCTCGCCTGGCGCCGCGCCCTCTCCCTCGCCGGAGTCGTCGTCTCCCCCGACCCCGCCTCTCCTCGGTGCCGCGCCGTCTCCCCCGACCCTGCCTCTCCTCGGTGCTGTGCCGTGCCGTCTACCGACCACGCATCGGGCCACCCCCCCCCGGTGCCGCGCCGTCTCCCCCGACCCCGCCTCGCCTCGGTGCCGCGCCGTCTCCCCCGACCCCATCTCTCTCTCTGCCCTCTGTAAGCCCTCTCCCCTCCCCTCTTCTCTGCTATTTAGTGCTAGTTAGTATGAACCCTAGGCTATTTTTTAGTGTAAGAAAAAACAGAATTGATTATATAGGTTTCTTGCATTTTTTAGTTAAAGCAATTGTTGCTATTTAAATTTTATAGTGCTAGTTAGTTAATTAGAATTAGTATGAAACCTAGGACAGATTAGTTAAAGCAACTGTTGCTATTTAAATTATTTAGTTTAAGCAATTGTTGCTATTTAAAAAACAGAATTTGAAGTGGACAGATTAGTTAAAGCAACTGTTGCTATTTAAATTTTTTAGTTAAAGCAATTGTTCCTATTTTTTAGTTTCAAATTTAGGTAGGCTGACTTTAGTTTCAAATATTGTGAAGAAAAATGACTTCTTGCATTTTTCTTCAAGTTCTATATTTGTCTTCCTTTTATATGCAAATTTGAAGTGGACATGTGATATGTGGACATGTGATTTGGACATGTCACATTTGGAATTTGGACATGTCATTTGGACATGTGATGTTTTGGACATGTCATATTTGGAAAATGATGATTATGTGCAGGGTAAATGATCCGAGTGGCCTATGTTTCGCCGGAATGTTGATTCATTTTTGTTCCGGTGAATTTCAGGCGCTCGATATGTCCACTTTTTAGCAAAGGTCATGCCGAAATTTTCCGTGAATTTTGGCATGACTTGTGCTAGAAAGTAGGCATATCGAGTGCCGGGATTTGCTGGGAAACGGCATTCTGGCAAACATAGATCTTTTTTTTATGTCATTTCTCATTTTTTTTATAGTTTTAGAATTAAACAAGGAGACTTAATCATAGGAAACATGTCGAACAACGAAGAAACCGGGCCTTCTGACCAAGATGCAGACGAGATGGATTATGAGGGTGAACAACAGTACCTCGACTTTTTGTCTGCTAAGCACAGTCAAGGTTTGCAGGTCGGCCTCAATGATGGTACTGACGCCGACATCGACACCGACGGCGCCGGCACCCATGGCGGCGCCGAGACCGGCGGGGAAGGTACCGGCGCCGATGACGCTATCGAAAAGAAGAAGCAGAAGAAGCAGAGGATACGAAAACCTAACAAACTCGGCATCGGACGACTAGTGGTCACAAAGATGGCCCCTGGCAAGTTTGAGCCATTAGAGCCGGAAGAACCTCGCAAGTGCTATGGGAACCAAGTAGGATGCATCCTACGGGAATGCGCGAGCATCAACGACGATGACTTAAGGAGTAAAGAACATTTGAGGCAGTTGCTCCTGACGAAGTTGCATAAGAGATTCAAGTTCCCCGACCGGGATGATAGCATAGAACAACCGTGGGATGATCTGAAGATGAAAAAGATTAACAATCACGCCATGGGCATGTTCAGCAATGATTTGGCCTCCTGGAAAGGGAGGGTGAAATGAGCTATTGAGGCTGAGGAACCCCTGTCCAAGATTCTGGAGGAAAATCCGACACTTACGGAAGAGGAGTTCGAAAAGTTCAAGGACACTTGCGCTACCGAGGCAGCCAAGGCTAAGGCTGCGAAATTCAAGAGCCTTCAGCAAAGGAACACGGGGAAGCATCGCCTCGGAAGCCGTGGCTACCTTGGCAAAAGGCCCATATGGGATAAGGAGGACGCGGAACGTGAAGCCGCGGGTCTCCCAGACCCCTTCGCGAAGTTCACCAACCCCTTGGAGCGTGACTTCATCAGGGCCCGCTACAAGTGGGACAAGGAAAATAAGGTTTTTTACACGGACCCGATCACGAGGAAATTGATTAGAATACTGGTAATTATTCTTTTACCACCTTACATTTAGCTTCTGATCAAGTCGACTACACATTCGTAAACGGTTCACGTTCCTTCTGCAGGAGAAGCAACACCAGCTTGCAGCCGAAAGCCCTACTTCGCCGATGAGGCCCAAGTGGGACACCCCTCTCAACCGGGCCTTGAACGAACTTAAGGGACTCCCTTTGGGCCAGCGGCCGCAATATGGACGTGTGCACGGCGCCGGAGACGGTGCCACGTTGAAGGTGTTTTACAACGAGGGTCCGGAGGCCAAGAAGCAGAAAAAGAAGTTTAGTCAGGCGGACATCGACGAGAAGGTGAAGCTTGCGTTCGAGAAAAAAGCAGTTGAGGACGCGAAAAAAGCAGCTGAGGAGAAAAATGAGTTGCTACAGCAGGCAGTCGATGCAGCTGTACACGCTTGCAGAAATGATTTCGCTACTAACTTGATCCCGGCTATCATCAACTGGACGAAGGAAAATCCAGACAAGACGGTACATGATTTCCCCATGCCCAGTTTCGTCGGGAGCAACTCGGTGAACAACACCACCGCACCATCACCTGCTCACGCAACCGGGCCTGCTCCCGCACCCGCACCCGCTCATAGCAGCCCGTCCTCAGTCTCTGGCGCGCTAGGCGGGCCTTCGTCTTTGGCTGAGCTCGACGCCCTCACGGTAATTACATGTCGCACCAACATATTTCTAGAATATTCCATTTTCGTTGCCTTTCGGATGTTTTACGCCGCAGACATGTGTTTGCAGGCCGACGAAACCCCGTGCACCGTACTCTACTTGATCAAAGGCCAGAAGGTGGACGTGGGAAAGGCGGTGATAACGAAGCCCTTGGAACTCACGTTCCACGGCCAGCCGATGCCCCGTGGGCACTTCAGGGTTACCTTGTCGAGTGTGAAATCGGGGCACGAGGATTTGCCTCCTCCAGTACGGCTAGGGGGAGAGGACGACGAGACCCCGCTGCGGATTGGAAGCTGCAAGGGTTGGGTGCTGCTATGGCCGAAGAATCTTCTTCGTCTGGAGCCGGCCGAGAGCACACCAATAACCACACATCAACAAGCAGGTATGGACACCACCACCCCGCCTACGCAATTACCAGCGCCTATAGTGCCAGGTGAGAGCGGCGGACGACGTGATGAAGGGGGTCCAATAGTGGCTGATGTAATCGCCCCCGTAGAACAAAGAATGGATGATGAGATGGAGGAGGACCCAATGAGGTTCCTCAATACAGGCACCTATGACGGTGACTTAGATATGATGAGTCAGCTATATGACGACTCGGGCTATCAGCATGCTGATGAGGATATGGATGATCTGCCCGGACAGGAACGTCCTAGCAGGGATTGCAAGAAGTCTATGTTCATGCGATCCTCACAGGACACGCCTGAAGATGCCGCCTCAACACAAGCTCAACTAGCCGGGGGTCGTACAGTGCTTAGCCCGACAACACTGGGGCAGGGGTTAAGGAAGGGTCTGGAAGGTCAGCCCAAGAAAAAGGAGAGGAAGAGACCGGGGAAGATAGGCTCAGCTGCCTACAAACAAGCCAGAGCACATAGCAGCCAGACGGTGGATTTTCAAGAGCGTGTACCCGTCAAAGGTGCGGCCATGTTCCATGCCACGGGCGAGCCGATGCTACCGCCGAAACCGCTGGAGGCACTATCAGGGGATCTCAGGAGACTGCACGACCATGTGCTGTCGACTGAGGAAAGCCTATTAGCCACGAAGGATCCAGGATATCCGACATACGCGGCTCGTGTGCCTGAGGGGAAGTGCTACGTCGACACACGGCCCGCGGAGGTGTTCTTCCTGGGTTTGACCATATCTTCGAGATGTTTCTGACAAGGCGGCTCGATTTTATAATCGTCCGCCTTTTTATGCTACATATGAGCTCCGTCATGAAGAGAGAAGAAGTCTCGCAAATCTGTGTGGCGGATCCATACTACATGCACGAGTCCTTCTTGAGTCTCGGCGTCTTTGAGCGTAAAACTGCTAGGGAGTACCTCGAAAACTTCATGGTATAGAATAAGGACCAAGAAATTGTCCTCCTGCCTTATCATCCAAAGTAAGTCAGTGCCGGACAACCCTTTCGTACATTTCAATCATTCCTTCTCGCTCATATGGAGAATAATTTGAGGTGTTTTTTCCCCGCAGCAACGGGCGCGCCGTCCTTATCGTTATTTACCCGTGAGTCTCCCACGCCGTGTATTTCGACCCTACCAGAAACTACGAGAAGAAGGACTACACCCACATAATGAATATTCTAGATGATGCTCTCCAAGGCTTCAGCTTGAGGGGTGGCCACCTGCAGATCAGGAAACAAAGGCACAAGAAGACGGGTTTCTCGCATAAAACTAACTTCTGCTGCATCCATGTCCCAAAACCAAGCAAGAACGATGGATTCTACCTTTTCCATCTCATGATGGAGTTCACAACGGATCACCAAAAGCTTCGCATGACAAGCAGAAACGATGATCATATCCGCAAGTGGGTAGAATCTCATGGAGAAGCGGATTATAAACTTAGAGATGACTTCTTTCGCATCCAGAGGGACATTGCGATGATCATCATGAAAGAAGTCGTCGATGAGAAGGGGATGTTCCACCACGACCCTATATCGCGAGCTGACGTCCGAACTCGCATAGGCATGCAACGTCAGGACCTCACGCCGTTCAAGAAGCTAGGGTCCATCCTCGATGATATGGAAGGATGGAACTTCTAGTGATTTACGATGCCGATGATGATGATATGTATCGGTTGAACTTGTATACTTTCTGTAGCAATGAAACTTTGTGATGTCCACGGTCCCTGCCGAACTTGCGTAACGCTACTTTGTTAGTTTGGGTACGATGACCTGCGTACCTCTAGTTAATTAGTTTGCGTACGATGAAACCGCGTTCATTATTTGTATGTTTACTATATGTTCCATCTAGTTGCTAACCCTTTCTTTTTCGTGTTGCTCAAGTATATTTTGTTGCATATATGATTGTACATTCTCTTGATGAAGATGCATCTCTAACAGGTACCTAGATTCTTGATGGCGAAGAAGCAGTGCTATGCCGTGTACAAAGGGAAGGTTCCGGGAGTGTACGACGAGTGGCCTGAGTATCAGGCGCAAGTGGAGGGGGTCTCGGGCGCCAGCCTTAAAGGCTTCAAAAGCAGACAAGAAGCAGAAGCTAGTTACTTGAGGTTCACGCTAGCGCGAGAGAGGACTCATAACCGCCGCCTCGTGTACTGCATAGTTCCGCTATCACTCATAGTGATAGCTCTTCTCACGTATATCATTGTTTAGATGGATGACGATGTAGTTGCAAGTATTCGAGACTTGTATCGCTATTTTTGAGATGATGACAAGAGACCACTTTGTGTTGGATGATGATTATGATGATGACATGATTTGATGAGACTATTTGTATGTATATGCTATGACTACATTTGTATGTGTATGATGATGACATTTGTATGTGCTAAAGATTATTGTATAAAGTCTGTTCAAATACAAAACAAATATGCAGAAAAAAAATCAGAAACTAATAAAACTAGCAGCAGCGCGGCTTAACCAAAAGCGCTGCAGCTATTAGCAGCAGCGCGTTGCTGCAAAGCACGCTGCTGCTACCGAAGTATAGCAGTAGCGCGGCTCAACACAAAGCGCTGCAGCTATTAGCAGTAGCGCGTTGCGTCAGAGCACGCTACTGCTACGCATGTATAGCAGTAGCGCGGGCCATCACGCGCTACTGATACAGATTAGCTGTAGCGCCGTATCAGTAGCGCGGGACCCCGCGCTACGGATATACCTAAAACCCGCGCTACTGCTAGGGTTTTCCCTAGTAGTGAGTGGATGATGGAGGACATGAGCTCGTCCTTCCTTCGACCCACGCGCACCAACCGCATATCTCCCGGGCAGCGACACAGCCACCTCTTCCTCTACATCTGCTTAGCCCAGCACCATCGTTGCGCTCATCTCATAGCGACGTATGAGACGGAACGGGAAGCAAACAATTCTCTGGATCTATATCAATCAAGGGGTGGAATTAGGAAAGGAAGAGATTGACGTACGAAAAATCTGGAAAGATATTCATTGGTGGAAGTCTAGAGAGAAACTAGAAACGGAAAGGGACACACTTTCCTTTCATTTCCTACGCGCAAGGGGAGGAGGGAGGAAACAAGGCGGACGAGCGAGCGAACGAACGAAGGAACGACGTACCACCTGACCATCACGACCGCAAACTCCTTCTTTAGGAGTAGAGAATACGTATGCCACAGCCATACTTGTACTCATACATACGTATGCCATAACCATACTTGTACTCATACATATGTATGCCATAGCGGACAGAATTTGCTTTTGACGCGTCGGTGCACCGGCGAGGGCTAAATTTCGTGTTTCGACCTTTTTAAAGAAGTTGTTCGAGATCTGACTCTAGTTTCAAAAAAAATCGGCATCTGATATTTTTCCTACCGTCAGGGGTATGGCGGTAGGGTATAGCAGCCTACCGTCAAGGCCCCTGACGGTAAGAAACTTGACCACGTCAGCGCAACGCATCCCTACCGCCACAGAGGATGGCGGTAGCATGTGTAATCCTACCGCCAAGGTGTCCGGTGATAGGTGCGCACACGCACTGTGTCTGAAACTTAGATTTTTTTTGCGGTAGGGCGTGCAACCCTACCGCCGGGGATCTCGGCGGTAGGCTGTTATACCCTAGCGCCATGCCCTTGACGGTAGGAAAAAGGTCGGATCCCAAATTTTTTTAAAACTAGGTTCAGATCTCGAACAACTTCTCAAAAAGGGTCAAAACACGAAATTAATTTTGCCACCGGCGAGCGGCCACCGCTCCATACGTATGCTATTTATCACCCATCAAGTTCGTCCGCTTCAGTTCGTCGCTCAAGCTGCACCGGTGCACGTGCTCGGCGCCGCGCCACCATGGGCTTCAGCTTCCTCCCCGTGATGGAGTACCTCTCGCGCCGCGCCTTCCACGCCGCCGGCCTCTGCCCCCACACCGTCGCCCTCCCCTGCGACCCCGGCGAGGGCAGCGGGGCTCGAACGATCCACTACTGGGCGCCGCCGGGGGAGCCGCGCCTGCCGCCGCTCCTCCTCATCCACGGCTTCGGCCCCATGGCGACCTGGCAGTGGCGCCGCCAGGTGGGCCCCTTCTCCCGCCGCTTCCACGTCGTCGTCCCGGACCTGCTCTGCTTCGGCGGCTCCTCCCCCTGCCCCTCCTCCACGCCGCCCTCCGAGTCGGCGCAGGCCGCCGCGCTCGCCTCGCTGCTCGACGCGCTCCCGGGCCTCCCGGCGACGGCGCGCGTCGCCGTGGCCGGCACGAGCTACGGCGGGTTCGTGGCCTACTCCCTGGCCCGCGCGGCGGGGCCCGGGAGGGTCGGCCCCGTGGTGATATCCAACTCCGACCTGCTCAAGACGGCCGAGGATGACAGGGCGTTCCTCCAGCGCGCCGGCGGCGAGTGGGCGAGCATGGCGGAATTACTCATGCCGCTGGACGCGCGCTCGGCGAGGCGGCTCATGGAGCTCTCGTTCTACCGGAAGCAGGTCACCTCCATGCTGCCGGACTTCCTGATCAGAGAGGGCGTGCAGGTGCCCATCCATTGTTGCCTCTACACTACACTAATAATTGATCAATAAATGCCAGTACAGTAGTGATCTTGTCAATTTGCAGAAACTTTTCAGTGATAAGAGGGAGGAGAAGATCGAGCTTATGAAGGCCATAACTGTAGGGACAGATGGGTTCCAACTTACACCCTTGGAGCAGGTAAAGCTCTGCACAAAATGAAGAGCAAATTCGACTCAGCCGCACTGTATTCAGTTTCTGAACCACTAGTATCTTTCCAAGCCACAACAAAACCTCTATGAACTCTGTATTTGATTTTATGAATGGCAGGATGTTTTGCTCATCTGGGGAGACCATGACCAGATATTCCCTTTGGACAAGGCATTTGCTGTCAAGAGGTAATCCATAGCCATCCAAATGCATGAACTGACAGTGACTTGAAATGGTCGATCCTACTTTTGCTCCATTGCTTACAAATTACCATGGTCCATGTATATACTGTAAAATTGCTACACTGTGATGCAAATTTACAAACCGCAGCATAACCCCTTGTTTGATTACTAGTGTGCTTATGATGGTTTCAGGTGCTTAGGAGAGAACGTGAGGTTGGAAATCTTCAAGGAAACCGGGCATGTGCCGCAGATGGAGGACCCTAATCGGTTCAATGAGGTCGTCTTGGACTTCTTGCTTGCCTCTCAGAAGTCCCCAAACCAGCATGATCAGTAGCTCATATGGTCAGCTCCCTCCGGAATGCACAGAGACGACCCATGGAGCATTCCTGAAGTTGAGTAGTCTTGTTCTGTTGCTACCACATTGTGCATTATACTCCCTCCATTCATAAATAAGTGACGTGGTTTTTGTCTCTGTAGAGCTGTAAAACTATGTTTCAGCCAATAAAGGAAAACCAATTCACTCCTTAAGTAGGGAAAGTGGTTGCAATTACTTGTTCCGGGGTAGCAACAATGAACCATGTGACCTGTAATGTAACCTTTGAGATGTTCTTACAAGATTCAAGTTAATTGATCATGATATAGCTAGTTGTATAGTTTCAGTAGGGTTTTCATCTAAACAAAGTTTCAGTAGGGCTTTGCTTGTTCAAATGAACTGCGCATAAAAGGGTTGTTGTTGACTAACATTTTTAAAACCCAGAAGGTTTCTGTTCTTTAATGTTTATTTTGCCATATTATGTGGACTCCCTAGAAACATGGGCATCTCTTTGATTTCCACAATCAATCAACAAAGTGAGAAGCTCATCAGAAAGACCAAAAAAATGGCATTACAGTCAAGCAGTTTGGTTCCTCTACATACACATTCAGAAGAAGAAAAATCAGGCCTCAGTGGTAATTCGACATGCCGAACGACAGTACACATTTGATGGTTGCAGAGCACGCCAAAATTGCGTTTAACAGCCGGTTGATCGCAAGAAAATTGCAGTACTCTAGCGAGGAGCACCATCTTCTGCCTCCTGCGATTTCCCGGGGCGGAATCTCCGCATCCACTTCCTCTGGTTGGCGGCGAGTTCGTCAGGGTGCACCGAGCCGGACGCTGTCTTCTGGGCGGGGAGCTCGGCCGGGAGCGCGGCGGCGGTGCCGGTGAGGGCGTTGAGCACCAGGAAGGCGAGGATGGGGGACAGGTCCAGCCCACCCAGCGGCGGGATGATGCCCCGGAAGATGTTGAGGTACGGGTCACACACCGTGCTGCACGCCACAACAACATCTTCAGAAAGTCACCAGACCAAACTGTACATCTGTTCCGTGAAGCAAAAGCCTTTCTGCTTTTGCACTGTCGCGCCTCCTTACGACTTTTAACTAAGATAAGATTATGATAGTGATTGCGATCATTGCATCTTAGTGGTAGGTGCCAATGACCAATTTCAGTTCCGTACGTTCTCTGAGATTAGGATAGTGATCCTTACAACTTTAAGCTTACGATAGTGATTGCCACCATTGCATCTTAGTGTAGGTGCTAGTGACCAATTTTAATTCGCTTGCATTCTCCGAGTCATCTGATGCAAGGGATCACCACCGCTACCAGTACACGCTAGCAACTGGGGAAAAAAGCCCATGAAATGTGGTTGTTTTCCTGTGTCTTTCGGTTTATCTGACGGATGGTTGTACTGCTACTACTGGGATACTGCGTTTGTAAAGAGTGCGTAGGTACCTGAGGGGCGAGACGATGGCGGGCGGCGTGTTGGGGAACCAGGTGAGGACGAGCCGGATGACGAGCACGGTGTTGTAGAGGCTGAGGAAGCTGTTGACGCCGTTGGACACCACCATCCCGGCCACGGACCCGCCCAGCACCGCCGCGAAGCAGCCCTCGCCGCCGGCCAGCGGGCACGCCGCCTGCCGCATCGCCACCATCCTCTGCCTCCTGCTCTGCTCCTCACATCGGCCGGGCCTACGGCGTTAGTTCAGATGACCCGCGCGCGCTGCAGTCGGGCTCGACGAGGGCGTGGACGTCTGCGTACCTGGGAGAAGGTGGAGAGGTGGTGGCGGAGGTCGAAGAGCGGCTTCAGGAGCGGGTGGGCGGCCGCCGCGGCGGCGAGCTCGTCGAGGCGGCGCGCGAGAGGGGCCAGGTCCGGAGCGGGGAGCGCGCGCGGGCGCTGGGCCCCCGGGAACGGGATGCGGCGTACGGCGAGCAGGAGGGGCGGCGCCGACGCGTGGTGCTGCTGCTGCGGGTCGGCGTGCGGCGAGGCCATCGGATGAGAGTTGGAGCGGACACGCCGGAGAGACGTGGATGGGGCACGAGACGAGAGGTTGGAGATAACGTTCGAAGCGCGAGATATTAGACAACTTTTGTGGTTTAGCCCTTGTAGCATTACGAAATTTGCCAGAAATCCTCAAAAAGATACGGATATTCATGTTTTTTTTAGAAACACCTGCAATTTTATTCATACTCATAACAATTACAGTTACACCGATTCGGATCTAAAATCTAAGAAAATACAAAGTAACTCCTATGACTAAGAATTACAATGAAATCTCTTGGAAACACCTTCTTCGCTGCATCAATCTCTTCTAGAAGAAATACTCCAAAGACTTCGCTAAAAAGGCTGCAATTGGACTGTAGCAACGATGTTGTCACTCTTTCACCTGCACGAATATTACCACTAATGGTTTGTGAAAGCACGTTGAGTCGCCCATCCAAAAAGATGGGAAGCCTTGATCGGTGAACGTACTTGGGCCGGGGATGATCCTTAGAAGTGCAAGACGTCGGATCACAAAATTTTCACCATGATGTCGATGAAACACTTCAACTTCACAAAGAATCAAAACAACAGAAAAAGCTTGACACACCAACCTAAACTCATCAGATCCAAATAATCGGATCTGCGAGGACAGAAAACTCTCTAACCTCATGGCATCGCCAAAAGAATGAGAGTAAATTTATTCTCACAAAATACGATGATCACTAGACGATGACGAAGACCATAGTACTCTGAAGATGTGTAAACTCAAATCCTTTGTTATTGATTTTGCGACGTTTTTCCTTTTTGCGGCTAAAAGATTTAGCAAACAGAACTCACTTGTCTTCATTGGACTACATAAACTACAAAATAATTGAAGTTGTATCGGATTAGCAATTTTTTTAAATGAACTTACTTTGCAAAAATAAAAATTCAATGGACTTGCAACACTGCAAAGAAAATCTCAAACAAGCACGCAACATTGCACCTGCGTAGTTGCACGTCCTTGGGAGCACTGATATGTACTCTTACAAAATACTTTCTCATTCAAAACATGAGTGAGATGATCGCTTACAGGTTTGATTGAGTTGGATGTAGACGCGGGGGTGCGGTTTAAGCTCCCCAACGGCATTTTTTTTACCGTTTCGTCTATAATTATTTTCCAAACCGGAGGGGTTTGATGGGTTCTAGATGGATGTCGAAGATTGGGATTGAGTACCTACGCACTGTGTCTTGGCCTCTTGACCTAGCCAGCCGCCGCCTCTAAAAAGCTAGGGTACTCTGCGTCCCGTTGGCGCCGGCGCCGGTCCGTCCCGTCTCCGGTGGCCTTAGGGCCATGGAGGCGGAGTGGATCTCGCCCCTTACCGGTGGGAGGGCTCTGTTTTTAGATCTTTTTTCGAGCTTTGTTAGGGTTTGTGTCCTGCTCAGGAAGGCGAGACGGCGGCAGCTCCCTGGAGATAGAATAAAGGTCTCCCCGCCTAGTCCCCTTTCCGGTGATGCATCTAGCATTATCGGTGGGCGTGTGGAGGTGTGTCTCCGGCGGATCTGTCTTTGGTGGATTTGCTCGGATCTGTTCGTCGTTCGTCTTTGTTCGTGTGTCTTCAGGTTGGATCATTTTAATCTACACTCTTCATCTGCGGCGGTTGCTGTTCTGGTGCGTTGGTTCTATGGGGCCTTAGCACGACGACTTCCCGACTGTCTACTACAACAAGGTTTGCCCGGCTTCGGTGAGGGAGGGGCGATGACAGTGGCGCGCCTTCGGCTCGCTTCAGTGCTTGTAGTCGTCGCTAGATGGTCCACGAATCTGGATGTAATTTTTATTATTTCTAGTGTCCGTTGTACTATCATGATTGAAGATGAATAGATTGGAAGTTTTTTCAAAAAAAAAGAAGAAGATTGGGATTGAGTGGAGAGTGAACTCTTTCAGAATGAAAGGTAATAAAAACAGTGTCAAGCTGGATAGGTGTACGGGCATTCAAGCATCTTTTTGCCTTGGGGGGGGGGGGGGGGGGGGAGTTTATTCAAGATTGTAGAGTTATAGTTAAGAGGCAAGAATTTCTCGATACATAGGGTCTTTTATGTAGCCAGACAACTGTGCTACATTCAGCGCAACCATATTTTGCCAAACAATCTACTATGATATTTTGACTGTGATGAAGCTTTTGAGGAATAAACTTCCGAACACCTCTCGAGTCTTTGATCTCCAATGCTAGATGGTCATCCGGAGAATGAAATAGTGAATCATCTCTGAATGCACAATGACGGTCAATGTGTTGCTGGGCTAGAGCCATGCCTTGCATCATCGCATGTATCTCCGCCTCTGACGCATCATTGTAGTTGAACCGGTATCTGCGTGCAACAAATATGATCGTCTCGTCATGACGTCGAAGTATCATGTGGCCTGCAAGAAATATGCCCTAGAGGTAATAATAGAAGTTATTATTTATTTCCATGTTCATAATTAATGTTTATTGTCAGTGTTAAAATTGCAATGGTTCTCGAGTCGGCATAACCAAGAGGCTCAGAGAAAAACTGAAAGTACATTGTTGCCCTGAATAGTTTTTTACATCTATGGCAATTTCATTTGTGTTTCTAACCACATGCTCTAGTGTAAACAACATCGTTAAATTTGAAGTGAAGCATGGGTGGTTATTTCCCCTCTACTCGGAAAAAGGAAAAAGCGGAGTGCCATATTGTTTTCTTCATGGAGTGCCATATTGTTTTCTTATTTCTTGAGTCCCTAGGGCAGCCGCACTATTAAGAGAGGGTGCATCATGAAAACATATGGGAATCAACTTCACTTACACATATGATCTGAAAAATCTCACAGCGAAATGTTTCTGCTCAGGCCGGACTTCCGGGTAGGCCGGAACTTCTGGGGACCAGAAGGTCCGAGACGGTTCCGGGAAGCTTCCGGGCCACCCAGAGAAACTGCACTTTTTGTGCAAACTCTCTGTGTTGCCCGGAACCTTGCCGGACCTTGGCCGAAACTTCCGGGCTGGCCAGAACGTCCGGGCGCCGGAACTTCTGTCCCCTGTTCAAGCAGCTTCCAGGGTACTCCAGAGAGGCGGCAAACTCTCTGTGTAGCCCGGAACCTGCCCGGAACTTGGCCGGAACTTCCGGGCATCGACGAAACTTCCGGGGTTCGCAGGAATCTGGCTCCAACGGCTGGATTTTGTCCCCACCTATAAATAGTCTTCTTCTTCCCCCACGAAGAGGTTGACGACTCCATTTCTCTCTCCTCCATTTTCAGACCTCGAATTCTTGGAGTTCTCCCCCTTTTGCCAACCAAAGCTCTTGATCTTTTGAGAAGTGAAGGAGGAGTGCCTGATCTACACATTCACCAAAGCAAAAGTTGATTCCCCCTTGTTTTCGTGGTGCATCTTGTTACTCTTGGAGGTTGGAGACTCCTAGGTGGTAGGAGTACTCCGGCGAGGAATCGTTCATTGTGATTACCCCCAGAAAGTTTGTGAGGGTTTGGAGACCACCCCAAGGTCTGCCACTAGTGGTTGAGAATCGCCTTCGTGGTGATATCTCAAAGAGAGAATAGGATGAGCCTTCGTGGCATTGGTGTGCCTTCGTGGTAACACCCACCTCTCTAAACAGTGACGTAGCTTCCCTCCAAGGAAGTGAACATCGGCATACACCCTCATCTCTCAGAGTTGCGGTTATCCCTAACCCTAGCTTCCTACTTGTGGTTATTTGTTTCTAAGTATTTACTTGAATTATATTTTGCTTGCTCTCTCTCATACTTGTTGATCTTGCTTACATTGCTTAGCTCTTGTATCACCTTTTCAATTGTTAGGCTCACCTTCATATTCCGCATTATAGCCTAAAATTGCTAAGTGAGAATTAAAATTTGTAATTGTACTTATTCACCCCCCCTAGGTCCATCTTGATCCTTTCAATTGGTATCAGAGCCTCGTGCTCTATTCTTGTGGCTTAACCGCCCTAGAGCGAGATGAACCATGATGGGACTCCCCTTGTTGCAGATCTGAAGGAGAAGGGCGCGGCTTCTTCGGAAGTCAAGTCCTTCACTTCTGAGGATCTAGAACGGGCCCTTGCTAAGCAAAAGGAGGAGCATGATGCTTCTCTTGAGGCTTTGGTCCAAATGAGGTTAGCCGCATTAACCACGATTCTCGCACCACTTGCCAATCCGGGTGGTGCGGCCTTGAGGCCAACTGCGCCTACTCCTACACTTGGCCAACAACCTCCTAGTAGTGATCACTCTAGTGTTCCATGGCTTTATGCAAGACCTCAAGTTGAGAAACCTAAGTATAATCCTGCGGGAAAACCCCCTTTGCTTGATGACAGTTCCGATTTTGCTTTGTGGAGAGTTGGTATGCAGGACCATCTTAGGTACGCCAATGATGAAATGTTGGACATCTTGGAGCATGGTTACAACCCTGTCGACCCAAAGAATCTCACTCCAGGAGAAACATATGACAAGCATCTCATGTTGGAAATATGCCCTAGAGGCAATAATATTGTATTATTATATTTCCGTTATTCATAATTAAGAGTTTATATTTCATGCTATAACTGCTATGATCCTGGAATATACGATTCAGTGGAAAACTCATATGCACGTGTGAAATGATAAACGGTAAACAATAGGTTCGCGGTCTCGCCTCTAAGACCGGCTCAAGTGTTGTTGGTGAACACGTTTTCCGGATCTTAGGATATCGTTAAGTGTAACGACAGTCCTAAAACAACATTGAGGGTGTGACGTTAGAAGAATGATCATATTGAATCAACCCAATACTTGTCTGTTATACTATGTGATCATATCGTTAGAAATCATATGATATAACACAGAGTGTTAGCATGTGTTTTAGTTCCTCAGACCATGAGAGTGTCTCAGTCACTTCCTACCGGACAGTGGGCTTTGGGGTTGCTGAAACGTCATCTGTAACAAGGTGATCATAACGACAACTTTCAGGCTCACTGGAAAGTTTGACAAGTAACCGGACAGCTCGAGAGTGGGATTTGCTCCTCCGGCGATGGAGATATATTCTTAGGGCCCTCTCGCTGTGAAGGCATCCATCATCGTCTGGCCAGACACAGGTGACTACGTCACAGGGATACCAGAACACGTCAACGAGAAAAAAGAACAAAACCGGTAATGGGAGCAACAATATAGTGAGCATGGTGATGACTCAAGAGGATACCAATGCACACTGGGTTTTGTAAAGTATCACGAAGCAAAGGGAACATCACATGATAACCAAACCTTCACTCGAATATCATTCGTGTAATCATAGGGACCAATATGGATGTCCATGGTTCCGCTATCGGTCATTGAACGAAGGGGTTTCGTTCATGTCTATGGTTACCGAACCTACGAGGTCACAAGCTTAAGGTAATCACGATCTGCTGAGTGTTAGTAGGACGGGAGTGATGAGAATATATTTGTGAAATTGTTTCATTAATATCCGGAATAGTTCCGAGAGGTTCCGAAAGCGTTTCGGGGTCAGCGGAAGGGTTTCGGTAAATATCGGGTAATACCGGGTATTACCGATTAATATATATATGTGGAAAATATTTTCGGAGATGTTAAATTATATATATTATGCTCTGAAAATGTTTAGAATAAAAATATATTTAATTTAATATCAACGGGCTAAATAAGGCCATGAGGTGGAGAAGGAGTTGGGCCACAAGGGCCCAACAAGGGAGGCGCCCCCCCCCCCCTTTCCTAAAGGGGGGGCCGAATCCTACTTGAAGGGGGAGTCCTACTCCCCCTCCCTTGGCCGGTGCCCCAAGGGGGCTCTTTCCCCCTTGGTGGCAGCCCCTCTTCCCCCCTCAATCCTATATATACCAGAGGATTTCCACCCTATGTGAATATAAGTTTTGGAGCCTCCTCTAGTTGATCTAGTGCACGTTCTAGTTGGTCCTAGTTGACTAATTAGAGCAAGCCCTAGCCACCTCTAATCCTCATAATTATAAGCCCTATGTGGTTCTAATCTTCTCCCTCTAATTCTTCGGCGACGATTAGCTCTGGACGGCGAAGCGCTACCGGATCGTGAAGACCGTACACTTGCAACCAAGTAGAGAGGCCGTGCTTTTGGTCTTCCGTTCGAGGGATCGTTCGTGGGTGGTTCGCGGGATCTTCATCAATGTTCGAGGGACTTCAAGTACGATCTACATCGACTTCTCTACTTCCACTGCACTCCCGGAGTCGGTAACGATCGTTGATCACAACCCGTTATGCATCTTCATATTGTTTGTGAGTGTTCGTAGGGAATTTTTTTTTTGTTTTCTACTACGTTTCCCAACATCTCAATGACACCGCAATAATGTGCATAAGTAAAGGAATGAATGATAAGCAAAGGAGACCTTACATACACATCACAAGTGCCAAGGAGTTATGGGATAGTATTGTGAGGACCAAGACCGGTACCTCCACTCTCCGGCTAGCTTAATATGAAATTGCCAAGGGTCAATTGCAAAACTTTTGTATGGATAAAGGTGAATCTCCCAAGCAGCTCCTTGAGCGTCTCATGACTCTCACACTGACATCGAGTCATGTGATTGTGACAAGACACAAGATGGATTCAACTTGACTAAGCGATTTCTCGTGGACAAAATACTTCACGCTCTTTCTCCGTATCATCACCAAAATGGTGTGGGACATAAGGCAACATCATGGATTCAAGGAAATGACTCCGGATGACATCATATCCACTTTTCAACTATTTGAAGAATCCAAGGCAAATGCTACAAAACATCTTGCCATGCATGGTACCTCAACATCAAAGATCAATCTTGCTTTGAAGGCCAAGAATGTATGTGAGGAAGAGCAAAGTGAAGAAGAAGAAGATGATGATGATGATGAAGATGGTGATGAGATTAACTCCGATGAGAGCCCTTCATATGGAGACATTGCCCTCTTTGTCAAGAAGTTTAGCGCAGAAAAATTCAAGGGAAGATTCCAAAAGAAGAAAGTGAGAAAGTGCTACAACTGTGAAGAAACCAACCACTTCTCGAACGATTGCCCTTATGAGAAGAGATAAGATAAACCAAGGTTTCCCAAGAACTTTCCTAAGAAGAAGTTGCCAAATCCTTTGAACTCCAAGCTCAAGAAGAGAGATGGGAAAGCAATGGTTGCCCATGAAGAATCCGATCCGGATGATGTTGGTGGTGTTGCCGGAGTAGCTCAAGATTCCCAAAACACCTTGAGGCTAGTCAACAAGAGTGGTGATGTTGTGACCTACAACTACATGAAAGATTATAAGGGCAACGCTCACAAGTGCTTAATGGCAAAGGCCGTGGTAGAAGATGGAGAGGACCAAAACTCTCCTGACAAGGTCAAGGTAACCCCACGTTCAAATCCTCCTCTTTTCACTCCGTCTACTCCTAGTGATGAGTATCTTGATGCGGAGGATAATTATGATGATGATGATGATATAGATGATCCTATGCTTGCTAAACTAAATAAGTTCATGTGCTCCCTTAAAGGAAATAAGCTCACTATGTTTCGTATGCTTATGGAGATGGTGAGTAAGCACACCATCACCATTAAGGAACTCAAAACCCTGGTCACCGAGGAAAAGGAAAAATATGAAATCCTTGAGTGGAAAGTCCAATATGAGGAAGCACGAAATGATGAACTATGCTTAAAAATTGGTGCAAACATTGATGTTCATGCTAAAGAACTTGTCTCCTTGAAAAAGGCCAAGAACTCTTGCAAGGAGTTGATGAATGATAAAAGCTTGTGGAATCTCATGCTTCTCTCTCTAAGGATTGTGAGCTTCTATCCGTGTCCCTCAAGACTAAGGAAGAGGAGCTCACCCTTCTTACAAAGAGCTTTGAGACGCTCAAACTTACTTATCTTGAAACTCTAACTAAGGTTTACTCCTCACCTATTATCAATGTTGATGCTTGTACTACTAACTCTAGTGGTGACCTAGCATCTATTCTTGAGGAAAATCGCCTTCTAAAGGCACAACTCGAGAGAGGACTCATGACATGTGCTCAAGGACAAAAGAACCTTAATGAGGTATTGAGCCAACACAATGAGGTGGTTGCCAAGGAAGGGCTTGGGTTTGACCCAAGCACAAGCAAGAAGAAAACGTCTTCTCAAAAGTGCACCACACATCTCAAGGAGACTTTTGTTTGTGAAGGGCACAAGGAGAAAGGTAAGGTTGTGAGCGGGAAGGCCACTAGGGGCATGCCCACTCGCAACAAACCAAAGGAGTTCATGCCTCCATCCTATGTACTTCGTAAAACAAAGGGTGGAGAAGTTTATGCTAAATTTGTTGGTCCTCGTAATGCATTCCGTTTCTATGCTATTTGGGTACCTAAGACCCTTGTGGCTAACTTGAGAGGTCCCATTGCAAAATGGGTGCCTCTAACCAAGTCGTGAATTGTGTGTAGGTTGCTTTCTCCGGCGGAGTCAAATGGGTGATAGATAGTGGATGCACCAACCATATGGCCGGAGATAGCAAATTGCTCTTCGATTTCATGGAAGCTATTCAACCATTTATGAGCATTGTGTTTGGTGGAGGATCAAAAGGACAAGTACTTGGGTTGGGCAAGGTGGCTATCACAAATGACATGTCTCTTGCAAATGTCATGCTTGTCCAATCCCTTAAATACCATTTGCTTTTCGTTCGTCAATTGGCTTCCGTTGGGTATGATACACTATTTGGACTAATGGATGTGAACGTATTTAAGAGAGACACTCTCAAAGTGGCCTTTGTCGGAGAGTTGGATGGCAACCTTTTACACGGTTGATTTCTAGAAAGAGAGTACATTCCATGCAACTTGTCTAATGGCCAAGGCCGATAAGGGGTGGCTATGGCATCGTCGGCTAGCCCATGTCGGCATGAGAAATCTTCAAGATCTCTTAAAGGGTAATCACATCCTTGGACTAACCAATGTTTCTTTTGAGAAAGATCGTGTGTGTAGTGCATGCATTGCCGGGAAGCAACATCAATCAAAGCACCCACCCAAGAATATTGTATCTACTTCAAGGCCTTTGGAGATCCTTCATGTGGATCTCTTTGGGCCTCCTTCATGGGATAGTCTTGGTGGGAAAAAGTATGGACTTGCCATTGTTAATGATTACTCAAGATACACATGGGTGTTTTTCCTCAAGTCCAAGGACGAGACGAAGATCACCTTCATTGATTTTTCCAAGCAAGCCCAACGCAAGTTTGACAAAGAAATCTTGGCAATAAGAAGCGACAATGGCTTCGAGTTCAAGAACTACACCTTGGAAGAATTTCTTAGTGATGAGGGGATTGAGCATCAATATTCCGCACCCTACACTCCTCAACAAAATGGTGTAGCCGAGAGGAAGAACCGTACACTTGTGGAAATGGCAAGGTCCATGTTGGATGAATACAAGTCACCACATAGTTTTTGGACCGAGGCCGTCAACACCGCATGCCATGCATCAAACCGGCTCTTCCTCCGCACGATTTTGGAAAAGACTCCATATGAGCTCCTAACCGGGAACAAGCCAAATGTCAAGTACTTTCGTGTATTTGGGTGCAAGTGCTTCATTCTCAACAAGAGAGAACGGTTAGGAAAATTTCAATCCAAAATAATTGAGGGCATATTTGTTGGTTATGGATCAAACTCTCACGCCTACAGGGTCTGCAACAAATCCAATGGATGTGTTGTAGAAACTTGTGACGTGGTGTTTGATGAATTTAATGGCTCCCATGGGGGCAAGTTGATCTAAGTGGTGTAGGTGAAGAAGATTCTTCTCAAGATATTTTGACCATGGGTGTTGGTGCTCTTATTCCAATGGAACAAGAACCTCATGATGATGAAGAAGAAGATGGATGTTTCACTCATCATCAAGCCACTTCAACACCCATGCCACCACAAGATCCTATTGCTCAAACGGATCCCGTTGTTCAAGAACAAGTACAAGAACAAGACTCTCATCATGATCACATTCAAGAACAAGATCATCATCAAGAGCAAGAATAAAGAAGTGCAACCCTCGGTGATGAACCTCAACAAATGCAACACGAAGAAGAAGATCTTCCACCACACATTAATGATCCATATGTTGAAGATGTGGATGATGGAAACGAAGTTGAACCTCGTGAAACCCTAACCTCCATCATGCCGCGAGTGGCCGGTCATGTTGATGTTGATAAAATTCTTACCGGCATATCGGAAGGTAGAGTCACTCGTAAACAATTGACAAACTTTTGTGCTCACTTCTCGTTTGTCTCTAGTGTTGAGCCACTCAAGGTACAAGATGCGTTGACGGACAATGATCGGCTCGTTGCTATGCAAGAAGAGTTGAACAGTTTTGAACGCAACAAAGTGTGGTCTTTAGTCAAGAGACCAACTAAGGAACACAATGTCATTGGAACAAAATGGATCTTAAAAAACAAGCAAGATGAGAATGGCGTAATCATCCGAAACAAGGCAAGGTTAGTGGCACAAGGGTACTCACAAGTTGAAGGTTTGGACTTTTATGAGACCTTTACTCCTGTTGCCCATCTTGAGTCTATTCGCATCTTACTTGCTTATGTTGCTTTCAATGGTTTTACTTTACATCAAATGGATGTGAAGAGTGCTTTTCTTAACGGTCCTCTATAAGAAGAAGTATATGTATCACAACCACCCGGGTTCATTGATCTCGATCACAAAGACTATGTGTATAAACTTCATAAGGATTTGTATGGCCTCAAACAAGCACCTCGTGCTTGGTATGATCATCTTAAGAAGTTTCTACTCGATGATGGTTTTGTGAGAGGGGTGATCGATCCCACTCTTTTTACTAAGAGGGAAAAAGGTGATTTGATCTTATGCCAAATCTATGTAGATGACATCATCTTTGGTTCTCCTAACATTCATTTGTGCAAGAAGTTCGTTGCCTCAATGACGAAGACCTTTGAAATGTCACTCAATGCGGACTTGAAGTTCTTTCTTGGATTTCAAATTCAACAATTTCAAGAAGGGGACTGGCAGCCGTTGGTAGATCAGGCTAGGAAATTCATCCTGGCCTGGCAACGAGGGTTGATTCAGAGGCCAGGACGCTTGGTATTGGTCAAGTCCGTGATTTCGGCAAGGCCGATCCACCAGCTCCTGGTTCTCGATGCGCCGAACTGGATTTTTGAGGACATAGAAAAATGGATGCGTGCCTTTTTTTAGGCTGGGAAGGAGAAGGCAAACAGCGGACAATGTCTGGTTGCTTGGGATACGGTTTGCAGGCCAACTTGCTTCGGTGGTTTGGGGGTCAAGGACCTCAGGTTACAGGCGATCACACTTAGAGTCAGGTGGGAGTGGCTGCACCGAACGGATCCAAGCAGGCCGTGGTAGGGTATCCCGATGGTGGAAGACGATGAGGCTAAACTGGTGTTCAACTCTATGGTTAAGATCTCGCTGGGCAATGGCGAAAAAGTTCTCTTCTGGAGAGATAGATGGATCCATGGTTTTACGATGGCCGAAATTGCCCCTACGATCATGGAGCTAGTCAACACTCGGGCCCGTAATACCAGAACGGTCCAGCAGGCCTTGATTGACAATGCGTGGGCCTCTGATGTGTGGGGCGACATCTCCTTCATGGCGCACATTCAGATTGCCAATCTTTGTCTTGCGATCACCACAGTACCGCGCAATGAGGAGCAGGCAGACCAGTTTGTTTGGCCAGCTGACGCGATCGGGGCCTACACGGCCAAGTCGGTGTATCAAAGGCTGTGCTTGGGCCTCACAAGATCACCCACGGCGCCGTGCATATGGAGGAATTGGGCACCGCTGCGGTGCAAATTTTTCGCATGGCTCGCGGTGCAGTACAGGTTATGGACTTCGGACAGGCGAGCGCGACACGGATTACAAGACCAGCCTTTCCCTTGCTTCACATGCCTACAAGAGGAGGATAACATTGACCACATACTCGTTCAGTGCGTCTATGCTAGGGAGGTTTGGCATCGGTGCTTTGACATCTTCCAGATAAACATCGACCTTCCGATGCACTCGAGCAGGTTTCAAGATTGGTGGCTTCAGCAGAGGAGGAACCTCTCCGGCAGGACCGTCCGCGGATTCGACTCCTTCATCATAGGGACGGCTTGGGCACTGTGGAAGCAAAGGAATGCAAGGGTGTTCAATCGAGCGCACCAACAAAAAACTCCTTCACAGCTAGTTGAACAGGTACTTCAAGAGATCAAGGATTGGAGAACGGCCGGTTTCGGTGTCGGAGGTCTAGACCCCTTTGTGAGAGAGTGACCTAGGTGTGTCTGTCTGGTGTGGTGTGGGTGGGTTGCCATTTGGGATGTTCGCATCCCGACTTGGCCTCTTGTAATTATACTTTTTGCCTTCTATAAAGCTAAGGTACGCCATTGGCGTACTCTAAAAAAACAATTTCAAGAAGGAATTTTCTTGTCCCAAACAAAATACCTCAATGAGATTCTGGAGAAGTTTGGAATGACCAATGCTAGCCCATGTAAGACACCCATGCCAACAAACTTGTTCTCACTGAAGACACCAACGGTATCCCTTTTGACCCATCTCTTTACCGCTCTATGATTGTTCATTGCTTTACCTTTGTGTATCTAGACCAGACATCATGTTAAGTGTAGGCATATGTGCAAGATTTCAAGCTTCCCCTCGGGAAAGCCATCATAAGGCGGTTAAGCATATTATTAGATACCTTGTTCACACCCCAAAGTTGGGTCTATGGTACCCCAAGGATGCAAAGTTTGATCTCATTGGGTACACGGATGCGGATTGGGCTGGAGACAAAGTGGGAAGGAAGTCTACCTCCGGGGCATGCCAATTTCTTGGACGCTCCTTGGTAAGTTGGTCCTCGAAGAAGCAAAATTGTGTCTCCCTATCCACCGCTGAAGCCGAATATATTGCAATCGCAAGTTGTGCAACACGATTACTATGGATGAGGCAAACTTTGAAGGATTATCGTATCACTTATAGAAATGTGCCTCTCTTATGTGACAATGAAAGTGCCATCAAGATTGCTGAAAACCCTATTGATCATCCTCGCACCAAGCACATTGACATTCGGTATCACTTCTTAAGGGAGCATGTGCAAAAGGGTGACATTGATATTGCTCATGTTGGTACGGATATGCAACTTGCTGACATTTTCACCAAACCATTGGATGAATCAAGGTTTTGTTAACTTAGGCGTGAACTTGGTATCTTGGAGCTTGATAGCATTGTTGACACCTGATTTTGGCACGATGCAGAATGCAATAGAGATGGGCTCAAATGACAAGATATTCTACATTAGAAACTTCATATTGCCGAGTGGAACAACTTTGATGTTTGGACCATAATCATTCGGCATCATATCAAAGACCAAAACTACACTCGAATTGTCATGATGTTCTGAGTGCTTTTTGGTCGATTACACCTCCAAGACAACCTCGGATGAAGAAATTCTCTACATGGATTATCTTCGTCTCGTTGAAATGATTGATTTTGATATAAAAATCGTCTAAATCCGAGTTCGTATGCAAAAGTTACGGTCAACACGGTGCGGACCGGCTAGAGGTCAAAATATTACGCTGGACATCAGACACATGTTTGATGGATGTCTGATACAATGCGTGAGCAATTAGCCATTCAAGATGGCCTCTAATCAAAAAACGTTCAACATTAAAGTTGTTCGTAACATCGAAACGGTCAACTTTGCTTTTGGGCACATTTTCATCCGAGGTCGTTTACTGCCATAAAAAGGACCCGCAAGGTGCAGCCAGAAAGTTTGCCGGGCAAAGAGCTTGCCGGGTGAAAAGCTTGCCGGACAAAAAGCTTGCCAGGTGAGAAGCTTGCCAGGAAAAGAGCTTGCCGGGATGAAAAGCTTGCCGGGTGAAAAGCTTGCCGGGCAAAGAGCTTGCCGGGTGAAAAACTTGCCGGGGTGGAAACCTTGCCGGTGTGGAAAGCTTGTCGGGGTGAAAACCTTGCCGGGGTGGAAAGCTTGCCGGGGTGAAAACCTTGCCGGGATGGAAAGCTTGCCGGGGTGGAAACCTTGCCGGTGTGGAAAGCTTGCCGGGGTGGAAACCTTGCCGGGAAAGTGGAAGCTGTCAAAGTCAATCCGACCAGAAGTTGGAGATGGGCTCGAAAGGTTATTCAGATGACCTCGGATGGAAAAGTGTTCTACACGTAAGTTGTGCGTATCGTCGAAACGGTCAACTTTTCTTTTGGAGTCATCATCATCGGACATAGTATACAGCCTACAAAGTTGTTACGAGACTCGGACAGTTCAGAAAACTGCATAATTGAATCCGACCCATAGTTAAAGATGGGCCCTAAAAGTCATAAAGATTGCCTTAAAAGGAGAAGTGGCCCGCGAAGTATTATGCAGATCATCGAGGCGGACAAGTTTGATGTTGAACTTGACTCCATCCGAGTTAGTATGCGATCCCTACAGCTCACGCAAGAAGCAGGACAGAAATATGGGACAGATCCAAGCCAAATCCGAGTTGGACTAGAACTAGGATTTTTTAGGACGTGAATTAATGTAATATTCTTGTAAGGAAAGCCTAGATGAATCCTTTACTTGTATGGGAAGTCCAGCCGCCTCTTATATATGTTGGGGGTGACGGCCGATTGAAAAACACACAATCGAACAAATCAATATACTACTTTTTCATCTACGTTTTATCCCTCCATCGTTTTTCTCTCTCGTTCTTCGCTGTTCCTCGACTTTGAGAGCTGCGAGTACCGAGGTTCTAGGGGCGAGCGAATCGACCTAGGGCAGCCCATAGCTGCCGCACTCCCTGACGGGGTCCCTCTCGGGCGTGTGGGGTTTCGGGTCTTCAAAAGCGTCTGTCGGCTGTCTTGCGTATCGCGTTGCCGGTCAGACCTGCTTCGACGTGAGCTGCGGTGCATCAACCCCGGCGTCAAGGGTACACAGTGACGTGTTCATGTGCGAACACACTTTTTGGCGACTCCGCTGGGGACCAAGGATCAATCATCATTCATCATGTCTGGCAACAACAAGATTCCCAAGCCCTCGGAAATCAACGCCGATAACATAATCAAGCCCAACTTTGAGGAGTTATCGGAGGAACATCACCAAGCTTATGAGGAGTACAAGAAGGCATGTGAAGAAAAGGAGATGCAGGAGTTCCTTGCTAAGTTCAAGAAGGATCGTCAAGGCAATATCACTCCGGTTGGAGAAATCAAGTTTCCTCCTCTTCATGATGAACAGGTTAAACCCCCTGTGAGTAGTACCTTCTCTCCTGAGGTATGGGCTGAAATTGATAGTCGCATTACTGATAGCAATAATCTTTTATACCAAATTTTCTTGTAAAATAGTAATGCTCAAAAAAGTATGCCTCAATCATCTATTGGTAATGTTGGTGTGCCTGTTACCACAGAAATCCCTAATCCAACTTTACCTATTTCATCGGCGCCTCCCGTGCCGATGAATTTTTATCCTAGCCCAACAAATCAAATTATTGCTGCACCCATTAATCCTATCATGAGTATGCCAGGTTCGGTGGTGACGCCGAACCAAACCCTACCTACAAGTGCAAACGCTGTTAGATCATTGCCGAATTACAATTCGGCATATATGCCACAATTCGCACCTGCAAATACTAACCCTACTCCTCCTATGCCACTGCCACAAGCTTCATCGTCCACTGTGGATGATGGTCTAACTAATCTTAGAGAGGAGATGGCTAAGATGCTCCGAGAGAATTTTGGAGTTGAATTACCAAGGAATCGTATTTACCAAAAGCCATATCCAGAATACTTTGATGCAATTCAATGCCCTCCGGGATATAAAATTCTAGATTTTGTTAAGTTTAATGGAGAGGGCACAAAAACCACATGGGAGCATGTTAGCCAATACTTGGCACAATTAGGTGAAGCAGGCTCACTAAATGAATTGAAAGTGCGTTTATTTCCTTTATCTTTAACTGGTACCGCATTTTCATGGTTTGCCGCTTTTCCACATGGTTCTATTCGTTTATGGTCGCAACTAGAACAAAAATTTCATGATCATTTTTATAGTGGCGATAATGAACTTAAGTTATCACATCTTACATCAGTTAGACAAAAGCATGATGAATCGGTCTCCGATTACGTCAGAAGATTTAGAGATACAAAAAACCGGTGCTATAGTTTGGTGATAACTGAGAGAGATTTGGCTGATCTTGTGCTTAATGGTTTGAGAACTCACATTAGAGAAAGGCTAGAAGGCTATGAGTTTTTAAATGTCAACCAAGTCTTACAAAGGGCTTTGGCTCAAGAAAGCCGAAGCAAAGATCTTAAAGAGATGCATAGGTATAAAACTAATCGTCCAAAAATGAATATGGTTGAGTATGATAGTGAGCACTCGGACGATGAGGGTGATATTTATGCTGCTGAATTTGTTTGGCCATCTAAGGCCAAACCATTTACTTGCAATGATTTAAAGCCGATTCATAAGAATCGTGATGAAGAGATGAAATTTACCTTCAACATTGCTAAGTGTGATAGAATATTTGATGCTTTGTTACAAGCCAAGATTATTAGAATATCTCATACTTTACCGCCGTTTGAAGAGCTGAAACGGCACGCTTATTGCAAGTATCATAATTCTTTTTCTCATGCCACTAATGATTGCAATGTTTTTCGATGACAGATACAATCGGCCATTAATGACGGACGATTGAATTTTTCTGAGATGCAAGTTGATAAGCAGCCTTTCCCAATGAACACCATGGATTTGGAGGGGAAGAAGATGTTAATTCGCCCCAGCATAGCCGAATCAGCTAATAAGAATAATATTTTCATTGGTGAGCCCAGAAAAGGCAAGGAGGACAGCAAGGTCTTGGGGAGGCAGGTTGTGCTTGACAAGCAACCCGATGGCAAGGAAGTGATCAAGATCACCATCAAGAATCCTACGCTCGGGGGGCAACCACAGGTGCAGCAAGACGCTCATGTTAAATTTGTTAAGCCCAAAAGTCCAGAAGTTGACAAGTGGAAGACGAATGAAGCTAAGGTGCAGCGCAAGAGAATCAAGCCAACTTTTGATATGTTGTTGTCCAAATATGCCAATCAAGCGGCTGGTTCTAGCTCTAACCGGTCATCAAATTTGAAGCGCTCAAGGTCACCTCCTCGGGAAGAATTTCAGCATCATGCAAGGCCATATGGGTCGTGGGCACCGGGACCATGGATGCCTCCACCCCCCTATGCGCCATACTACATGGGAGACTTTAATGGAGGATGGTGGCAGCCCCCAATGGCCCCTTATGCTTTTCATCCGGGTTGGGCAGAACCAAGGAGGCCCGTTCATGAGAGACTTTCTTATCCCACACAAGGCCGTTTGAACAATGGTGTCAATCGGCCAATGCAAGATAATCAAAAAAGGGTTGGCAAGCAAGTGTGGCGTGCTAAATCACCAAGTGCTGAAATTTTAGAGCCTAGCAAGCAAAAGGAGAAGAATACTAGAGCTGAAACTATTATGATAGGCACTAAAGAATTGACAATCAAAGAGCCGATTATTGTTGAAAATCCGGCTGGTTCCAATAAAGATGTGGCTGTTGTCCAGCAAGGTCCCATGGCTAATGATCATGAAGCTAGCACAAGCAAGGCCAAGTCGAGGGATATAAAATATACTCAGCCTAAGTGGTGTCCTTCCGGTCTGACCAAGGCACAAAAAAGGAGATTGCAGCGCATGAGAAGTCAAGAGATGGCAGAACAGGAGGCCGAGAAGCAGAGAGATAAATTGTTCAACGACATTCGGTCTATGGTACCTACAAAACAAGTATGGATGCCTAAACAAATACAAGGTGCAGTGGTTTCTACATCCGTCACGGCAGCACCTACACCACCAAGGAAGGACGATGCCACCGCTATTACATCATCCCCATCACCTATTGATTCCACTTCGCTTGGACAGATTTCAGAGTCGATGAACATGCCCGAGGAGGAAGATGATATGTTGGATTATGAGCCTACACCGGCCCGCGAAGGTATGGATATCAATATGGTGTATTACTTACCCGCTGAATTTCATGCTATAGATGAAGAAGGGGAAGTAGCTCAGCTAGATTTTGGTCCTAAAAATGCTATATTCGAGAAGCCAAAAGAACCGGTGACACACTTGAAGCCATTATTCCTTAAAGGTCATATTAATGGATCACCGGTTGCTAGAATGCTTGTCGATGGAGGTGCTGTGGTGAATCTTATGCCATGTTCGGTCTTCAAAAAATTGGGGCTGCGTGACGAAGAGTTAATAAAGACCAACATGGTGCTTAATGGATTTGAAGGCAAAGAGAAAACTGAAGCCAAAGGTGTAATGTATGTGGAGCTTACGGTGGGAAGCAAAACTTTGGCTACTGCATTCTTTGGCGCCGAGGTGCAAGGTAACTACAACGTCATACTGGGCCGTGATTGGGTTCATGCAAACCAGTGCGTGCCATCTACTATGCACCAGTTTTTGATCCAGTGGGTTGATGATGAGGTGGAAGTCATTCATGCGGATAACTCGGCTTGTGTTGCTTTGGCCGATGCATTGGTGGATTGGCAGCATCCCAATGCTACTTGCTTGACGGGACGCGACTTATCAGAATTTGATTTTCTTAGCGCCACAAAAAGTGGTTTCGTGCCCGTTTCTTTAAAGCCGGTTGGTGGTAATCGGCTCCAAGGTATGATGTATTTAAATGGATTCTAACTCAGATTGGTTGCAAAAGCGTCTTGTTGAATATCGGTCCAATGAGAACGATATGTATGAGTCTATAGAGGAGTTAGATGATATGGATAAATTGGGACAAGGTTTTACGTCGGCCGATCCATTAGAAGAGATAGACATAGGAGATGGTTCAATTCCTAGGCTGACATTTGTAAACAAAAATTTAAGAGCCGATCATAAAGCTAAGTTGATCGAGCTGTTGAAAGAATATGTTTGTTGCTTTGCATGGGAATATCATGAGATGCCAGGTTTAAGCCGAGAGCTAGTGGAGCATCGGTTACCTATAAAGGCTGGTTTTAGACCGTACAAACAATCGGCCAGAAAGTTTAACCCAAAAACATATGACCGGATCAAGGAAGAGATCGGTCGTTTGCTTAAAGCTAATTTTATTAGACCTTGCAGGTATGCCGAGTGGATTTCTAACATTGTACCAGTAGAGAAGAAAGGCTCCGGCAAGTTGAGGGTGTGCATTGATTTCAGAGATTTGAATAGAGCTACACCTAAAGATGAGTATCCCATGCCAATAGCTGATATGCTTATTAACGATGCTTCTGGACATAAGGTCATTCGCTTTCTTGATGGTAATGCGGGGTATAACCAGATTTTTATGGCCGAAGAGGACATGTCCAAAACAGCTTTTTGATGTCCTGGTTTCCTTGGTTTATTTGAGTGGACAGTGATGACCTTTGGATTAAAAAATGCCGGTGCCACGTATCAAAGGGCTATGAATTTAATTTTTCATGATTTACTTGGTGTTATACTTGAGGTTTATATTGATGATATTGTTGTCAAATCGGATGCTTTCGAATCTCATCTAGCCGATTTGCGCTTAGCTTTTGAAAGAATGAAAAAATATGGACTGAAGATGAATCCTTTGAAGTGTGCATTTGGCGTGTCGGCTGGGAAGTTTTTTGGTTTCATTATTCATGAATATGGCATAGAGATTGATCCCAAAAAGATAGAGGCTATACAGAAAGTGGAGACTCCAACATGCAAGAGAGATATGCAAAAGTTCCTTGGCAAGGTCAATTATTTAAGAAGGTTCATAGCTAATCTGTCAGGGAAAGTTGATGCATTTACTCCCATCATTCGGTTAAAGAATGATGTTGATTTCACTTGGGGGGCAAAACAGCAAGAAGCATTTGATATGATCAAGAACTATTTGTGCACGCCTCCAGTGATGAAAGCGCCCAAGCATAGGGAACCCTTTAAGCTTTACATTGCAGCAGAAGAAGGTGTTATTGGTGCTGTTTTGACTCAAGAAACCGAAGGAAAAGAGCATGCTATTACATATTTGAGCAGGCGTTTATTGGACGCCGAGACAAGGTATACATTTATTGAAAAACTATGCCTATGCTTATATCATGCTTGCACAAAATTGAGACATTATTTGGTGCCGAGTGAATGCATAGTAGCTTGTCAAACCGATGTCATTAAATACATGTTGCATAGGCCAATTATTAGTGGTAGAATTGGCAAGTGGGCTTATGCTTTGATTGAATATGATTTGGCTTATGAATCTCTAAAATCCATGAAAGGCCAAATCGTTGCTAATTTTATTGTTGAGCATCGGATTAATGACAAGCATGATGTTGATATAAACCTTGTCTCGTTAGTGCCATGGAGATTATATTTTGATGGTTCAGTTTGTAGCAGTGGCCATGGTGTTGGTATTGTTTATATATCTCCTCATGGTGCTATTTTTGAAGCCTCATGCCGCTTAGAATATTTTTGCACAAACAATCAAGCCGAATATGAGGCATTGTTATTCGGCCTGGAGATGTTGCTTGCCATAGGTGCTACACATATTGAGGCTTTTGGTGATTCGTTATTAGTAGTGCAACAAATATCCAAAGTCTTTCAATGTTTTGACGAATCACTTAATGTTTATCTTGATAAATGTCTAGATATAATTTCTACTTTGGATTATTTTAGCATTGCTCATATATCTAGACATGACAATTGGAGAGCAAATGAGTTGGCACAACAAGCATCCGGCTATCATGTTGATCATGGCATGTTTCATATTTCTCAGAGGCCGATGTCTTGTCTTGCTAGTATGGGAGAGGCCGAACCAGAGTCTACTGATTCGGCCACTAACAAAAAATCTAGTGCAGGTGAAAGTCATGACTGGAGAAAGCCCATTATGGATTACCTGCGTGATCCGAGTGAAAGGGTGGACAGGACTGTCCGGCGTATGGCTTTCAAATATACAATAAGAGATGGTGGTCTTTATCGCCGAACGGTTGAAGATGCTCTTTTGAAATGTTTGGACGAGGACCAAGCAAGAGTTGCTATGGGAGAGGTACATGAAGGCATTTGTGGTACTCATCAGTCGGCTCCCAAGATGAAGTGGTTATTGCGACGTGCTGGATTTTATTGGCCGACTATGATCAATGATTGCTTCAGGTATTATAAAGGGTGTGAAGCTTGTCAAAAATTTGGTGATATTCAATTGGCTCCTGCTGTTATGTTACATCCTATTATCAAGCCGTGGCCTTTTAGAGGATGGGGTTTAGATTTCATTGGGGAAATTCATCCATCTTCCTCGAAGGGGCATCGGTTCGTGTTGGTGGCAACCGATTATTTCACCAAGTGGTCTGAAGCAGTACCTCTCAAGAACATGACACATACGGAGGTAATTCAATTCATAACTGAGCACATTATTCATAGATTCGGCATTCCTCAGACATTGACTACATATCAAGGTTCATCTTTCATGTCACATCAAGTTAGAGAATTTGCCGAATCATATAACATAAAGTTGCTCAATTCATCTCCATATTATGCCCAAGCTAATGGACAAGCTGAGTCTAGCAATAAGATATTGATCAAGCTCATCAAAAAGAAGATTGAGGATAATCCAAGAAAATGGCATGAGTTATTGTCTGAAGCTTTATGGGCACATAGAATCTCAAGGCATGGTGCTACAAAGGTAACTCCGTATGAACTAGTATACGGTCAAGAGGCTGTTTTACCAGTGGAAGTGAATTTGAATGCTTTGAGAATAGCCAAACAAAATGATTTATCGGCAGTGGACTTTTACAATTTGATGATGGACAACATTGATGAAGTTGCCGATAAACGTTTGGCTGCTTTGGAAGCCATAGAAAGAGACAAGTTGAGGGTAGCAAGAGCTTACAATAAAAAGGTCAAGTTGAAGAATTTTCAGGTTGGCGATCTTGTGTGGAAAGTGATTTTGCCGATTGGTTCTAGAGATAGAAAATTCGGGAAGTGGTCTCCAAACTGGGAAGGTCCTTTTAGGATTGCAAGGGTAGTTCCTGGAAATTCATATTTGGTGGAATCCATGCAAGGAGTATTATTACCTCGAGCTCTTAATGGCAGATATCTGAAGAAGTACCACCCGAGTGTGTGGCAAGAAGCCTGATTAGGCAATGGCCGATATATGATTATCGCCCTTAGCATAAACATGGCCGATACATAATTATCGCCCTGAGAAATATAGATGGCCGATGGAGTGTTGACATCGTCCTTAGAACAAACATAGTGCAAATTATTTTTTGGCATGCAAGCTTTGCCGAAAAACAGGGGGGCATGTGTTGACACCTGATTTTGGCATGATGCAGAATGCAATAGAGATGGCCTCAAATGACAATATATTCTACATGAGAAACTTCACATTGCCGAGTGGAACAACTTTGATGTTTGGACCATAATCATTCGGCATCATATCAAAGACCAAAACTACACTCGGATTGTCATGATGTTCTGAGTGCTTTTTGGTCGATTACGCCTCCAAGACAACCTCGGATGAAGGAATGCTCTACATGGATTATCTTCGTCTCGTCGAAACGATCGATTTTGATATAAAAATCGTCTAAATCCTAGTTCGTATGCAAAAGTTACGGTCAACACGGTGCGGACCGGCTAGAGATCAAAATATTACGCTGGACATCAGACACATGTTTGATGGATGTCTGATACAGTGCGTGAGTCATTTGGCCATCAATACGGCCTTGAATCGAAAAACCTTCAGCATGAAAAAGCTTCGTCTCATCGAGCCGATCGATTTTCATATATAAATCGTCTCAATCCGAGGTCGTATGCGACCTGTAGAGGCAAATCAAGATCAGACTATATTTTCAGTCGAGAAATCCGAGTAAAAAGCTTGCCGGCGTGGAAGCTTGCCGGTGTGAAAACTTGCCGGGGTGGAAACCTTGCCGGTGTGGAAAGCTTGCCGGGGTGGAAACCTTGCCGGTGTGAAAGCTTGCCGGGGTGGAAACCTTGCTGGTGTGAAAGCTTGCCGGGGTGGAAAGCTTGCCGGGGTGAAAAGCTTGCCGGGATGGAAAGCTTGCCAGGGTGGAAAGCTTGCCGGCGTGGAAAGCTTGCCGGGGTGGAAATCTTGCCGGGGTGGGAAGCTTGCCGGGGTGGAAACCTTGCCGGCGTGGAAAGTTTGCTGTCAAAGTCGATCCGACCAGAAGTTGGAGATGGGCTCGAAAGATTATTCAGACGACCTCGGATGGAAAAATGTTCTACACGGAAGTTGTGCATATCGTCGAAACAGTCAACTTTGCTTTTGTAGTCATCATCATCGGAGATAGTATATGTCCTGCAAAGTTGTTATAAGACTCAAACAGTTCAGAAAACTGCATAATTGAATCCGACCCACAGTTAAAGATGGGCACTAAAAGTCATAAAAAAGGACTTAAAAGGAGAAGTGGCCTGCGTTGTATTATGAAGATCGTCGATGCGGAGAAGTTTGATGTTGAACTCGACTCTATCCGAGTTAGTATGCGATTTCTATAGCCCACGCAAGAAGCAGGACAGAAGTATGGGACAGACCCGAGCCAAATCCGAGTTGGACTAGAACTAGGATTTTTTAGGACGTGAATTGATGTAATATTCTTGAAAGGAAAGCCTAGATGAATCCTTTAATTGTACGGGAAGTCCAGCCGCCTCTTATATATGTTTGGGGTGACGGCCGATTGAACAACACACAATCGAACAATCAATACACTACTTTTTCATCTACGTTTTATCTTTCCATCGTTTTTCTCTCTCGTTCTTCGTCGTTCTTCGTGTTGGAGAGCTACGAGTACCGAGGTTCTAGGGGCGAGCGAATCGACCTAGGGCAGCCCATAGCCGCCGCACTCCCTGACGGGGTCCCTCCCGGGCGTGTGGGGTTTCGGGTCCTAAAAGCACCCGCCGACTGTCTTGCGTATCGCGCTGTCGGTCGGGTCTCCTTCGACGTGAGCTGCGGTGCATCACCCCCGGCGTCGAGGGTACACGTGACGTGTTCGTGTGTCAACAAGCATTATGTGAAATCTTGTCCACATGCATACAATTACTTGATGTATTGTCTAGATGTAGGCATGTGTTTAGGGGGAGACATTCAACTCATGAGTTCTCTCACCCTATTTGATGCATAAACAAACCAAACACTTCCAAAGTTAATATGTTTCACTATTGTGACCTAGTAATTTAAATGATGGAGTTGTAATGTTGGGCTCAAGGTTAAAATCTTCGCAGTGCCAAGTCACATATACTCAAACATGGTGGATCCGTCCACCGCCCTCTCTCCGAGAGGTTGGACTATCTTCATCTCTTATGGTGTCTTATCTGGTTTTCTCTCTGTTTGATTTTTCCCATTTTGGAAAGTGAGTGTTGTCAATCGTTTAGACCATAGCTCAGGTTCTACCTAAGCCTCTCTCATCTCGAAACCCTCTTATATTTTTCTTGGTTCACAAGCTTCATCCATCCACATATATGTTGATTGGGTTTGTGGTGGCCCTGGGAGCTTTTGGACCCTCTCCCTCAAGTTCTCGGGATTTCAGAGAGACTGTGTTCTCTCTGGATAACCCGGAACTTCCGGGGTGTGGCCCGGAACTTCCGGGCGTCGCTGGTTTGGGGCACTTAACCATGGGCAGGGGATGCAAAAGGGGTATTCCCCCATATGTTCCTCTGCCCCTCCTCCCCTCTTCCTGCAGCGCCCCCTCTCCCATCGATGACTTTCGGGCGAGCTGCCGGCCCCCGGAACCTCCAGCCTTCCTCCCCTTAATCGTGTTCGGAGGGCATCCCGTGTGTTCTCCGCCATCTCCATGGAGGAAGGTAACCTAAGCGATCTCTCTGCTTTCTCTCTGGATTCTCTCCTAGGGATTGTAGTTCAAGCTTATGGTATTAGGATAAAAACAAACACCCAATCTCCAGTACTGCATCCACATTAGATCTGCGGTACTCCTTTCATTTCATATCCATTGTATGAATTATGCATGTTCTCTCCTTAGATCCGGAAGGAGTCCTGCGACCATGCTGGTGCCCGGAACTTCCAGGAAGGCCGGAACTTCCGGCCTCGCTAGGGTTTCCACGTCCGGGCTAGGGTCGGTACTTTCGCCAGCCAGAACTTTCGGTCCCTCCCCGGAACTTCCAGACGCCGAAACTTCCGGTCCCCCTGGAACTTCCGGTCTAAGCAGAGTCCTGACATATTTTCGCATGATGAGATCCTTTGATTTCTTTTTGAAGCTTGTGCACTTATTCTATCCCTGTGCTATTTCTCTCATCTCTTTCAGCAGGAGGGTCTGGCTCGCGTGCTCGCCCATCAAAGGTGTATGAACGGAAAACCAAAGAGTGGGTCAAGAAGACAAGGGCTGTTGTTTTAGGGCGTGAGAACATGTTTGACTGCCATCCTGAGGACGATGCCGAGGCTGAAAAAATGCCTTTCCTCCTGCTGCTCCCTTACACTCCAAGAAGCGGAAGACTGCTTCCAAGAAGGCCAAGCCAGTTAATGTTCAACCTCCTCCACCTAAGCCGGTCACAATGTGGGAGGTGCCAGCACCTGAGTGGATTGCTCTTCGCCGAGTCAATCCTTATCGCCACGACCGTGACAATGTGGCTGCTCCCAAATTTTGGACACTATTCCAGCAATGCAACTATGAGGAGATTTTCACTCAGTTTGTCAACAAGTGTGTCATTCAGAAGTGTATCAACATTGCTCACTTTGACAAGACTCCTACCAATGCTGCTTATTTTGATGGGATCCAGACCATGTGTGTTAAGCTCAACCTCCTTCCACTCATGCGTTTTCAACATGATGTGTCTCCACCTCTTGTGGCTCAGTTCTATGCCACTGTGCATTTTGGGACTGATATGCAACACACTCTTACTTGGATGAGTGGTGAGGAGAAGTGCTCTGCCTCGTTCCCCGTGCTGGCTAGTCTCTTGGGATATGAGTATACTGACACTACTATTGATCATGGCTACAAGATCCATGACAAAGGGGTCTATCAGGCTCTTCACTTGGCTAATTTATATCCTCCTGCCAGAAAGGTTGGCTCTGTTGGTGATTATAACATCCCCAGATCTTAACCCTATCATTAAGCTAATTAAGTTGCCTTGTCATCATGATCACTAAGCTAATCTGCCACTTGTCCAAAATCAAAGTCATTTTCCAATTCAAGTTGCATGTCAAATATGTATTCCTTCAAATTGCAAAACTAAAATGTTCATAGTATTTCAAATAATCCCAGAACAATTATAAAAATAAGATCAATAATTACTGATCAAGTTATGTGACTCTAACATCCAAGATCAGTGTCCAAAACAATCCCTTTTAATTCCTTTTCTTTAATGCAAATTTCAAACTAATTCAAAAGAGCCTCAAACTTTTTGTGACAATGCTCAACATTACCTAATATTTGTTTTGACCACTTGCCTATTTCTACAAAAGTCAAATAATAGCTAAAGGAAATGTAAAGCAGTAGCTAAGCCTAATACAGAAAATAGAAAATGGAAAAGGGCCTGGGGGCACTGCGCCAAGTGCACAGTGCGGCCCAGCCCACCTCCACCGCGTCCCTCCTCTCTCTCCTCGCGTGTGTCAGCGCTGCCGTGGACGCGCCGGCGAAACGTCGACATCGCGACGCTACAGGGCGGGGCGAGGGGATAAGCTTCCCCCTCGTCCATTCCCCCTGGACCCCTCGCCCATTCCTCCCCCTCGTTCGGCTCCTTCTTTCCCTTCTCTGCCGAGCGCCTCCATCGCCGCGCCGCCGTTTCACCGCGGCCACCATCCTCCTCGAGCTGCTCCTCTATGTCCGTGCGCTTCGCCGAGCTCGTCCACATCTTCCTGTCGAGCCACGCGACGCCGGACGCCCCCAGCAGCTGGATCGACCTCCTTCGTCTTCCTCGGCCACGACGACCTCTCCGGCGAATTCAGGCATCTCGACAGCTACTAAGCCACCATAGGCCACCGTGAGCCGCTCGATGAGCACCCATTCCTCCTCCCCCTTCTTCTAGCTCGGGCTCGCCCTCTAGCCGTCTTGCCGCTGTGGATCCGTAACTCGCTGCCGCCGGTGATGGCGCAGCCGCGGACACACCACCCGTCGCTCGCGCCCGAGCTCGTGTTCGTGCTCAACACGCTCCCAGGAGCCCAGCGAGCCCAGCCACACATTTTTCCGTGCCCCCTAGCACCAGATCCGTCCCAGCCCGAGCTCCGGTCGCCGCCACGCTAGTAACCGCCGTCGTTCTAGGCCTCCTCTGCCGCTGTCGTCCGCCCAGATGGATGCGCGACAGCCTCACCGTTCGAACGAGCCCCTCCGTGCCTCGTTTGGCCGCTGGACGGCGAATTCCGGCGACCTCTAGTGCCCTCCGCCGCGTTTTCGTGCTCGCTGGCATTCAGCCGCCGGCCGGCCGACGTGGCACGGCCAGGCCCACCTTTGGGTGGCTGACAACGGGCCCCGCGGGTCCCAGTTGACTGGGCAACCCAGTGACACTGACACGCGGGCCCCACCGCATATTTAGATTAATTAAAACATTTTATAATTAAAACTTAATTAGTTAAACTAATTAGTCTATGACAAGTGGGGCCTACCTGCTAAATAACTCTGTTAGCTAAAATAATCATCTGTTAAAGCCACTATCACTGACCACTGGGTCCCACAGGTCAGGTTTGACCTGGTCAACGAGTCTGCTGACCGCTGACGTCATCCTTACGCAATGCTGATGTCATAATGGATTTCTGTTAATAAAAATAAATTCCAGGAAACTGTTAAAACTTCGGAAAATTATAGAAAAATAACCGTAGCTCGGATGAAAAAGATTTATATATGAAAAACGATTAGAAAAATGAGACGCATCCGAATATGCCCTCTTTATACCTGTCACATGCCTCTGGCATGATGAACATGGAACTTTCCCCTCTGGTTCTTCTGTCTGACAGATGCCCAGAGCCGGGAAAATATCCCAGATATTTTCCCGCTTCATCTGTGACGTGTATCACTGCGTTAGGTCACCCCTACCACCGTGTAGTGCCTTGTCTTGTTTTGTGATTGCTTTTGTTGCCCTGTATTTATTTGTTTCCTTCCCCTCTTCTCTCTCGTTAGACCCCGATACCGACGCAGCTCAGGAGCCCGACGACACCGTTGACGACCTTGCCTTTGCCGCAGAGCAACCAGGCAAGCACCCCCCTTTTGAGCATATCGACATCGCCTATTCTCTTCTCTCTTATGCTTGCATTAGAAGTTGCTGTTGTTACTGTTATCCTATATCTGCTGCATAGCCTGTTTATTGTAACCTGCTATTGTTACCTGTCTGCTTATCCTAAACTGTTTAGTATAGGTTGGGTAGAGACCCATCAGAGACCCCACCTTGTCCCAGTTGCCCCGCTAGATTATCAGAAGACCCGATCTACGGGATCGAAGACCAGGCCCCGGCACCGCACATCACTTCCCCCTTAGTTGCTCGACACTACTAGGTTACTATTGAGTGCCGAGGGTGATACCTCGTCAGCACTTCTGATGATAACCCTGTAGGTTAGTTAATCGGTCGTGGTCAGCGAGGGTGATTCCTCCTACACCACCCCCAATAACGACGTCGTCGTGCAACTTCTCAAGTGTGGACCTCGAGGGTGATTCCTCCTTCGTTCACCTTGACGATAACATCAGGTGGAATTCCATCGAGGGTGATTCCTCAGGGTTCCCCTTGGCGTTAGACACACGGTTACTATTGTTACTACGACTTTACACTGAACCATGTTACTAAAGATGGGTCGGCCCTGAGGGGTACCCGCGCGAGCATATTTGCGAGTGATGTGGAGTCGGGTGTACCTGGATGGTGCCCGAGAGCTGAACACGAGGCGTGGCCGGGCATTCTTAGCCCTTGCCACAAGTCCTCGAGACGGGGCGACGGGGTCACATCTTTCGTGAGTCTCTGCTCGTTACCGCCTACCAACACACTAACGGTTTGGATATTTGATCCGAGGGGCCTCTGGCCTGATAACACTAACCATCACGTGGGCATAGTATGGGCATTCTGCGTCGTATACTTCAGCCGGAGCTTAATAGACGTCAGCGACTGAGCGGCGCGCGCCGAATTGGACTGGTTAAGCCCGCGCTTGTATTAAGGGGGCTAGGTCTGCTTTCGGCTGCCTGACGCAACATGCAGGAGTTTCCGGAGCGATGGCCCAAGACCCCTGGGGGCATAGGTTTAGTCCGGCGTGCTGACCTCTCTGTTGAGTTTTCGGTCGGGTTGCGGCGTATCGTTTGGCCGAGGCCGGGCATGATCCAGAAAAGTGTGTCCGGCCGGAGTTAAGCGAGCGTGGTGGGTAAGTTGGTGCACCCCTGCAGGGAAGAACTAATCTATCGATAGCCTGTCCTACGGTAACGGACACTCGGAGTTGTATCCCGATCAGTACAACTAGAACTGGTGACTTGAGATGATAACTAGATAGTATGGCTCTGGGATTGCTTTCTCGCAGGGAGTCGAGGAAGAATCTCTGGGCGAGGTTGATGACACTACCACTACTTTACATTATGTTACTCTGCACTCTTCTAATGCTGCAAGACCAATGAAGATGCCTGAAGATGCTAGTCTTCGATAGGACTAGGCTTTCCCCTCTATTCTGGCATTTCTGCAGCCCAGTCCACATATACAGCCTCCTTTGATAATGTTGCATATGTAGTGTAGATCCTTGCTTGCTGAGTACTTCGGATGAGTACTCACGTTTGCTTTACTTTCTTTTTCTCCCCGTATCCATTTGTCGCAACCAGATGACGGAGCCCCTGAGACCGCTGCCCCCGTTGATGACTACGGCTACTACTACTACCCTTCTGGCGAGTACTACTACGAGGAGCTGACTGACGACCAGGAGTAGGTTCGGAGGGTCCCAGGCAGGAGGCCTGCGCCTTTCGATCGTAGTGTTTTATTTTGCCCCGCCATTCTAATGGCCTATCTCTATTTCTGTAATATATCTGTACTCAGATATCTGATGCTTCCGCTGACGCTTGTATGCCATCGAGCTATGTATTCGAGCCCTCGAGGCCCTAGCTTGTAATATAAAGCTTGTATGACTTTGTTTATGTTTTAGAGTTGTGTTGTGATATCTTCAAGTGAGTACTTAGGCTTGATCATGTGCATTTGCGTGTATGGTTAGTGCACGATTAAGCCGGGGTCGTCACAGTGATCTTCTACCTTTCTATGATATCATGCACCGTATTTTTCGGGAAATTCTTGCAGTCAAAGTGGGTGACAAAACAAGATTCGTGGTCACCTCATCAACCTTCTTCACTACACTTGCCACAACTCTGAGCAAGGCCCCATTGATGTGATGGATTTTATATGGTATGAAATGTACAGTGTGGTGATGAACCGCAAGGTTCCGATCTATGCTCCCTATATCACTGCCTTGATTACTGAGATTGCTCCTGGCACATTTGCTGGTCGGCGTCTGAATGTTCACTCCAGTGTTAACTTGTTGGTTAAGAAAGGCAAGGCAACTGTTAATGAGGGTCATGATGATGAGGAAGAGGAGCTTCATGCTGGAAATCCACACCACTCTGAACTTCGCTCTTGCTCTCATACTTATCGTCGTGGGGAGCCTAGGGACTCCGAAGAGCAACAAACTTTGGCATCTTCTCAAGAACATGTTCTGTCTGCAGCAAGATATGCACAAGAAGCAGTGGGAGGAGCACAAGTCTAGGAAGGAGGGCATGAAGGCTCTTAAGGATGGTATGTGTGCATCTGGTATGACCCTTGCTCATGGTTCTGAGTCTAATGTGACTCCGTTTGATAAATACCAGTCCAAGTTTGCTCGGTTTGATGTCAAAGCTAGAGATGAAGCCTCTTCTCACCGCCCTCATGGCCCAGTGTCTCCTGGAGAGTGACTCATCTGCGTCCCTTACCTAGGGGCTGGTCTATTGCAACCTTCATTTTTTTCCTTTTTGCCATCTTGATGACAAAAGGGGGAGATGTTGTGTTGCTTGATAGGCTTTATCGTTCTCGTTTTATCATTTGCCTATTTTATGTTGCTTGTTGAACCTTTGAGCCTTTGCTCTTATTTGCTCCTATTCGAACCTTAGCTTGTTATTCGAACCTTTTATGTTTCGTTAACTATCTATCTATGTGTGAGCATTTTATGGGATACAAGGTGTTGCATGGCATATTCTATATTCTCATCTCATACTGTGAGCGACATCTATCATGAATGATATATCCATATATGTCTCGTCACATATGAAAAACAAGGTTAGTAAAACATTCTATGTCGCTATATCTTTCTTGTATGGGTAAGCACAGTGTGAGGGGGAGCTCTTTCCAACCGTGTCTTTTGTATTCAAATGCTACTCTAAAATAAGGCATAGGTTGTGGGGGAGTTTCTGACTACAGGAATCAAACACTTTGCCGTCTGCCATGGCTGACGGCAAAGGCATGCCTGGCGGACGGCAAAGGCCTTTACCGTTAGCCAGCAGACGGCAACAGGTCCGGCTGAATAAGCTACGACAAAGGCCTCTTTACCGTCTGCTGGCAGACGGCAAAGATGCAAAGGCCTTTGCCGTCTGCTGGCAGATGGCAAAGAGCCTGGACGGCACACGTGGCAGCTTAGCTCCGTTAAGGGGTTAATGGCGTTCTTTGCCGTCTGCTGGCAGACGGCAAAGACCTTTGCATCTTTGCCGTCTGCCAGTAGACGGCAAAGTGCCCATATAGGCTAGGCCAGGTAGCTGCCACGTGGCATGCTATGCCGTCTGCTGGCAGACAACAAAGATGCAAAGGTCTTTGCCGTCTGCCAGCAGACGGCAATGCTGCCAAATAGGCCAGCCCAGTGCACCCCAGGTTGCACAGGTAGCTGCCACGTGGCAGCTTTGCCGTCTGCCAGCAGACGACAAAGTGCCTATATAGCCCCTGTTTTTTCTGAGATTCATTCAATTTGACAGAATTACACTGATATATATATATATATACACATTTCAAAATAATTTCAACAAGCATACCAACAATAAGGTTCCAACAACATATCCAACATACAAGTTTCCAACAACATATCCAACATATACAATGGTTTCCAACAACATATCCATACATACATATCCAAAACAAGTTTCCATAAACAAAAAGGAAGCACAAGGATAAGAGTACACTCCATCAATGCAAGCTTCCTCATCTAAAGCAAATCTGCAAAATTAGGAAAGATGAAAGTTAGAAGAAGAAGACTAGCTAGAAGAAAAAGAAGAAAAAGAAGAAGAAAAAGAAGAAGAAGAAGAATTTATCTTCTCTTTCTTTTTCTCCTCTCCTCTTCTTTATCTTCTTCTTCTTCTTCTTCTTCTAACTAAGGTAGGTAAAAATGCCATTTTTTAGCTAAGCTAGGTAAAAATGCTAAGTGTGTAGGTCATTTTAGAGCTAAGCTAGGTAAATAGGTCATTTAGGAGCTAACCTAGGTAGTTATGCCATTTTTGAGCTAACTAAGCATATTTATTCATTTTGGAGGACAAAATGGTAAGTGTAGGTCATTTTAGAGCTATCCTAGTTATAATCGGTCATTTTGGAGCTAGGTAAGGTTATTTTGTCATTTTGGAGGAAAATAAACTAATTATATGATAGTTTGTAGCTAAACCAAGGTTATTATGCCATTTTTTACCTAAGTAAGCTAATTATGTCATAAATGAACTAGGTAAGCTAAGTATAGATCATTATTGAGCTATCCTAGGTAGTTATGCCATTTTTGAGCTAACTAAGCATATTAAGTCATTTAGGAGGAAAAATGCTAAGTATAGGTCATTTTATAGCTATCCTAGGTAAAGTATGTTAGTTTGGAGCTAAGTAAGGTTATTATGTCATTTTCGAGGAAAATAAGCTAAGTATAGGTCATTTTGGAGCTAAACCAAGGTTATTATGCCATTTTTTACCTAAGTGAGCTAATTATGTCATAAATGAACTAGCTAAGCTAATTATAGATCATTATTGAGCTATCCTAGGTAGTTATGCCATTTTTACCTAAGTGAGCTAATTATGTCATAGATGAACTAGCTAAGCTAGCTATAGATCATTATTGAGCTATCCTAGGTAGTTATGCCATTTTCTAGCTAACTAAGCATATTTTGTCATTTTGGAGGAAAAAATGGTAAGTATAGGTCATTTTATAGCTATCCTAGGTAAAATATGTCATTTTGGAGCTAAGTAAGGTTGTTATGTCATTTTCGAGGAAAATAAGCTAAGTATAGGTCATTTTGGAGCTAAGTAGGTCATTTCTTAAGCTAAGTATGCATTTGTTAAGCAAAACACTTGGGAAAACTTACCATCATCACGGAGGTGAAGGACCGGTCGGGTTTGCGCCAGTGCCAGACGGAGAAGGACCGGTCGGGGTCGGGGTTGCGCCAGTGCGAGACGGAGAAGGATCGGTCGATGCTTGTCGAGAGGCATGCTGCACCAAAGATCATTTGCAATGTCTCGTTAGCATGATGCAACTGAAATGTGAATACTAGTAACTAATGACCATTCAAATGAAACTCACCGTGTCCGCTATACCAATCTGGGGCATCGGCGGAGGGGTCTGACCGTTTTTCTCGCACACGGACTGCACATTTTGTTTTCATGAGTCAGTCATATTAGTTAGTAATGAAACGAACATTACGTTCATGATTTGGCTAATATGCAGGAGAAACTTACCACGAGGAGCTCGTATAGGGCCCGGTGAGACGCGTCGTTCCGGTTCCTCTCCGCCTCCAACAGACTAGCCGTCCTCTCCTCCAACTCCCTCTCCCTCTGCTTAGCCTGCCTGTTTGCCTTCGCCAGAAGCTCCTGGGCCCTAGCCTCGATGGCGAGCTCCATTGGCCGTGGATGAGGCGGTATCTCAGGATCGGAACTCGCCTGGCGCCTCTTGATCTCCCAGAGAGTTCAAGGACAACGTATGAGTCCATCCCCAATGGCTACCGAGCCATGGTACCTCCCGTCACCAGATAGCATCATGATCTCTGGATCAAAAGGACTCTGGCTTGGGTTGAAGTCCTCCCCTTTCCTCGTCTTCCCAACGTCTCTGTACCTCACGAGCTTGTTGTGGGAGGAGATGTTGGTGAAGCTCTCTGGATGATCGAGGTCATCCTCAGAGAATGCCTTGGCCTTCTTGTACGGGGCAGTATGGGCCATGGCATAGAGGTCGTACAACGGTGGCACGTCCTTCTTGTTGTGTTTCGCCTAAAAGAGAGGAACAACATATTAGTTAAGGGCTCAAGCTAGCATGAAGAATGAAATTGCATGAATCATTAAGGGCTCAAACCACATACCCAGTGATCCCCGTACTCAAACAGGTTGGAGCTCCCTTGATGGTGTGGCACACCTTGCATTTGGGCATGCTTATCCCTGGCCTTGTTGTGGACGGCTAGCCATTGGGGAGAGCACCACTCATCCACCATCGCCTCCCAACAGTCCATCCTATCCGCACACCATCTCGGGGGCACCTAAGTTAGGCAAAGAGAAATTTCAGTGCTACGCCTACGAATGAAATCAAGGAAACTAAGTACAAGGCCTTAAGAATAGGTAATTACCTTCATGTACTTCTCCTTACTCAGATACTTGCCGCGGCACTTCTTCTTGGCCCTCCTAATGTTAGTCGAGGCATAGTAGTGTCGAACAGCCTGCACCCTAGCCTCGTGCCGTAAGTTCTGAAGTAGGCGCTTGCACTTGGCTTCGAGAACCATAGCCGCGTCCGCCTCGTGTTCCTCAAGACACCTGTAGAAGGTCTGCAATCGAACAAGACAACACTGATTAGTACAATCACTAGGTACTGTTGATTTTTAATTCTGTAAAGGAGAAATTACCCAAAACTGCCGCCTCACAATGTCGGCCACCGTCTCGCACAAGACACCGTCGACCCTCTCCTCCTGCGGGGCCGGGGCAGCCACGTACAGCTCCCAGCTCAGTGCTAGCTGTGGAACCTGACCCTCACCAAGCAACGTGACCCACCCCAAGAAGTGGTGCCGGCAAAGCACACCAAGGACTGGTTGGGCCTGCGGACACCATCGCCGTATTTCCAACCCCTGCAGTATGACAAGGCCAACACATTAGATATTAATTTGAAGAAACATGAAGGACAAAGGTTAAAAAAGAGTAAATGCACTTACTTCTCCCCGTTAGGCTCAATCAACCACCTGTGATCGCGGGTCACCGGCACGGCCGGGAGCTTCGTACCACCACGCTGGTAGACCTTCTTGCCCGCCTCAACCAGCTCGCCCTCGCTATAACTATCGTCAAAAAAGGTGTCCTCGCCATCAGCATGGCCACTAGTCTCCAGTGTCACGTGGGAAGAAGACTCTGGGACCGGAGTCTCGTGGGATGAAGACTCTGGGGCCCGAGTCTCGTGGGACGAAGTCTCGGCGACCCGAGGCTCGTCGGCCCGAGGCTCGTGGACCGGAGTCCGAGATGGGTCCACCTGAGACGGAGCACTCTGGTGGTCTGGAGAATCAGCTGGGGGTGGCGGCGAGGAAGGCGCAGCAGCCTTCCTACCTCTCCCGCCACCACGTCCACCTCTAGCAGCCCTCTTGGGCTTCCCCCGACCTCTCCCGGCCGAAGAAGAAGCGCCCGCCGGTGTCGTCATGCTGTCTACCAGCGCTCTCCGAAGGTGCTGGGGTGGAATAATAGCACCCCTCCCAGCACGCGCCGAGGAAGGAGGCTCGGAGCGCTCTCGACCCACGCCCACCATCTGTCAACACCTGCAATGACAAAGAGTAAACGAAATTAGTACAACATAAACATAATAAAATATTTAAGTGTGTACCATCATCATGAACATAATAAAATATTTAAGTGTGTCGGGGGCGGGGGTGCCGTGTCGGGGTCGGGGTGCTGTGTCGGGGTCGCGGTGTCGGGGTGTCGAGGTAGGGTCGGGGTGTCGAGGTAGGGTCGGGGTGTCATGTCGGGGTCAGGTGGTCGGGGCGGTGACCCTCGACCCCTTTTCCCCTCGACCCCTCGACACCTCGATCCTAGACCCCTAGACCCTCGACTCCTTTTCCCCTCGATCCTCGACCCCTCGACCCCTTTTCCCCTCGACACCTCGATCCTCGACCCCTAGACCCTCGACTCCTTTTCCCCTTGATCCTTGACCCCTCGACCACTCGGCGACCCTCGACCCCTCGGCGACCCTCGACCATCGGCGACCCTCTTTTTCTACTTTTCCTACTTCTTTTTTTCATCTTCTTCTTCTACTTCTTTTTTTTCATCTTCTTCTTCTTTCTTCTTCTTCTTCTTCTTCTTCTTCTTCTTCTTCTTCTTCTTCTTCTTCTCCTTCTTCTTCTACTTATTGTTCTTTTTTTTTCATCTTCTTCTTCTTCCTCTTCTTCTTTTACTTTTTTTTCATCTTTCTTGTTTATTCTTAAAAAAAGAAAAAAAACCTAAACTAATTAAACTAAACTAAGGTTGCGTTTGGGTGCTTAGTATTTTTGGAGTTTTAGGAGAATACCATGGTTTTTGTAGAAACCTCAGTTTTAAATACTTTGACGTGTTTGGCTTCGACAAATACTTTAGTTTGAATACTGATTGTACTACATCAACCTAACATGGACCAGACCAGAACAAAGTCAAGCTAGATAGACCAAGCTCCAGTTGAAGCACTGCCAATTTGCTCTCAAGTAAGTAAATAGGACCTAACAAACCATTTGATAGAGTAGAAATAAAAATACAACTTTGCCGCTAAACCAATAACACACTGGAATAGGTCGAGCATCACACAACTTATCCAGCAGAACAAACAACACGTCACACTTAGTAAAAGATCAAGCAGAGGGTAGGTATCTCTTCTTCTCCAATATTATCAAACAAGACCAAAAAAGAATCACCTACCATGGCCAAGAAGCATACATACATCCATACATGCTGATTTAACTCAAGCCGTTCAATTTCTTTAGGGAATTTAACCTAGCTAGATTAGCATCACATGGAAATAAACAATATACCAAATCAGCCCTCTTCTTATCAAAATTACTCCATAGAATTTCTCTCAATGAAAAAAAAGGTCTTACACCCACAAGTCATGCCATACGATTGCTAAAGAAGCTATGGACAGTTAACAAACTACGGAGAAGTGAAGAAGCATCAACCGAATCATTCAAAAAGAAGTCTAGACTTAGCATGCCACAAATATGTAATCTGTCACCATAGCTAAAAAACCTAAACTAATTAAACCTAAACCTAAACTAATTAAACTAAATAACCTAAAATAATTAAACTAAATAACCTAAACTAATTAAACCTAAACTAACTAAACTGAAAAACCTAAACTAAACAGAAAAGAAAAACAGAAAAAAAAACAGGAGAGGGGGTGGCAGGGGCTCACCGTGGGGGGCGGCGGCGGGGCGGGGGCGGCGGCGAGGCGGGGTGGCGACGGGGCAGGGAGGGGGCGGCGACGGGCGGCGCTCCTCGGGGGCGATCGACCCGCGGATGCGACGGGGAGGCGGCGACAAGGAGGCTCGGGAGGGGGGTGGGGAGGCAGGGAGGGGGCGGCGATGGGGCGGGAAGGGGGCAGCGACGGGGCGGCGATGGCGCGGGGTGGCAGAGGGAGGAAAGAGGAGAGGAGACAGAGAGAGAGGGCGACGGCGGGGGCGCGGCCCTGTTAAGTCAATTTTGAAGCTTTGCCGTCCGCCTCTCCTTTGCCGTCTGCTAGCGGACGACAAAGAACGCTTTGTCGTCTGCTAGCGGATGGCAAAGAGGGGGCTCATTAGGGTTTGACAGCCAGTGGGCCAAACCCCCTCTTTGCCATCTGCTAGCATACGGCAAAGAGTTGGCTGATGGCAAAGCCTAACTTTGCCGTCCGCTGCCTCTTTGCCGTCCGCTTTCTGGTTGCTGATGGCAAAGCCTACCTTTGCCATCCGCTAGCGGACGGCAAAGAGTGGGCAGACGGCAAATCTGCTGATTCCAGTAGTGATACATACTCTGTGTAACTACCCTCTCAAGCATTGTTGTCATCTATGTCAAAAAGGGGGAGATTGAAAGTGCATTGTTGCCCTGAATAGTTTTTGAAATCTATGACGATTTCATTTGTGTTTCTAACCACATGCTCTAGTGTAAACAACATCGTTAAATTTTAAGTGAAGCATGGATGGTTATTTCCCCTCTACTCGGAAAAAGGAAAAAGTGGAGTGCCATATTGTTTTCTTCATGGAGTGTCATATTGTTTTCTTATTTCTTGAGTCCCTAGGGCAGCCGCACTATTAAGAGGGGGTGCATCATGAAAACATCTAGGAATCAACTTCACTTACACATATGATTTGAAAAATATCACAGCGAAATGTTTCTGCTCAGGCCGGAACTTCCGGGTAGGCCGGAACTTCCGGGGGCCAGAAGGTCCGGGACGGTTTCGGGAAGCTTCCTGGCCACCCAGAGAAACTGCTCTTTTTGTCCAAACTCTCTATGTTGCCCAGAACCTTGCCGGACCTTGGCCGGAACGTCCGGGCACCGGAACTTTTGTCCCCTGTATAAGCAGCTTTCGGGGTAATCCAGAGAGGCGGCAAACTCTCTGTGTAGCCCGGAACCTGCCCGGAACTTGTCTGGAACTTCCGAGGTCCGGAACTTCCAGGCATCGACGGAACTTCCGGGGTTCGCAGGAATCTGGCTCCAACGGCTAGATTCTGTCCCCACCTATAAATAGTCTTCTTCTTCCCCACGAAGAGGTTGATGACTCCATTTCTCTCTCCTCCATTTTCAGACCTCGAATTCTTGGAGTTCTCCCCCCTTTGCCAACCAAAGCTCTTGATCTTTTGAGAAGTGAAGTAGGAGTGCCTGATCTACACATTCACCAAAGCAAAAGTTGATTCCCCCTTGTTTTCGCGGTGCATCTTGTTACTCTTGGAGGTTGGAGACTCCTAGGCGGTAGGAGTACTCCCGTGAGGAATCATTCATTGTGATTACCCCCAGAAAGTTTGTGAGGGTTTGGAGACCACCCCAAGGTCTACCACTAGTGGTTGAGAATCGCCTTCATGGTGATATCTCAAAGAGAGAATAGGGTGAGCCTTCGTGGCGTTGGTGTGCCTTCGTGGTAACACCCACCTCTCTAAACGGTGACGTAGCTTCCCTCCAAGGAAGTGAACATCGGCATACATCCTCGTCTCTCGGAGTTGTGGTTATCCCTAACCCTAGCTTCCTACTTGTGGTTATTTGTCTCTAATTAAGTATATATTTGAATTATATTTTGCTTGCTCTCTCACATACTTGTTGATCTTGCTTACATTGCTTAGCTCTTGCATCACCTTTGCAATTGTTAGGCTCACCTTCATATTCCGCATTATAGCCTAAAATTGCTAAGTGAGAATTAAAATTTGTAATTGTACCTATTCACCCCCCTCTAGGTCCATCTCGATCCTTTCAAAAACTCATATGCATGTGCGGTATAATAAAAGGTAAAATAGATTTCTAGTCTTGCCTCTAAGATTAGCTCAAGTGATGCGTGATGGTTCTATTTTTCTGATCATGTGTATAGTTATGTAACAAAGATGCCGACAACTTTGAGAACACATTGTTGGAATAACACATATGTTGAACAGACCCAACCAATTGATATATACTCCGAGATCATATCGTCATTCAGTTATTAGTAGAATCACACAAGATTTAACATTTTTCATAATTCCTTAGACCATGAGAGTATTAAGTATATTCATACCAGATGATGTACTTTCGGGTTGTTGTAACGTTAACCGAGTGATCATAATTCCGGGTTGTTTGGACGGTCACAAAGTCCAAGTCGCTAAGAGGCCTCATGTTCCAGCAGCTCTCTAACTATGGGATTGGCAAAGCAATTTAGTAGGTAACAAATTAACACCCAATTTTTTGGCTTTGCCCACACTCTGGCAAGCAAAAATTGGGCATCAAATCAAGCATGCTCTAAAGTGTAAATTACTTTCATTTGTGAAAGTTGTAGTTAAAAAGATGTTGTGTGAGATGAAATCCAGTACTTCCTTCAATCCATATTAATTTTCGCTGATTTAGTACAACTAATATAGATCGGAGGGAGTACATACAATACAACTAAGAATAGACCTTCTTGCAGTTTTTTTAGAAATCTAACCTTTTTGGCACACAATTAGACTACACCTCCCAAGTCGCTTTCCCCTCCTGAGTCGCTCCCCTCTCGGGCGGCTCCGGAGGCCCTTCCCCACTGATCCCCTAGTAACTCCTTCGATCTGCGTCTCCTGCCGTCACTGCTACCGACGCCGGCGGCGGTGACGGCGCCCATCCCGTCAAAGACGGTGGGCAGGGAAGGTGCTTCCTTGACATCATCACATGGGAGGAGGCGGGGCGCTGTTTGAGGGCATGGGGCGGCGTGGCCGTCTTGGCAGGTGCCTGAGGACCCCGACAGAGCGGCGTCGAGGGGGAGGTTGCGCGCCGCAGCCGTGGCCGTCTTCGGCTTGCGTGGTGTGCGGTCTGGGTCACTGGGCCTCGATCTGGGCTGCAGGGCTCCGATCTGGGCCATTGGGGCCCAGTCAAGGTTTGTGTTGCGGGGAAAGCTGGTTGTGGCCTTGGCCACGTCGGCGATGACCTGCATATGCGAGCTGGGCTGCCCTCTCCTCTTCTGCCATTCCTGCTGGGTGGTGACTCGCGGTGTGGGGGCTTGCGAGTCTTCAGAATAATGGTGGTGGTCCTAGCATTCTTCTCGCATCAAGGCAGCGTTCAGCATGTCTGCTCCTCTTCGATTTGGCCATCAGATGTGTTCCGGATCTTCTGCTAGAGATCTTCTCGGATTGGCGTATGAAGCTCCTGGATATTTGGATAGGATGGAATCCAGTCGTGCGCACGCATCCGCCTGCGTGGCTTTAGGACGGTGTGACGCAAAGCTCTACTGGTTGTCGAAACCATGGGACATGTCAGCATCTCGATTTCCATGGTGTACACTGTGGTGGAGAAGGTCATGGTGGCTGAAATTGGAGGACCAGTGTTGGCGGAGGGGACCTTCGAGGCACTGAAGATTGTGCTTCACGTGGGGGGGGGGGGGGGGGGGGCGATGATCCAATTTGGATTTGGTAACTGTGAGCCTGGTGTTTGATGATTTGCAGGAGTAGCCTTGGCAAGTGGGGGCGGCAACACTTGAGGAATTCAAGTTTGGTGGCGCTCCTCGAGTGTCGAGTCTTGACCTTCAGGGTGAAAACTTAAGGTCTGACCTTCATTGGTTGTGCTTGACAATGGCCTTGCTGAAGGATTTGTTTTGAGAGCTCATACTTTCTCCAGGGTGAAAACCCTAAGATATTTGATCGGACGACGACGACGCTTGTGCACTGTTTCCCTCCTTGGAGGCGTGACCTTTGGAGAATCTGTTTGTATTTCGGGTGTTGTCTTTGGCGGTAGTTTGTTGGGTTGCTGCTGCGAGGAGTTGATTACCGTGGCGGGGCCTTTTTATCCTTTTCTTCTTTTTCTCTTTCAGGCCGTGTGTATCCTGAATGTCGTTCGTGACATTTTGTTGGTGCGGAGACTGGATGCAATTGGTATCTTCGTGAAATTAATATATTCCCTTTATAAAAATAAATTAGACTACACTCTCCATTTGTAAATGTAACACGTTTTGGCAGTTCAGTTATATTTAGGGGCTGTTTGGATTGTGACTATCTTTGCCATATATTTTCATATTATTTTTGTAACACTTGCCGTACTTGAGTTGCTCAAATTGTTAGTCACACTTTGGCTTGCCTATGGAAATCTTGTCACACTTTTTGTATCTATGACATGTGGGGTTTACCTTTCATAAAAAAAAAATCTTCCACCAAATAAACCATATAGTAATCAACTACAAGATGTAATCAACACTACTAGTCACCCACAAGTACCAATCTAAGATTCCGGTGCAAAGATTGAACACAAGAGATGAACTAGTGTTTGAGAGGAGATGGTGCTGTTGAAGATGTTGATGGAGATGGCCCTCCCAAAGATGGGAGGGTTGTTGGTGATGACGATGGCGATTATTTCCCCCTCCGGGAGGGAAGTTCCCCTGGCGGAATCGCTCCGCCGGAGAGCAAAAGTGCTCCTGCCCAAGTTCCGCCTCGAGACGGCGGCGCTTCATCCCGAAAGTCCCCTCCTGATTTTTTCTAGGTCAAAATGACCTATATACCAGAAGATGGGCACCGGAGGTGGGCCGAGGAGGGCACAACCCACCAGAGCGCGCCTGGGGGGCCTGGCGCGCCCAGGTGGATTGTGCCCACCTGGTGGGCCTCCTCCGGCAGTTATTTGCTCCAGTATTTTTCATATATTGCAAAATAATTCTCCGTAAATTTTCAGCTCATTTGGAGATGTGCAGAATAGGTAACTTTGACGTAGCTTTTTCGGGTCCAGAATTCCAGCTGCCGGTATTCTCTCTCTTTGTGTAAACCTTGCATATTATGAGAGAAAAGGCATTAGAATTACTCCCAAAAGCATTATTATGCATAAAAAAATTATAAATAACAGTAGGAAAACATGATGCAAAATGGACATATCAAGGCGTGGCCTTTGGAGAACCCGTTTGTATTTCGGGTGTCTTTTTTTTTGAAGCTATGTACTGTGGAGCAAAGCCCCACAACCTTTTATTCCAAAACCCAGACAAAGTCCAACTAGTTTAGGTTACAAAAAAAGGAAAAAAGACCTACCTGTACTTACCTATGATCTATACAAGAGAGTTAACCCAAGCCAGAAGCTTGTCTCTAGTAGGACTAGCTAACCTATGAGACAATAAAGTTACATCATGTACAAAGTTACATTTCCAAACAGCAAAAGAAGCTCGTTCCCCTCTGAAAGTTCTTCCATTGCGTAGAATCCAGATGTTCCATGCTGCTGTGAGCATAACCTCGAAGAAGAATGGGTGCCTGAAGGAATTCCTTGCATGTGAAATGCATTGCTGAATATCATTGCCACCTGTCCAGTCAATCTGCAAGTAGTTCCAAACTCTGAAACTAAAGTTGCAGTTGAAGAAGATATGTAACCTGTCTTCAAAAACATGGGCGGTGCAGATGACACACAAGTTGTCCTCCTCAGGCGACCTCCAATGCCGTCTGACAAGCATATCTTTGGTGTTTAGTCGATAAAAAAATAACAGCCAGCCAAAGACTTTGATTTTCATGGTGCATTTGCTCTGCCAGAGCCACTTGCAGGGTTGGATAGTGGGGAGGTGTGTGTGCATTCAGTATATGAACCTGATTTTCCAGTCCAAGTCCAGACATCAACAGACTGAGAAGCCATTCCTCCAGTAATCTCAGTTCAGCAGCAGCTTCTTGAGATATAGGCAGATAGAACAGGTGGAACAGATTAGTAGAATGCAATATGTCCCTCACAGAAGTTTTGTCATCCTTAACAAAAGAGAAAAACCTTGGGAGCCGTCTACACAGAGGCACAGTGGATCCACCCACATGCCAAGCATCCAACCAGAACAACACAGAGTCCCCCATGTTAACATGAGCAAATGCAATAGCTCTATATGTGTCTGATAGCTTGAAGACATCTCTCCACCAGAAAGAACCAGTCAGAACCGTAGCATGAGGAACCACCCCATCATAATAAGAAGACCATATCAAGGAAACCCAAGGGATGTCCACTTTGTTATAAAAGTTATGCAAGTGTTTAATGAGAAGGCCTTGATTTTGGATATTGAGATTGAGAATCCCAAGGCCCCCTTTTTCCTTGGGTCTGCAAACCAGATTCCATGCAGCAAGGGATTGTTTGGGAGTGTCAGTGTTTCCTCTCCATAGGCATTGTCTAAAGATACTGTCAAGTTGCTTAATGATTCCAGGAGGAATGCTCAATGTGCACAAAAAATAAATGGGCATGGAGGTCAGAACTGATGTAAGCAGCTGAAGCCTGGAGCCCTGGTTGAGCATAGAGGAACTGGAAGAGAGCCTTCTTTCAACTCCATCTACCAAAGGCAATAAATCCAGGATTTTAGGCCTTGTAGTACCCATGGGTAAGCCAAATTTCGGGTGTCTTTGGCGGTAGTTTGTTGGGTTGCTGCTGCGAGGAGTTGATTACCGCGACGGGGCCTTTTTTTTATCCTTTTCTTCTTTTTCTCTTTTAGGCTGGTTCGTGACATTTTGTTGGTGCGGAGACTGGATGTAATTGGTATCTCCGCGATATTAATATATTCCCTTTATAAAAAAATTAGACTACACCCTCTGTTTGTAAATGTAACACGTTTTGGCAGTGCAGTTACATTTAGGGGTTGTTTGGATTGTGACTATCTTTGCCATATATTTTCACATTATTTTTGCAACACTTGCCTTACTTGAGTTGATCAAATTGTTAGCCACACTTTGGCTTGTCTATGAAAATCTTGTCACACTTTTTGTATCTATGACATATGGGGTTTACCTTTCATAAAAAAAAATCTTGCCTTAGATGTGGTTAGAACCAAACACACACCTAATTTGATCAAACTTGCCTAAAATTAGATATGACAAAGTGTGGTTAGGAAACAAACAACCCCTTAGGAAGAGAGGTACTCCCATTGTAATAAAGCTAAGACAATTAATTTCAATTCGAGGGAGTAGTACATAATTTAGCAAAACATTTTTTACAACGTGACCAGATTGCCAGAACGCTTTCGTGACCACTACAAACCGATATACCACGTCCAGTGAATACTCCCGGACCCCCGGGGTCCTCGGTTCTTCCTCCGGGAAACAGCACCCACCGCGTTTTCCACGGCGAAAGAAGCCTTCGAGGGCCCCATGGATCGTCGTCCAGAAAATCAAAATCCATCCAGGATGGCAGATTACAGACCTCCTCTCCTCCGTAACTCCATTTCCCATCCACCACCTACTCGTCGTCGACTCGGCCCGTTCCTCTCCATGGCCACCATCACCTCCTCCTCCTCTCCTCTCCTCCTCCACGGCTCAAAACCCTAGGCGAGGCGGCCGGGCACCCGAGGCTCTCATCCCGGCGAGACCTCCGGACGGCCGCCATGGCCACCGCTCTCGTCTCTCCCCTCCTCCACGTGCGGGCTCCAGTTCCCAACGCCAGTCCTCTTCTCTTCGCGCGGCGCCTCCGCCTGCCGCGCAGCCGCCGCTCGGCTCCCGCCTCCCAGCAACGCCTCCGCCTCATCGCCCGCGAGCTATCAGCGGGCACGCCCCGTGCCACGGCCGAACCCTCCGCCTCGACCGCCGTCGACGTGGCCCCCGTGGCGGAGGAGGGGGCCAGCGCAACCGTGCTGCTCGACGTCAGCGGCATGATGTGCGGCGGCTGCGCGGCGCGGGTGCGGTCGATCCTCGCCGCGGACGCGCGGGTGGAGAACGCGGCGGTCAACCTCCTCGCCGAGTCGGCCGCCGTGCGACTGCGGTCCCCGGCGCCGGGCGCTGGGGAGGAGCTGGCGGAGAGGCTGACGGTGTGCGGGTTCCCGTCCGCGGCGCGGCGAGGGGGCGTGACCGCGGGGGCCGCGGAGAGCGCGCTCAAGTGGAGGGAGATGGCCGCCCGGAAGTCGGAGCTCCTCACGCGGAGCCGAGGCCGCGTCGCCTTCGCGTGGACGCTCGTCGCGCTCTGCTGCGGCTCGCACGCGTCCCATCTCCTCCACTCGCTCGGCATCCACATCGGCCATGGTGAGTTTTAATTAAACCACCAGAGCGTGATCTCAAGCTGTGAACGGGGAAAAAAAACCAAGTTCAATAGGCTGCATATTTTATTGTGACTAGATTCGTCACTGATGCTCACCTTATTGAGTTCTTATTATATGACCGAGTTGTTCACGACGCAGGAACATTTTTGGATGTGTTGCATAACTCGTATGTGAAATGTGGCATCGCTGTGGTGGCGCTGTTTGGGCCTGGAAGAGGTATACTTGGCTCCAATATCATCTTCGAAACCTTATGCATTAATTCACTTGTTGTTTATTAGCTATGTTTCCACAAGGACAGTGATTGGTACCTGCATTACAACATATAAAATCAGTTCAAAGGAATGATAGAAAACTCAGTATTCACCAGGTAGGTGTATCGACACAAGATGTTTCAAACTTTGGCTCTACATTTAGTCATCGTTAGTACAATATTGGTTTTCGATTCATGAGCTTTGCTTGATATGGCGATCTCTTAAGAGACATTTGTTAAATGCCTCCTACGAAACAGAGACATAATGAGTCAGAGGGACTGTGCATTCTTTATTCTAGAGTTAAGAAAACTGCATTTTAAAAACAAATTGCAAGTTGGAACTGAAACCGATTTCCAGCATGGTCTTGCACTGTGCTTTTCAGGTATTTTATTAATTCTTTCTCACTCTGTGGTAAATGTAACTCTTGCTCAGATATACTTTTCGATGGTCTAAGAGCGTTCAAGCAAGGCTCCCCCAACATGAATTCTCTTGTAGGATTCGGGTCTGCAGCTGCATTTGCTATTAGTGCAGTAAGTGAACTTATAGGGGATGTCTTTTTTCAGACAATGAGACAAACAAGAATACTAATAGTCTAATAGAGATTTTCTTGTATGAAGGTTTCCTTGCTGAACCCTGAACTGGCATGGAATTCAACCTTCTTCGATGAACCGGTGAGCAATCTTTCATGCATGAAAATAGCAAAGAAAAATACATTGATAAACCTGGAACTCTTATGTACTTGCTGCTACTGCTCTTGTGCCCTGACACTGTATTATTGTCAATTAGTAAAGTTGCTCTGCTTTTGAGTCTATTAACAAAATCAGTGTCAATGTCCAACATTTATTTGTTGGGCATATTTATTAACAAGCCAGCCACTGTATAATCAAATCATTCAACGTACAAATCCTACTTCTGTCTTCCATATTACTTCATTTGATTTGGCAGTGGATCAAACAACAGTTGAGCCGGTAAGAAAGTTTTGTTGAAGAAATTCATCTTGTAGCATGCAGGTCATGCTTCTTGGATTTGTACTTCTGGGACGATCTCTTGAGGAAACTGCTAGGCTTAAGGCATCTAGCGATATGAATGAGCTCATTGTAAGTACATATCTACGCATTGTATGAACACATGTAACATTTCCATTGCATTACTAGAAGCTAAAATAAGAAGGCTGATACTTTTATTAGTAAATCTGTATAAACTGTTGAAAACATATTGATGGTTAGTGAAGTAACGTACACCTGTACATAATTTCTTGACCAATATAACTAATATATCCACAACTCATTATGTCTCATATTATATGGCAGTCACTCTTATCTCCTCAGTCGAGGCTAGTCGTTACATCCTCAAGTGACGACCTTCCTTCAGATGGCATTTTGAATTCAGATGCAATAACAGTTGAAGTTCCTGTCGATGATGTCCGTGTTGGAGACTCAGTATTGGTTCTTCCAGGAGAAACTATCCCTGTAGATGTAAGGAGCCATGGTTTATTTTTTGTATTTTCTAGTATCTTACAATTACAGTGCAGTGATACAACATTTATGTGATTAAACATAAATGAAGTCTGAATCTGCTGACCCCCTGTATGGCCATTAAGGCATCTTACAAAGTAACATAAATGTGCTAAAAGACATTTGGAGGTGGCTCCTTTTTCATTTTCTGTATTAATTCTTCAGAATTTTAAGACACATACTTTGATGGGTATTGATTTGCTGACTTCAATGACGTTTCATGTATTGCTTACTAACATACTTTGATATCCTTACTCTCTGTGAATTTCTATGCTATCTCTAACGAATTGTTTTGAGCGAAATTGTTACTCGATTAAAATATTTATTAGTATATATTTTAGGACGAATCAAAATGTTTGAAGGGTGTTCTAGTTCCTTTTTTTTTACGAGGGAACTAATGGTCGTTAATATAGACACGATTGTCATCATTCTGTTGCACCTTCTGTACATCCTTGTGCTTTCATAGAATTCTGATATATCTAATGGTCCATTGGCACCTATTCGTACAGGGAAATGTCACTGGAGGATCAAGTTTTGTGGATGAATCAATGCTTACTGGAGAATCGTTGCCGGTAGCAAAAGAAAAAGGATGCCCTGTATTTTCTGGAACTGTTAATTGGGTATGTTCATGCACATAATAATTTCTGCCAGAAAGTATGGTATTTTTTTCCTGTTTCTGATCTTCACTCCCACTACATTGTGTTAATCAATTGTGATTTTATAACAACATTGATGATCTGTGTGTTGTATATATGTCGCTCATAGTCAATGTAGAAGTTAATTGAGAATTGTAACTAAAATTTCAATAAGCTCTTCGCTCATTCTTATTATGTCCCGGTTGATCTCTTAAATCTTTTTAACTCTCTCTCTCTCTCTCATGAAGGGCATATGCTCCTTTCAAACTTAGCTAACTTAATTTACCAATCCATTCATTTGTCTTTCTACAGGATGGACCTTTAAGGATCAAAGCCACAACCACTGGACCCTCATCAACAATTGCTAAGATAATCCGCATGGTTGGTATACACTGCATAACTATTTTATTATTTTATACTAAAAGGGAATATGTTTGTAATTATATTCATATTGCCCCTGAACAGGTTGAGGATGCACAAGCACATGAAGCTCCTGTTCAAAGGCTTGCGGATGCGATTGCAGGGCCATTTGTGTATACTGTTATGACGTTGTCTGCAGCAACCTTTTCTTTCTGGTATGCTCCACTGCTCCTTCTCTTTTCTTTCTCAGAGAAAAGCATACAAAAAACTGCTGCAGCTATATATAAACATTGTTTTAAACTTTTTCTATGTATCCCAAGGTATTTATTGGGCACACACCTATTTCCGGAGGTCCTTCTAAATGATATTTCTGGTCCTGATGGGGACTCGTTGCTTTTGAGCTTGAAGCTTGCTGTGGATGTACTGGTAAGTAACTGTGCTATTGTTTTCCTAAAGCTCAGCCTTCCAAAATCATGGACCAATTTTACATAGCCAGACTACAGTAACTCACTGATCATTCTTCATATCTATTGTGGCTCATTGCACATGCAAAACATCCTGAAATCTCGATGTTGTTGTCCTGTTTGGAGGTGGTTGACCATTGAGCAGCTGTTTCCCGTAGCTTACTCTTGAGAACTGCCTCTTTTAATGCTTCTTTACAATAATTTTCATCCTGCAGGTTGTTTCCTGTCCGTGTGCACTTGGATTAGCTACGCCTACAGCTATCTTAATAGGAACTTCCATGGGTAACTTCTTTGTCCAAGTGTCTGTCTCCTTTTTTTCTCAATGTTTGATGCCATTGACTAAACATTCCTCAATTCAGTACTTGTTTGTAGCAACTCTTATCTTTATGTCTTTTATTATGAGTTTACAACGCCCTGTGACTTCTTTATCTGAAACCAGGCGCTAAAAGAGGGCTACTTATTAGAGGAGGTGATGTTTTGGAGCGTTTGGCTGGGATAGATGCAATTGTTCTGGATAAGGTATATGACTTCATTTATCATCTTTCTCCGTGCAGAATTTCTGTATCTGTATTATGAGTAGTGTCTATATTGTGATTCTTAGACAGGGACGCTTACGAAAGGAAAACCAGTTGTTACTTCTATTGCTTCTTTAGCATATGACGAGATGGAGATTCTTCGTCTTGCTGCTGCAGTGGAGAAAACAGCATTGCATCCTATTGCGAATGCTATAACGAAGGAGGCTGAACTGCGCAAACTGGATATTCCAATGACAAGTGGGCAGCTTACACAGCCTGGTTTTGGCTGTTTGGCTGAAGTAGATGGGCGTTTGGTTGCAGTGGGTAATTTGGACTGGGTCCACAATCGTTTTGAAACCAAGGCGTCGCCGACTGAACTGAGTGATCTTGGAAAGCGCCTAGAGTTTGTGCCTTCTAGTGAAGCATCATCTTCGAATCAGTCAAAATCAATCGCTTATATTGGTCGTGAAGGAGAAGGAATAATAGGTGCTATTGCTATCTCAGATGTTCTACGTGATGATGCAAAATCAACTGTGGACAGGTATTTACTGGAGACATCTTTTGCATCCTAAATGTTTTTTCCATGTGATATTAGTGCAAATATAACTCTCCTAACTGCCAGGAACATGTTCAGAAGTTATCATGTTGCCCCACTTGTCAAAATGTGCTAAACTTGAAAACCCAGTTGATCTCTAATGTTAGAAAATGGTTTCATCTCGCCAGAACATCAAATGTTGCGGATGCTACTTTTTTGTTGTCATGCAAGTGATGTGTCTCCTGCGGTCATATCCCTATAATTCAAGCAGTGTGTAACAGTCATTCCTTTTCTGGTTAATCCACAGGCTACAGCAGGAAGGAATTGCAACCTATATATTGTCAGGAGACAGGAAAGAGGCAGTGGAAGGCATTGGGGAAACTGTTGGAATCAGGAGTGAAAACAGAAGGTCATCCCTCACCCCACAGGAAAAGGCGGGCATTATATCAACTTTGCAAGGGGAGGGGCATAGAGTTGCCATGGTAATTTATTGTGGTGTTTTATCTTTGATCTACTGTCAACAGCACATCCGATTGTCAATTCTGCATGGGCTCCCCAAATTAGTTGCAGTGAAACTGTTCCGTTCATCTACTTTGCCAAATGAGATATCCAAGTGTTATGCATAGCTAAAAGGTTAAAGCATGACAGAATTCATCATTTGCAGATAATGGGAACAGTTTTGCTGCTTTGCAAAATGAGATATCCAAGTGTTGTGCGTAGCTAAAAAAATTAAAGCGCGAGAGAATTCATCCTTTGCAGATAATATGACAGAAGTTTCAACTTGGTGGTTAACAAGGCTGTTTTGTAGTACTACTTTTTACTGAAAGCATGTTGTTTATCTGCATGAGCTGCTAACGACAGTGGGTCATTACTTGTCGTTACTTAGGTTGGCGATGGAATAAACGATGCACCATCTTTGGCAGCTGCTGATGTTGGAATAGCTATGCGAACTCACTCGAAAGAGAATGCCGCCTCTGATGCAGCTTCAGTAGTTCTATTAGGGAACAGGCTTTCGCAGGTATAATTCTTCCAACACTGATTTGTACGAGACTAATTCAAGTGGCATAGTGCATTGATCGATGAGAATAATCTCTGGCACAGGTTGTAGATGCCCTATCCCTGTCTAAAGCAACCATGGCGAAAGTTCACCAGAACTTGGCCTGGGCGGTGGCATACAACATAGTGGCCATCCCCGTCGCGGCTGGAGCGCTACTGCCTCAATTTGATTTCGCCATGACACCCTCTCTTTCAGGTAATGTTTATCTGGTGAAGACAGTTGCCATGGTTGTTTATGTCTCCTCAATCACATTTGTATAGTTAACTTTGATAATGTAACATCTGGTGATGTGGGTGTGGTGCAGGAGGACTGATGGCCCTGAGCTCCATCTTTGTCGTCAGCAATTCTTTGCTCCTGCAGCTGCATGGATCGTTTCAGAAGGCAGAAAAACCCGGACCGGATGACCTGAAGTCTAGACCAAAGTCCCAGATACTATAGGGTAGATGCGATTATTTGTCGAGACACACGTTTGTACAGGATCATAGAGCGTGCCTCTCTGACTGAACTGCTCCTAGTTTTGTACCACCGACCCAACACATACGAGTCGATTTTTGCAACTGATGTTGTACAGCCCAACACATGTGTCCCTGGTATGAACACTCTGTTGGCAACACGTAACAAAAGATCATGGTCCACGCATTGCCTCGCCACCTTCTCGTCCACCGCAAGGAACCAAAAATTCTGCATTTTTTATTTTTATTTAAGAAGAAAAAATAGTGTCTCTAAAATAATAATATTTTTTGAGTGGTCTCTAAAATAAAATAATAATAACTTATGCGTTTTTTCCGAAGAAAAAATTATGTATGCGTGAAAGCCCAAGAGAAGTTTTTTTTTAATTTTTGAGAAATGAAAACCCAAGAGTAGTGTAGTTGACTAGTTGCACTGTCAGGCCATGTTACGGGAATCAGCAGCCCATCTGCGCTCGGCCCTATTCAACTACGGCCCAAGCAAACTGACCAGCTCAGCGCCTCGCCTCCAAAAAAACCGAACCGAGCGGAGAGCTTTGCTGTGCTAGCGCAGGCGCAGCGCTTTCGTTTAGTCCCACCTCGCGCAGCCAGAGCGGAAGGGAGGCGAAGACGCACTATATAAGCAGACCCAGGGCGACAGGAAGAAGCATACCTTTCTCGGCCTTTTGGCTAAGATCAAGTGTAGTATCTGTTCTTATCAGTTTAATATCTGATATGTGGGTTATGTGCTCACAATGATATTAAATTTATTTTTTATGGGGGAGGGCCCACCACAGTAGCTTGCTGCTGGGGTTCTCGCGTGTCGCCCAGGCGTTGCACTGCTGCCTGGGCCCGGCGCACCCCAACCAAGACGAGTTAAAATTTGTTCTTCAGGCCTGATGAAACTGAACTGGGTTTCATGCCAGGTCACCTCACCTTTGGCTCCCCAAAGCAAATCAACTGAAGTTGGATGTACATTTCGAAAACTATTTGGCAGACGGGACAACTTTGTGGACAATAATAATTTTTAGTTCAGACAACCTGTATGTATTGGCTCAAGTAGGACTACTACTACTTCTGAAACCAAAAGTAACCGAGAGCGCTAAAAACACACGGGATATCACGCCTCGTCTCAGCATTCCTCGGCGTTTCCCCGGAGCACCACCTTGCCGCTCGTCGCCTTCTCCTCGTCCACCGGCCTCCGCCGACTCTGCCTGCTGCACGGAGCGCCATCTTTCTCGCCGCGGCGGCCTTCTCGCCCTCGGCCGCCTCGTGCTCTCTCGCCCACCGCCGGCCCACGGCGCAGGCCACCACCAGCGCGACAGCCTGCACCACACACATGGCCAGCAGCAGCGCCGCCTCCAGGAGGCAGGAGCACCAGCGCGACCTGCTCCCTCCGGTCCCTCGCCGACGCGAGGAGCGCGAGGCACCGGTCGCGGCGGAGGAGCAGGGCGGAGGAGGCGAGCGCGTGGCCGCAGAGCGCGGCGACCGCGAGGGCCGTGTGCGCCGGCAGGCAGCAGAGGTGGCGGCGGGCGAGGTGGGCGTGAAGGGACGCGAGCGCCGAGAGCAGCGTGGCGGCGTGCACGGAGAGGAGCGCCCAGCCGAAGGGCGTGGGGCGGGGACGGAGGAGCAGCGCCGGGCCGAGCGCGGCGGCGGCGAGGGCGAGCAGGGAGAGGTTGAGGAGCCACAGCAGCAGGTTGGGGAAGGAGCAGGAGCTCCTCAGGCTGGAGCTGGGGCTCGACGCCATTGCACTTGCACCGAGCTGGAGCTGTCTGTCGTGTACGTACTTGCTGGTGTTGCAACGTTGTTTGTTTGTTCTTGGTGATGTGTGTGCCGCGCGGTGAGGCTTAAATACCGAGCGCGCGGGACTGCATGGTGACCGTTGAGTTGAGCAACGGCTTAAAGTTGGCGCCGGGAGTGGAGCGGGAGCCCATGGCCACCATGATTACCGCGCAACATCACAAAAGGATACTTACTAGATAGCCGAATAAACAGTAAAATTCCCGTAAAAAAAGCATTAAAATTCCAAAATACAGTAATAGCTAAGACATTAAGAAACCTCAAAGGTTTTGACATAAAAAGGCGTGAATTTTTTAGGTGCTTGCAATTTTTCATGGCCATGATTGCTGCGCAACATCACCGAAAGATGCTGGAAGAAATGTTTTTGCATACCAGCACCTGGGCCTGGAGACTGAATGGAAAGAAAAGTGACCAGCCGAGGGGGAAACACAAACATGCCCACCGGTCCGTCACATTTCAAACTATCCACAAAGGCGAAAATAAACTAATCAATGTTGCTTTAAAAACCAAGCTAACACAAAAACCATGAATGCGGGCGTTCGTACACTTCGCGGACGCGTCCACTTACATCCCTAGGCGTACCCATGCAACACCAACAAGAAACTTGGCAATCCTTAAATTCCGGGCCAAAGTTCACGGGGTCATCTAAGATGATACATAATCCCATATTCACAGACTAAACTAGCAAGTACTGGTAACCTAGTTTCTGAGGGTTAGATAGCGCAGTCCTATATTCACATACTTTCAGGGTAGCAGTAACCTAAACTAGGAACAAAAAACGGAGAACGCCCAGGACAGGAGGAGGATGGACAGTTGGAGCCGCCACTTTGCCAGTGCTTGGGCCATATCAGCAAGGAGCCTGCGATAAGATTAATAAACAAGGTCAAATCTCTTTTCCAGAACTTCAGTGACAACTTGATTTAGTTAGGTACATTTCAAATGAGTGACAGTATATCTTGTGCCTACGCCACTAGCTATTCTGATGTCGACAATCTGCTAATAGTTTCTGCCAGTCAACGAATTCAATTTTAAAAAATGGCACGTGTCTACAGGCTCTCCACCCATTCTAGATAAAGACCAAATCAGGAGTTGTATAACAAAGATTCAGTACTTTACATGTCGAAAACCAGAAAAGACATCAGTAAAGATTTTCAGTCATGTTATAATTGAAATAACACGCCACAGCTATAATCGGGAAAATATAGTGGGCCCTAAGAATAAGGACCTCTTTGATTCGCAGGATTTTGAAAACGCAGGAATAGGAAAAGTATAGGATTGGAGTGTCATGCCCACTTGAATCCTATAGGATTAGCAAGGAGCGTTTGATTTCACAGGAAAAGCAAAGGAATTGTAAAAAGAGGTTAGAGTGGATGTTAGATTTCCTATGAAATGTAGTACAAAAGATTCCATTGGAAAAATTCCTATGGGATTCAATCCTATGAATCAAAGGACAAACGTAGGAAAAATTTCAAAGGATTTCAATCCTCCAAAAATTCTATAGAATTCCCTTGAATCAAAGGAGCCCTAAAGGTTTTCAATTACCTTATAAGAGTAAAAAACCCTAAGCATTTATTGGATGCCAAAGGAAACAAATTCAGAAAGAAAGAGCACATGTCTACAGGCTCTCCAACCATCTAGATAAAGACCAATCAGAGTTGTCTGACCAAAATCCAGTTGTTGGGTTGATATAGCAAATTTACAGACAGAAAACCAGAAAAGACATAGCTAGAGATTTCCAAATGCTATAATTCAAGTAACGTGGCACAGGTCAGAAAAATATAGTGAGTTCGTGAGTCAACCCTCCAGAAGAATAAAGTTTTTCAATTACCTTAAGAGTCATAAACCCTGAGCATGTATTGGATGTCTTGCCTACACACAGGACACAATGGTTCATCCATGAGTTCCACCCTTTTCGCGCAGTTGCAACAGCAGACAAGATGACCACAAGGAACAAAAGCTGCCCGCCTTCTTTTCCTTAAGCATATGACACATAGCTGCCCGTCTCCCATTTCACCAGGTTCGTCATCGCTATCATTTTCTCCAGCATCATCTTCATTGTCAGCCTCGTGAAATCTTTCTTGAGCTTCTCTTGCCTCTCTGTGCCGTTTGACTCTCTCCCAGAGCCTGCATCATTACAAACATCAAATTATTCACAAAAACAAGACTAGTAGACTACAAAAAAGAAAACGGAACAGCTAAAAAAGGAACCATATATCAGGCAAACGTGAGGTATCTAGTTGCAATTATCCCCATAACAATCAAGGATCAGTAAATAAAACCTCTAGCAACGGTGAAAATATCACATTTGATAGTTCACAGTAAGAAATATTCACCCAAGCATTTTAGTTCACCACCCTATTCCATAAGTTACAAAAGGTACCTGTAAATGGCATGGCCTAGTAAGCCAACTGACACAGTTCCAAGAGCAACGGTAACCCAGAAGAACAGTCTGGCACGTGAAGACATCTCGGCTTCCATCTCACCCTTGGTCAGATCAGACCTGAATCAAGGCAAAGTGTTACAGAAAGCCATGGAATAAAATAAGACCTTAACATGCATAATAAACTGTGGATGTTCTAGAATTATGATGGCTGGCACCAATAAGAATATGAAACCTATGGCTAAATAGCATCCTTACAAGAAATATGGAAGCTCTGGGCACGAGCTGATCTCAACACTTCGATTCTTTAATCGACATAATCCTATTGCTGTAATCTCCTTTCCAATAGGAAGAATCTTTTCCTCGTCCAATAACGCAATCTGTCATATAAAAATAAGCAAATAGCTATAAAATGTAATCACTGCCTAGAAAATATATGTTTCAGCATACAAATACAATAGCTTACCGGATAGCCATTGCCAACAATAGTCTGAAACAATGTGTAAGAATTTTGCTCAACTGGGATAAGCTTGTGATACACAGTTGTAAGAGGTAATGATTGATGAACTGCCCCATCAAACTTCACATGTACCATTTCCCCCGATTTCTCGGAAGCAGGATCCACAAGACCAAACGAAACCTTTCAAAAGGAAAAGTACAGTAAAATTAGAGGTAAAAATGATTACGGAAACAGCAAGTGTATCACCTATCAAGTGTAGATAGCATACCCATCTAGATGATGTTATAATTTGCTCTTTCAATGATTTAAAAAAGAGAGCATGTAGGTCAAAAGTCCATCCAAAGATGCCTCTCCATTCGCCGAACAAGCACTACAAAAGTATATAGAAGATCACATTACACCAGTTAGACATCTCTACAAGGAGAGCATAGTGGGTACACGACGGTGTGTTTAAAGAACAATACAAAACCACAAGAAAAGTTTGGGGCACACAAGTGCTATTTTACTTTTCACTCATAGGGATATATCATGATAACAAATAAAATACAATACATGGAAACTAGAAAACTTCAAGATCGAGACCCTTGGGTATTCTAGAACTTGCATTAAAATAAAATATCATGTGAATAACAACTAAAATGTATCGAGGCAAAACTTCACACAATAGTCAAGAGGCATTGGGATATTCTTGAACTTGCATCTTAATCAGCCACTGGCAGGAGCCAACACTTCATTCCAAGACACTGTTTATACAAAGACCCATAACAAATTCAGCACACAATCTTATTGGATGGAACTGCATTTAAGCAAAGCCCAAAAGTCTATCAAGTTCACTGACCCAGGATGCAGTTTCCTAAGTTCATTTCAGACTCTAGAACAATTTCCTATCATCCAATGACTACGACATCATGATGCCCTCTAGTAACTTGCTAACTTCAAACCTCCATATTGGTCGCATCACACCACACCCCATGCCACATTTCCTGATATTTTACAATGGTGCTCTCCTAGAGGCAAAAACCCATGAAAGCATAACAGGGTTACAGCCGCTTTGCAGCTCGAAGACCTTGTTACCACTGCTGGGTGTTGCAACGCTAATTAGATAGAGGTATGAAGTTAATCATTTAATTCCTGATGCAACAGAAGCTCAAACTGCAAGTGCTAATTCTCTACTTCTCCAAACTACCCTCTTGAGAAGGAAACCACCGAAGTTGATAAATTTTCCATCCTACTCCTAGAAATTACAAGGAAAAGTATCCATAGATAATTGCAAGTATCAAAATTCTCCGGGGAAAAAAGAAGCACGGTAGCACTTAAAACTAGGGTTAAAACGAAACAAAAAATTCACAGGCATCCCAATGTCCAAACCTGCCTATATGTTGTGCTTAATCAAAACCTTAAAACAGTCACATATATCTTGGTCACCGAAGAGAAATTAAGAACCACATAAACCTAAGCTGTCTATATCTTCTGCTCAATCGGCGCCTCAAAACATCGTCTCGAGGGTTTACATAAGATTAAAATCGACATCCTTGCCCAAGCAGCCGCATTAAAAGCCCTAGCACGTAACCCTTGCTCTTAGGGAATCGACACGAGAGAGGAATCTGGGAACTCACCGTCTGGGTGTGCCTGGTGACGACGCAGTGCTCGCGGGAGCCAGGGGGGATGAGGAACGTGCCCCCGGGCGGGGAGCGGACGAGGCCCCGCACGACGGCGAGGCGCGACTGGCCGTCGCCGAGCCCCGCGAGGAGGGAGTAGCGGAGGTCCGGGATCGCGAGGGCCGGCGCCTCGGCGATGAGGCGGAGCGCCCCGGATGCGGCGAGGTACTTGGCCAGGGACGCGGCCGCGAGCGCCGCCGTGCCGAGGCCGAGCACCGCCCCGTCCAGCGCGGCCGCGACGCGCGCGAGCGCCTCGATCGTCTCCCGGTCCCGCGCTGACATGGTGGCTGCCGGCGGTGCGCGAGGCGACCTTGCTGGCTTATTTTTTTTTTTGAGAAAAACCTTGCTGGCTTATGGTCCTGTGCGTGCGGCGAGGGGGGCGAGTCGGGGTTTTTTTTTTTTTTTTTTTTTTTTTTGGGATAGGGCGAGTCGGGGTTGGTGGGTACGGTCCGGGCCGGAGATAGCTGCAGTGTTTTTTTTTTGGAAAAGCTTGCATTCAACCAACCGATCTCGCGCGCGCGTCTACCGGCTCCATGTCCGTTGGATCGCCTGTTGATCAGACCGACGAGAACGGCCCCGCTTTCCGCGTCACGCACGTTCGTTTTCTAAAACAGAGCTATTGTTTCAGGATAAGCATTCGTACAACTGGCCTCTGTTGACTCGTGTCTCTGGGAGGGCGGCGCTTCTGGATTTGGGAGGGCGGCGGGGGCGGGGGCGGCGGCGTTCGGCGACCGAGGCATATCCAGCGCGGTGGCGACGGCGACAGGTTCGGCGGTGGCCGACGTCGACTCCAGCAGGTATGGATCGGAGACCCCCCTCCCATTCCCCCCGCATTTCTAGGCGACCACCGTCCTGGCACCACCAACGCTAGACACAGCCACATCACAACACCTTACGTCCACGCACACTCCAAGTTTCTGCAACAACAACGTTGTTGCGGAACGGTGGCAGCGAAGACTGCGCGACGCGATCGGAGATGTTGTTGCAATTTTTGTAGCAAGGGTCTTGTTACAGAAAATTAGGCGCGGCGTAAGATGTCTTTTTAATTTTTGCAACAAGGGTCTTGTTGCAGAAAATTAGAGAATAAGAGTTTTGCAACCGGGGACTTGTTGCAGAAAATTAGAGAAATGGAGTTTTCGCAACAAAACTCTTGTTGCAGGAAATTAGAGATAAGAAAGTTTCGCAACAAAGCTCAGGAAATTAGAGAAGAGGAGGTTCGCAACTAGAGTAGCTCCTACACGCCGGCGGCGCCGCCGCGCGGGGCGCAGCTCAGTCGGGGTCGGGTCAAGACTGTCTTGTTTCTGCAACAGAGCGTTTGTTGCGGGAAATAACAAGTGGGCATGCGGAGCGCGGACACCGGATCGGACGGCTATCAGCTCGGGTATCCAACGGCCGTTGAGGCGACGGATAAAATCTAAACATCGGCTGGCGGACGCGTAGCAGCGCCCTTCTTTTTTCTTTCCTTCCGGTACTTTTTTTTAACACAAGGCCTGGTATACGGAGGCTAAACTCTTCGAGACGACACGGGTGGATTTGCCTCCTCCCAAATCAAAAAGTTGTGGAGTAGGATAAAAGTACGAATTTTCATCGCATCACCCCGTTCAGAAAAAAAAAATCGTCTAAACAGGTGGGCCAAGTGCAATGGCGCGCGATGCTGCGTCCATGAGACAATAGATCATCCCAAATAATAATGCCCACACGTGCGGCATGTTTGCACTTCGCCCACACGCGTTGATACATGTTGATTCTGTTTTGCACGAATCCTAAAGAAATCTGTTAGATTTTCAGTGTCAGTGGGCATCATCGTGTGTGTGGGCGTTGGCGAGTTCGCCCACACGACCCGCAACACGCGGTTGCCAGCTGCGCCGTGTGGGCGAACCAGTTTTTGCCCACACAGTCACCACCTAGTCCACACATGCGTGGGCGAACTGCTCTTCGCCCACACGACGCTCGTACGTTGTTAGATGGCAACTGCAGTTGCGCGTACATGGTAATTAGCTAAACACACATGGCAACTATGATTCGTTGCTAGATAGCAACTGCAGTTGTGCGTACGTGGCAACTAGGTAAACTAGTTACTAGTAGAAGGCCCGTGCGTTGCTACGGGCTACGATTCACATAAATGAATCAAACAAGTGATTAAGATCGTCTTCAAAGTCAGGCTCAATGCTCCCTCATACATCCAGGCGTGTTTGGACATCAAACGGGCGCCCATCATGCTCCCCGAAATTCAACCATCTGGACAGTCCGGGCTCCTCCAAATCCAGCCCATATGTGAGGGAGAAATGTGTTTGTCCGGACCCTCCCCCTCCAGCTCGGTTTCCTTGCAGCGGTCCAACACAAAAACCCCATCCCACGATGCACCCTTCCCTTTTCCTGCCGGGCTCTTCCTTTCCAGCTCGGTTTCCACCATAGAGGGACATTTCTCATTGGAGCCCTCTCCTTTAAAACCAAAATGACGCCCACCTCACCTTCACTTTAGTGCCCTCTCTCCTTCACATCGTACTTCCCACAGACCACCAAGGAGGAGTCCCCCGCCAACTATCCCGCACTCCGCCTTGACCCCCCCCCTCGTGTTCGTGCCAATATCAAGGGGGAGCTATGCGCTGCCCGTGGGGCCAACTACCCCGCACTCCGCCTTGATCCCCCTCCCCTCTTGTTCGTGCCGATAGCAAGGGGGAGGAGGTGTGCGCTGCCCGTGGTGCCCCCCGAGCCAAGAAGGCAGATCCGATGTCTACTGAGCCATTGCCACGTTGTAACATATAGTGTTGCCATCACTTTGCCGCCATAATGGATAACACATGACGATAACCATACCCGGAGCTATCAATGAAGTATTGAAAGAAAGCACTAAGTTGCAGACAAACCTAGGAAATGTCTCGGTCTTCGACTTTGCTGACAGTGGTCTAGGAAGGGAACAGGTTGCTGGCAGGTTTCTTGGAGCAACCAAGAATTTTGTCTTAGGACACAACATATGCTCGCTCCTCAAGAAACTCTTTAAATTTCTTTCCTCGTTTTCCTAGGTTCTCCACGTACATGTAGCTACCCTGTACTTCTTCTATCATTTCAGGTAAGACTGATGTATAGCATGGCTTTCAAGGGGCACGCCAACAGCCCAACACAATATCATCCTTCATCCAAAAGGATACTACATTCTTATCTCATAGGAAAATAAGGAGTTTAAATACATGTACTTTGTGCACATCAAGTAAATTTGTGAATTAACAGCAAGTTCACATTACGAATGTGGCATTTATCTCTTTTAAGCACCACGACAAACAAGGAATACATTTGGCAATACAAATATTATGTAAGATTCTATTGTTATTAGTGATAATCTAGTTACTGGGTACAACAAAAAAAATTTGATGCTTGTTCCGGGAACCCTAGTAGCATGCTAAATACAATATGACCATGAAAGGGACACCTCACCCAAGATTTGCATGTTGCTACAATCTCTACAGTATGGCCACTGTCCAAAATGTAGGAATACTCACTCTCTTCAGCGCGGGATGCATCTTAGGCTTGAGCGTGTTGGTGAATGATCCCATCTGCTATGTAACAAACCGACAAAAAAGTACTTCTATTTTGAAAGAAATGTCAGTAGACATTATCTTTTATCATAATATCCAAATAAAGAAGTTATCAAACCTTTTCACATATAGATCGGAGGCAGTTGGTCATGTAATTTATTTACAACCGAAAAGGAATGATCTGTTATGTTGATCTGTAAATATTCAAATAAATAATTTATAAAACCTCCTTCATATATAAACTGGAGGCAACAGGACAAGTAATTTATTTACAACTGAAAAAGCAGATCGAGTGCAATGCATATGTGTTGCTACGAGCAACATGTCACAACATGTGTGTTGCTACGAGCAACATGCTGATTCCTACATAAAAGGGGAATGCATCAATTTATCTCCTGACTGACATTGAACTATTGAACAGATAGTGTAAATCCAAAATTCGCCTTTTGACGGACATGGTGAAACGGCATAATGTTAATTAATTTGCAAAATATAAATAAGGAAACTCACTTAAGGATTACACGTACAACCACCACACACTTGCAAAATATTATCAAAATTATGAACTGTGAGTGAAAAAACCAGTCACCATATTGCATGATACTTCAACCTTGTTGTGAATTTTCTCTAGCATTCAGGTTACAAAAGAGAATGCATCAATTTGTATGAAATCGAGAGCCATGAGATACATATGTGTTCCCTACTCTTCTCCCTCATCATCTATGGAATGATCAATCACATCTCTTATTTGAACCATTTGCTAAATCCAAAAAATAAGCATGCAAGAAACTTAACCCAACAAAAAGGATGGATCAAGTGCAAGAGAAATACGTACCCCCTCGCGATGGAGCTTCTGAGTGGTGGGATGCCAACAACGAGCACTTTGCGACTGAACTTGCCCAGCCCCGAGGAGTAGGACCACATAGACTTATGAATCTTGATGTACTTGCGGCAGTCCTCAGGACGTTGGCGTACACCACTCCTTATCAGTATCGGTAGCCGGTGGAGTAGCCAACTCCTGCCTAGCGTCAACAGCCTCATGGGGGATGGGTCGGCCATTTGGAGCCAATTTTAACCCTTAGTTCAATCTATTGCAACTACTGCTCTTGCAACTACAGGTACATCTTCCAGGAGAAAAAGAATCTAGCTACAAATAAGTAGTCTACACACGGATGCCTATTCGAAAGAAATGCCAAGTTTCACTCAACAAAAAAATGTTAGTATTGAGTTTTGTCAGACAATAATAGTGCATATATCTGATGCACACTTGCCTTGTATTACTTCCAGTTAGAATGATTCTTCACAAACAAACCTACATAGTTCAGTTAAGAGTTTGTAATACTCCGAGTCTGAAAAAAACTAACAGTAACTAAAAGCAAAATATAACAACTGCCTAATGAGGTCGGCCTCAGCAGGTGGTGGCTGGTGGGTGGCGGTCGGTGGTGGTAGGTGGTCGGTGCATCTCCGGGAGAAATCTTTGCTCCGGCCTTCTTCGGAGCCGGCGACGGCGGCGCCCGCGGGTGCCGTGATCTTTCTTGGAAGCGTCGTCGTGGAGGTGTGCTCCTCCTCCCCACGGCTTTGGCTCCGGAGGGAAACCTCAGATCCGCTGGGTCGGGCGATGAAGGCGTCTTCGCGTCTTTCTCCTCCTTGGGGGCATCGTCCCGGAGCCGGCTACGACTGGGAGACTGGTGGATTGCGGCATCTTCGTCGTGGATGGCGGCATCTTCGCCGCGTGGTTTGCTGAGGCGGGGCGCTGGTTTCTGTTTGGCAACGATGATGTCGTCGGGAGGAGCTCGGGTCGCGGCGTGGACTTCGGTAGTCGGTTCTTCCCGGCGTGTCCGAGGTGCTCTTCTGTGGGCACGGTCGGCGCAAGTCTTGTATATTTCCCTGATGAGGGTCATCGTCAAAGTCGGAGTTGTCGGTTGCTTGCGTGTGTGGCCATCCGGTGGCATGTGCCGTCATGGCTTCTATACAGTTGTGTAACACCCCCTTGTAATAAACTCTGTGACACTCTGTTAAAACTGCCAAGTCATGAGGGTTAATGATCCAATTCAAATCCACATCTGAAAATCAACTCAAATTCAAAGGTGAATTATAAAGTTGATCAAACACTGTTGGGAAAATGTTCATTAAATGGCAAATAATTCAGGAACATTTCTAAAATCAAAATCAAAATATTTGGAGTTGGGCAAGTGACTCAAACAAGATGAAACAGCACCCAAAACAGCAATATTAATTCATTTAAAATCATTACAGATTCAAATGAACTCCAAATCTGCCCAAACCACTTTTTGATGAGAGATGATATTGCATTGCAATATTTGGGCCAACATCCACATTTTTCAAAAAAAGCACAAGTGGCCTAAACATTTTGAAACAAAAAAGGAATAAAAGAAAAGGTAGAAGAGAAATAAGGAAAAAGAAGAAAGCCACTGTTGGCTGGGCCTAATTGCACAGTGTGCAGGCCCAGTCCAACAGCAGCCCACGCCGTCTCCCTCCTCCCCGTGTCGCCTTCGCCGTGGCCGCGCCCGCGCGCCCCAGTCGGCCGGCGACACCGTGGCGCCACCGACGATACAGGAGCCCGGGAGGATAAGGGCGAGCCCCGTCCAGCTCCCCTGGCCCCTCCTATCCACTCGCCGCTCCTCCCTCACCCCTCCCCTGCTCGCGCTCGCCTCTGCTCTCTCTGGTCCGAACGCCACCGCCGCCGTTCTCGTTCGTCCCCGCGGCCACCGAGCCCTGCCTGCCGCTCTGCCATGTCCTGCGCCATCGCCATGGACCGCCACGGCCTCGGGCGCCGTTGATTGGGGCCGAGGAGCTCCACGTTGCGCGGATCGAGCCGCGCCCCTCTTCTGCATCTCCGGCGCGGTTCCGGTGACCTCGACCTCCTGCAGCTCCTAAACCCCCACGGGCCAACGTGTGCCGCTGCGGTGAGCTCCCCCTCCGACCTCCCCCTCTCTTCTCCGCGCCTATTCATCGCCATAGTGGCCGCACCAGAGAACGTCCGAGCTCAACGCCGTCGAGCTCGACGCCGGCCAGGTTCCGGTGACCGTTCGGTCGCGCGCATGTGTCCATCGTGCTCGCCTGCGCATGTAGAGGCCGTAGGTGCTTAGCTCCGTCTGTTTTGCTCGCCGTAGCGTCATCTGCGAGCTCGCCGAGCTTCAGCCATCGCCACCACTCGTCGCCGGCGCCGATTCCGGCTAGTTTAGACCGCGCCACCGCTCGCGTTGGATGCGGCACTCCCTCCTCGATCGAACGCACTTTAGAACGCAAGAAACGGAGCGGCGTAGCGGATTTCCGAGCCGCTCCGGCGAAGCACCGCCGCTGGAGAGGTCGCCGGCGCGTCTCCGGCCGCCGAGCTGAGCTGGCGCCACGTGGGACCCCCTCTGAGTCACTGACTGTGGGCCCCAGCGCCGGTTTGACCTCGTTGACTTTGGTCAACTTCAATTACTGTTCACCATGAGTCACTGACGTGTGGGCCCCCTCCTGTTAATTAGCCTAAATAAACGATTTTGAAAATAAAACTAATTAGTTATACTAAACACTCACTGACATCAGGGCCCCACCCAGTTAATTAACCCACTGTTAGTATAATCTAACCCTGTTAAGTCACAGAGGCTGACATGTGGGTCCCACTGGACCCACATGTCATATTTGACTTAGTCAGCCGACTGTTGACTTGCTGACGTCAGCAGCGCGTCATGCTGACGTCATAATTCATTTTCTGTTAAATAAAATAATTCCAGAAATTCAAATAATCTTTAAAAATTAATAACTTTTAAACCGTAGCTCGGATCGAAAAAGTTAAAACATGAAAGTTGCTCAGAACGACGAGACGAGTCTGATCGTGCCGTCTGTTTCTCCATCGGAACCTCCTACGTAGAAGAACTCGTAACTCCGGACCCGAATCCGGCAGATGAATAGTGCACACACATCGGATATTAAATCCCAGAATAATTCTAAAAATAACTAAAATGACTTAGATGCATATTCAGGCAACCCTGCACTGCATCATAGCATAGCACGCACTGTGTGGCATATGATTGCATATTGTTTACCTGTTTCCTCCCCCTCTTCTCTCTCGATAGACCCCGACGCAGACGTAGCTCCAGACGCAGACGCAGCTCCGGAGTACGACTACGTTCCCGACGACACCCCTGAAGACCTTGCCCTTGCCCCAGAGCAAACAGGCAAGCACCCCCATTTTGAGCATGCCTATATCGCCTACTCTCTTCTCTCTTATGCTTGCATTAGAACTGCTACTGCTACTGTTTTCCTATATCTGCTGCATAGCCTGTTTACTTGTAACCTACTTTTGATACATGCCTGTTATCCTAAACTGTTTAGCATAGGATGGGTAGAGTCACGACAGAGACCCCCATTTGATCCCGACTGCCCTGTTGGATATCAGAAGACCCGATCACCGGGAATGAAGACCAGACCCTGACACGACACATCACTTCCCCCTTAGTTGCCGACGCTACTGGGTTATCGTCGAGTGCCGAGGGTGATACCTCGTCAGCACTTCTGATGTTAACCTTGTAGGTTAGTTACTCGGTCGTGGTAAGCGAGGGTGATTCCTTCTACACCACCCCCGATAACGACGTCGTCGCGCAACTCCTCAAGGTGGACCTCGAGGGTGATTCCTCCTTCGTTCACCTTGATGATAACATCGAGCGGGAATTCCATCGAGGGTGATTCCTCAGGGTTCCCTTCGGTGTCAGACACACAGTTACCTTGGATATTATGACTTGCACTAAACTATGATACTAAAGACGGGTCGGCCCTGAGGGGTACCCGCGCGAGCTTAACGCGAAGTGATGTGGAGTCGGGTTGACCTGGATGGTGCCCGCGAGATAACTACGAGGCGTGGCCGGGCATTCTTAGCCCTTGCCACAAGTCCTCGAGACGGGGCGACGGGGTCACATCGATCGTGAGTCTCTGCTCGTTTCCGCGCGCTCGTAATCCACTACGGTTTGGATATTTGATCCGAGGGGCCTCTGGCCCGATAGCACTAACCATCACGTGGGCATAGTATGGGCGTTCTGCGTCGTACACATCAGCCGAAGCTTGTTTGACGTCAGTAAGGAGCGGCGCACGCCGAGTTGGACTGGTAATGCAACCGCGCTTGTATAAGGGGTTGCTAGGTCTGCTCTCGGTGGCCCCGTAACGTGCAGGAGTTCCCGGGGCGATGGCCCAAGACCCCTGGGGGCATAGGTTTAGTCCGGCGTGCTGACCTCTCTTATAAGCCTAGGTCGGGTTGCGGCGTGTTGCTTAGCCGAGGCCGGGCATGACCCAGAAAAGTGTGTCCGGCCAGAGTTAAGTGAGCGTGGTGGGTAAGTTGGTGCACCCCTGCAGGGAAGAAACTTCTATCGATAGCCTGTCCTACGGTAACGGACACTCGGAGTTGTATCCCGATCGGTACAACTAGAACATGTGGTGAGAACTGGATAGTACGGCTCTGGGATTGCTTTCTCGCAGGGAGTCGAGAAAGGATCTCAGGTCGAGGTTGATGATATTACTACTACTTTACATTATGTTCATCTGCTCTCTCCTGATGCTGCAAGACTGTCGAAGATTGTTGAAGATGCTAGTCTTCGATAGGACTAGGCTTTCCCCCTCTACTCTGGCATTTCTGCAGCCCAGTCCACATATACAGCCATTCCTTTGACAATGATGCATATGTAGTGTAGATCCTTGCTTGCTGAGTACTTCGGATGAGTACTCACGTTTGCTTTATTTTCTTTTTCCCCCATTTTCCATTTGATGCCACCAGACGACGGAGCCCCTGAGCCAGAAGCCCCAGCCGACGACCAGTACTACTATCCGCCTGGCGAGTACTACTACTACGAGGAGCCGTTCGACGACCAGGAGTAGGATCGGAGGGTCCAGGGCAGGAGGCCTACGCCTTTCGATCGTAGTTTTTATTTTACCCCGCCTCTGTGAAGGCTTATCTCTCTCTCTGTAATATATCTGTACTCAGATATCTAATGCTTCCGCTGACGCTTGTATGCCATCGAGCTTGTATTCGAGCCCTCGAGGCCCTGGCTTGTAATATTAAGCTTGTATGACTTTATTTTATGTTTTAGAGTTGTGTTGTGATATCTTCAAGTGAGTCCTTAGGCTTGATCGTGCGCATTTGCGTGTATGATTAGTGCACGATTAAGCCGGGGTCGTCACAAGTTGTTTGCAGGTTGGCTTCGAGGTTGGAGCTATATGGTGAAGTTGTTGTCGCTCGTTCGAGGCAACCGGTGATGACGATGACGCTTGCGACTCCTCGGCAAATGCCTTTCTTCTTTGCAGCTTTGTGTCCCATGTCGGTGGCCAGGTTGGCCGGTGGTGCCCATGTCATGTGGGTTGAGTTGTATCGGTTTTAGCCCGGTTTTCCGCCAATTAACCGGGCAACTCTCTTCTTCTTAATCAATGAAAATGGCAAATCTTTTGCCTCGTTTCAAAAAAAAAAGTGCCTAATACTTCGATAAGAGCACTATCCTCCAGGAAAACACCTTATTTGTTCGATACCAAATAATGAGGGAAAAAAAAATCTTTGGCTGCGCATTTCTTGCAGGTTTTAAGATCTCACCACAAATAAATTCTGGTTACACATAAAAATAGCTATGCACAGAATGTGTAGCAGTGGAAATACAATGTTTGCAAAAAGCTAGTGAACATACAACACCTTCTCTGTGTCAGCTTCCAATAGATCATTGTTCAATAAAACATCATCAGTTTCAACTCGATAGGTATTAGATAATGCTTTACTTACTGAAGAAATAAAAACCAGTGACAGTGATAAATTCTCGTCCATGCAGAGTGCCTGCAACTAAACAAACAAAAACCAGTTCAGTGAGAAATTCTCATCCATTGATGGTGCAGTCAGCCGCTTTAATCCACATTAACTTCATGTATGCTATCTTGGCATACATTAACAACATGTGAATTTTTTTACAAGTGTCAGATTGGAATTGAGGCGCATCCATATTGTCTTTCAAAAAATAGCGTGTGCAGTAAGATGTTAGTGATTAGTACCGCCAAACAAAAGAGGATGCTGACCTTGCACTTCTATTGAAACACAAAAAACTGAGTGCTAGCAGCTACATGAAACTGAAATCTACCTCTTGGCTAGTTAACAGAAGGGAACTGACAACATCAATGTAAAACACTATAGTTCTAATAACTTATAATCAACTGCAGAATAAATGTAGTTTCCAGACTCAAAGTTCATCAGCTAGGGGCCACTAACTTCTCGCCACCGCTACTTGATAGGTTCTCCAAAGAAATCCTCACTTTCAAGTTTACATTATCAGATCCAGACCAGTAGACCAGAACAATCAAGCATATCAACTACCACAGAAAAAGCAAGAAATTGATAGGATGCCCCTCACCTTGGGGTTCAGGTTCTTTCCTTCTTATTCCTGAATGCCTGATCAAAAGCTGCAATTCGAAAGCAAAACGATGTCAGCTCAGATACAGGGCATAGCAAAAACCATCACAATTGCAGTATAGAAAATAGGAAAAAGTTACACTTGATTCAACCATCTGCTTGCATCATAGCTTATCCTGCTTCCTCGAACATCCAATTGAAAGGTATACAAGTCCCTGGGGAACTCCACTAAGATTTCAGAATGTGATGAATCAATGAACGGAGATGGCAGCATTGCTCCTTTATTGCTACAACATCATCTTAGACCCACAACAGCATGTCATCCTCAACTATCACCCCTTGCCCCTGCATGTCATCCTCAACTATCACCAACTACTTCCTGTACTTCACCACTTGTAGTAGGAGAGAAACCCCTCCTCGAGATGAATCAGTTCCCGGCAGGAGCTGCAAGAGAAAGGGATCGATTGCAAGTGTGGACCTATGTCTCAGCCCTCCCTCTCCTACTTCCGGCAACACTCTGCTGCCAAATCCTGCAGGTTCGGCAGGGAGGAGATGAGGTCCATGCTCCAGTTCTAGAGCCCCTCGCAGCCGGTCACGATCCCGACCGCCCCGTGCACCTCCAGGAGGCCGTGATGTTACAACACCCATAGCCAAGGATAATCGATTGGGAATATTCTAAAACTTATAGACGTGACACAAGACTGACAATAAGATAACTTAATCCAGAGAACATTTAGTGCAATGTATGATAAATGTAGAAGAACCACGGAATACCTAAACAACAAAAAATCATGTCATAGTAGGTTACCAGCATGGGAACGATGGTCACACAACACGCCCCCAATTCTGAGATCTGCAACGTGTGTTGAGTGTACGACATCAGATTCTTAACTAATTATGAGAACATAACAGTATAACTGAATAAGATATTGTAGGCTGACATTTTGTCGACCACTTAGTGTGCAGCGACATGTTGAACATGCACACACACGATGAATTACATATGTCGTCTGGTGAGCCTGGTGCCATGAGGAGAGCAAGGGCGGCGTCACGTCGAGCATATATTTGGGTCGGTGATCTCCTAGCCCTCGGGGTGATCTCGACTGATACCTGCGCCGTTGGCCATTGGTGCGCAAGTCTTGGGAAGAGAGTGGTGTGGTTGTGCATAGACGAGGATGAGATAGACGTTGTGGCGGAAGGACTTGGATGCCCTGTGGTCATCGGGTCGTGGCCGGCGGCTCCATCGGGAAAAGGCGACCACGATGGCGAGAAGGCAGAGGCGGAGCAGCCTATACGGCTTGGACGCCCTGGAGTCGTCGGGTTGCTTCGGGCGGCTTCGATCTCGAGGGGGATGGAGATCATGGTGGCGGAGGAAGATAATGCGGAGCTCCCAGCGCGGCAGGCTTGGCCACTGAGCAGAGGCTGGTCATCGGCTGAGATGCAAGGCGGCAGCGGGGAGAAACGGAGGCGCGCAGTAGGAACCCTAGGTGTCGATCTCTTTTCGTGAGGGATGGAAGAAGGCGACCAAAGGCGGATCGCGGCTGGGTTAGGGAAATCCGGGTCACGGTAAAGAAAAACCAGTGGAAGGAGGTGTGACGAAAATAAACCTGACAAAAATTAACCAGACGAAAATAAACCTGGAACGGAGACTACCAACTGCTCCATTAGGAGTAGAGATACACATGGCAACCATGATTAACCATACATGGCAACTATGGTTAGACCACACGTGGCAACTAGTTAATCATACATGGCAACTATTGTTTGACCACGTAGGGCAAGTAGTTTATCACACATGGCAACTATGATTCGAATACACGCGACAACTACCGTTACTTAGACATGGCAACTACATTTGTCATCGCGGACAGTGGCGGAGCTAGCATTTGACAACAGGGTGGCCCGCCTCAAAAAAGCTTGACAACAAATTTGTCGTGTGAACATTCTAACTAATTACAAATATCATATAGAAATAGATCAACATGGTCCTTACAAACACACTAAAATTCTCAATTAAATCTCAGTTTTGCATAAAGAATTCTACATAGTACATTCTACATACCTTGAGAAGTTCAAACCATTGATGGTGGCGAGACAGCTCCAAGTCGAACCATTGGTTCTCGAGTTTGCTTTGCAGTCACATTCGACATAGACACCAATGGTTCTTGAGTTTGCTCTTCAATCGCAATATGCACAAGTTGTCCGTTTGCTCTTTGGCCACATCCGGCATAGTCTTCTTCCTTATCTTCAAAGTATGTATCTATAAAAAAGAGATGCAGCCGCCGCAGGCTGTGGCGGCCATGAACATGGATCTCCGTCCGAGGGTGTCGTCCTGACGGCCACCCACACGGCCTTTCCCTGGGACTCGTCGAAGGCTGTCCTGCCCCGTTGTGGCAATCGTCCCTCTAGATGCGTATTCCGGCGTGGCCCTGTCACCGTGGCGGCCGCTGGGAAGCGGGATTGGAAGGACCAAGCGATTTGGGGAGCTCCAGGAATTGGTGGACCTGCCTTGGCTTGGTGGAGGGGGTGTTTAGAAAATTGATGCGGCTGGCCAGGGAGTAGGCGGGCGCTTTTCTGCAAAATTAGCGTGGACACACAGCAAGCACCGGATTTTGATTGGACAGATGATGATGATGGGATGCAGGGGTGCACAACACATAAGTGGATTCATAGGATATGACGCCTTTTTTCTATACATATTTAACATTTTTTAAATACTTGTTCAACATTTTTTCAAATGCTTGATTAACATTTTTAGATACATGATCAGAAAAATGTCATCATTTTTTAATACATAGTCAAATTTTTTTCTATACACATTTAACATTTTTCAAATACTTGTTCAACACCTTTTCAAATACTTGATTAACATATTTATATACATGATAAAAAAATTAATCATTTTTTTAATACATGGTCAACATTTTTTCGATACACATTTAACATTTTTCAAATGCTTCCTTAACATTTTTCAAACACTTTTCCAGCCTTTTTCAAATTCTTGATTAACGTTTTTAAATACATGATCAAATTGTTTCATACACATTTTTGGTGTACATAATAAACATTTTCTCTATGCACATTCAACATTTTCAAATGCTTGGTCAAAAATTTTCAAATGTTTTATGTAGATTAATTTTTGTAATATATCTATTTAGAATATTTTGAAGTATAAATAAAAGTAAAAAAAGAAATAAAGAAACGAACACAAAAAACATGAAAGAAAAACAAAGGAGAAAACGAGGTTACTTTTTCCCGCGCGCCTGGCCGGCCCAACTCGGGGCACCCAACCTTCGGCCCCGCAGCCACAGGCAAAACCTAGGGATGGCAATGGGTCGGGTTTGGGGCGGGTGGAGCTGGTCCAAATCCAATCCATGACCCATCTTCCTACCTTTTGCCCATCCACCAAAGTATCCATGGGCACAACTTGTGCCCATGCCCAAACCCATTGGATATCCAAATACCCGTGGAGCTCCATGGGCATAGAAAAATCAGCATAAAGCCTTCCCAAATATCAAATTAACTCGTCATCATTCAATCACAAATGACAACATAATAAGGTATAACCATAAGTAGGCAGCAAGTACACTGTTCAAACATTGTCCACACACACAATGACAACTCAAATAGTCTGATAGTAAAAAAACTTGTCTTAAATCTTATTTCATCAAAAAAACTGAAGTAGACCACACAATGACAAGTTGACAACTCAAGCAGTATCATAGTAGAATTCTGGTCTTAAAATCTTATTACATCAGAACCAAAGTTGTAAGATCTTATTAATCACAACCGAAGTTGCATAAATAAAGGACGTAACATATTTCAAAATTCAAATGCACTTCCAACAGTACATGCACTAGTAATTGGAGACCCAACCACATGTCCACATGAGCACACTTGGCTCCAAATTAGTCTTCAGTAATGATGGGCTCATTTTCATCCTGAGATAAAAAGGAAAGCATTAATAAACAAGTTACTTTTGACTGCACATGCATGAAGGATGAAAACGTGGCATCTTAATCTAAGTCCAACCATCAACCACACATTCACAAGTATATATCTTAAAATAAGTAGTGCACTGCCCACACATCACTTGTTATTTAAACGTATAAACCATACCCAACAGAATAAATTGAGATGAGAACAAGGAGTTACCATCACTTCTTCTTCATCCTCAAGAACAGATTGAACCGCTTGCAAAGCGAAGTTGATATCACCTAATGCAAAGATGAAGCAAAAAATTAATTTACGCATAGCACAAAGAAACCGAATACAAATTGATAATTAACAAGATTACCTAACATGTCCGCTCGTGACCAAGCTTGCATACACATAAGAGCTTCAGCTATGCTTGGTGTAAGCCGACTGCGATGTGCACTAAGTAACCTCCCACTAGTACTAAAGACTGACTCCGATGCCATAGATGTAACAGGGATGGGTAATATATCACGAGCAATCTTCTGCAAAGTAGCGTACTTGGCACCTCCAACTTTCCACCAATTAATAATGTCAAAATCTGCTGTTCTACGAATAAGGGGCTCGCCCAAGTACATGTCCAATTCAGTGTGAACTTGAGAAGGATCAACAGGTTGTGAAGACAAGTATTGCTCAAACACACCCAAAATTTTATCCACACCACCATTATGAACAGCTGGGGTGCTTCCAACAGTAGATGTTTCGACACACTGAGATACATCTTGATATTCAGCCAGCAAATCTAGCATTAACTTCTTTATTTTATCAACTTCTATGGATGCATGTTCAGTTCCATACAATGACCCAAATGAAGCCTTCAACATATGCATCTTATAATGTGGATCAAGGACAGTGGCAATAGCCATAAGACCATGGACATCAGTCCAATACTTCTCGAACTTGTCTTTCATTTCCTTAGACATAGCTTTTATGACACTATGTTTACCAGTTTCTCATTTACGAATTGCCAACCGAATGCCACATATTTGCGGAAAGAAAAGACTAGATGTAACATATGAAGTGCCCGACAACAACTCTGTGACATCAAAGAACACTTTCAGCCTATCACAAACCTCCTTAGCAAAGACCCAATCTTCTCCAGTTGGACAAGTAAAATTCTTTTCACGTATTGAAAGTCTTTCAAAAACATCTTTGTATTGCAATGCACCTTTTAACATTATGTAGGTAGAATTCCACCTAGTTTTACAATCAAGAGCCAATCTACACGTGTATTCATTGTTCAAAAGGCGTGCCATCTTTTCAAACTTCTCATGTCTTTTAGGTGTGGCTGACCAAAATGCAACACTATCCCGTACCCTCTCAATCCCTTTCTCCATGGCATCCAATCCATCTTTTACAATCAGATTTAGTATATGAGCAGCACAACGCATATGCAACAAAGATCCTTGCAACATAAGAGAAAGAGGTGTCCAACTTATCTGGCAGAATTTCCATAGCCTTGTCATTTGATGTACAATTGTCCAAGGTCACCGTGGATATCTTCTTCTCAAGGTGCCACTCAACAAGACATGCATGTAGTGCTTCGCATATAACCTCAGCATTGTGTGGACATGGAACATAAACAAACCTATGCAATAAAAAAATACAGAAATATTTAGCTTCAGAGTAACAGTAATCAATACATCTATTTCAGAATAACAATGATTTAGATAGAGACATGGTTACCTCATTAGGAAGCTCTTTAGGTTCCAAGAAGCGTCAATATAATGTGCAGTTACAGCCATATAGCCCCTCTTTTGATGGCCAGCCGTCCACAAATCTGTTGTGATGGCTACTCGGTTCTCAAACTTTGCAAAGTACTTCACCATGCTATTCTTTTGGACACCAAACATATTTATGATGTCCTGCCTAATGGTATTTCTAGACACCACCTTGAACATTGGTTGCAAAGTACCACAAAATTTTTGGAATCCAGCATGATCAACAATAGACAGAGGGTACTCATGCACACATATCATCAATGCAAGTTCCTTTCTAGCAAGTTCTTGATCAAAAACATAGGTCTCCAAATTTACTTTCCCATCCCCACATTTTGATAACTTTAATTTGCTTTGTTGTGGACCCGCTGGTGCATGCCGAGCCGGACAATTATTACGATGAGTCCTTAAGTGTGACGTACCAGAGGTTGATTCTCCGGCATATGGCTTATGACACCAGTTGCATATTGCCTGCCATTTCCCATTGATTAGTTCTGTCTTAAAATCATCCCATACATCTGATGTACGCTTCCTTCTAGAACCAGCCAGTTTTGGCTGCTCCACTACTGTACTGGTACCCTCTTGTGGAGTTGAACTTGCGACCACGGCAGCTCCAGCCACGCCTGAGACATCCGTTGTAGGAGCAACGCTGTTTTCGGGAGCTGACAAAAGAATGAAAGATGCCATCAACTCAGTGCTATCATGCAGAAATGGTATTACACATGTCTCATGCAAAAATTGTCGATCTAGCACTAATGTTTTGGACTGGGTATTAGAGATACTAAATTATATGAGTAGAAGTTATCTAGAGCAAAAATTCATTATAGATAAGGCTCCTTCATGATAATAAAGCTAGATAATGAATCTTTTAATAAGAAATGAAAATTCTGCATAGTAATGGTCAGTAGATGGTTTCCAATTATAGCAAAGATGCTGATAATAAAGCTAGTCTATGACAAAATTTAATAAGAATAGTAAATTGTACAAAAGTGATGTCAGTGAATTGCTTCTAGTTCTAGAAGAAATACTATTAATAAAGCTAGTTCATGACAAAATTTAATAAGAAAGTAGATTCTACAAATGCAACAGAACACAGTTTATGCTAGTTTATATAAAATCTCTCATGTCTCATAGTCATAGATCACAAGCAAGGAGAGCACTGAGTTGCAAAAACTGTAGCAATTACCCTTTTCAGTGCTAACGGTGCTGTCATCGACACCCTGTTGCTCGCCGGTGCACGGCAACTCCGGTGCTGGATGCCGACCACGCAAACTCCTCCGTGGGACACTAACACTCCCGCCCCTGCCCTTCCCATGGTTACCCTTGCCCCCTTCCATTGAAGATTTACTCCTGCTCAGAGAAACAGAGCACACAGCGGCAGCTTGGTCAGGAAGAGATCGGTCGCCGGTTGGGGAAGGAGAGAGGGAGTGGGACGAGGGTCACGGACCTTGGGTATGTTGCCGTCTGCCGGTCGCCGATGTGTTGGTCGCCGAGGCTAGTCGCCGAGGCCTGTCGCCGTCTCGCCGATGCTGGTCGCCGTCTCGCCGAGGCCTGTCGTGCTGGGGAGGGAGCTGGAGTGCTGGACTCAAGATGCTGCTAGTCACAGACGCCGGTCGCCGAGGCCGGTCGCGCTGGGGTGGACGGACAGGGAGAGGCGGGGTAGGGATGGCAATTTGATCCATGGATCCGGATACCCGTGGATACCCGACCCGAATGGGCAAGGGTATGGAGCACATTTCTGCCCATGGATCCGTGGATCTGGATACCCGCGAACAGCCGGGTTGGGCATGGGTATAATTTCTGCTCCATGGATATCCAATGGATACCCGTATGACATGTGGGGCCATATGGCAGTGACACTGGACTAAGCACACGTCCAACCTCACTCGCTCGCGGTCACAGAAGTCAAAGCCCGGCCCATGTTCCCTAATCCCCCACAACCCCACAAACCTAGTAATTATTAAACCTAATCTAATCTGTGTGTCAACCCCCAATCACCCCGAGTCCACCTCCCTCCCCAGCGCCCCATCGCGGCGGCGCTCTGCCTCTGCGCCTCACAAATCACAACCGCCGCCCCCCGCCTCTCCCTGTCCGTCCACCCCAGCGCGACCGGCCTCGGCGACCGGCGTCTGTGACCAGCAGCATCTTGAGTCCAGCACTCCAGCTCCCTCCCCAGCGCGACCAGCCTCAGCGAGACGGCGACCAGCATCAGCGAGACGGCGACAGGCCTCGGCGACCAACACATCGGCGACCGGCAGACGGCAACATACCCAAGGTCCGTGACCCTCGTCCCACTCCCTCTCTCCTTCCCCAACCGGTGACCGATCTCTTCCTGACCAAGCTGCCGCTGTGTGCTCTGTTTCTCTGAGCAGGAGTAAATCTTCAATGGAAGGGGGCAAGGGTAACCATGGGAAGGGCAGGGGCGGGAGTGTTAGTGTCCCACGGAGGAGTTTGCGTGGTCGGCATCCAGCACCGGAGTTGCCGTGCACCGGCGAGCAACAGGGTGTCGACGACAGCACCGTTAGCACTGAAAAGGGTAATTGCTACAGTTTTTGCAACTCAGTGCTCTCCTTGCTTGTGATCTATGACTATGAGACATGAGAGATTTTATATAAACTAGCATAAACTGTGTTCTGTTGCATTTGTAGAATCTACTTTCTTATTAAATTTTGTCATGAACTAGCTTTATTAATAGTATTTCTTCTAGAACTAGAAGCAATTCACCGAAGGAAAAATTCCCTAGAGGCAATAATAAAGTTATTATTTTATTTCCTTATGTCATGATAAATGTTTATTATTCATGCTAGAATTGTATTAACCGGAAACTTGATACATGTGTGAATACATAGACAAAATAGAGTGTCACTAGTATGCCTCTACTTGACTAGCTCGTTAATCAAAGATGGTTATGTTTCCTAACCATAGACATGAGTTGTCATTTGATTAACGGGATCACATCATTAGGAGAATGATGTGATTGACTTGACCCATTCCGTTAGCTTAGCAATTGATCGTTTAGTATGTTGCTATTGCTTTCTTCATGACTTATACATGTTCCTATGACTATGAGATTATGCAACTCCCGTTTACCGAAGGAACACTTTGTGTGCTACCAAACGTCACAACGTAACTGGGTGATTATAAAGGTGCTCTACAGGTGTCTCCGAAGGTACTTGTTGAGTTGGCGTATTTCAAGATTAGGATTTGTCACTCCGATTGTCGGAGAGGTATCTCTGGGCCCACTCGGTAATGCACATCACTATAAGCCTTGCAAGCATTGTAACTAATGAGTTAGTTGCGGGATGATGTATTACGGAACGAGTAAAGAGACTTGCCGGTAACGAGATTGAACTAGGTATTGAGATACCAACGATCGAATCTCGGGCAAGTAACATACCGATGACAAAGGGAACAACGTATGTTGTTATGCGGTTTGACCGATAAAGATCTTCGTAGAATATGTGGGAGCCAATATGAGCATCCAGGTTCCGCTATTGGTTATTGACCGGAGACGTGTCTCGGTCATGTCTACATAGTTCTCGAACCCGTAGGGTCCGCACGCTTAAAGTTCGGTGACGATCGGTATTATGAGTTTATGTGATTTGATGACCGAAGTTTGTTCAGAGTCCCGGATGAGATCGGGGACATGACGAGGAGTCTCGAAATGGTCGAGAGGTAAAGATCGATATATTGGAAGGCTATATTCGGACATCGGAAAGGTTCCGAGTGATTCGGGTATTTTTCGGAGTACCGGAGAGTTACGGGAATTCGTATTGGGCCTTAATGGGCCATACGGGAAAGGAGAGAAAGGCCTCAAGGGTGGCTGCGCCCCTTCCCCATGGACTGGTCCGAATTGGACTAGGGAAAGGGGGCGCCCCCTTCCTTCCTTCTCCTTCTCCCTTCCCCTTTTCCTATTCCATGTGGGAGGTGGAATCCTACTAGGACTAGGGAGTCCTAGTAGGACTCCACACCTTGGGCGCGCCCTGTGAGGGCCGGCCTCCTCCTCCCTCCATCCTTTATATACCTGGCCAGGAGGCACCCCATAGACACAACAATTGATCATTGATCTCTTAGCCGTGTGCGGTGCCTCCCTCCACCATAATCCACCTCGATCATATCGCAGCGGTGCTTAGGCGAAGCCCTGCGTCGGTAGCATCATCATCACCGTCACCATGCCGTCGTGCTGACGAAACTCTCCTGTGAAGCTTTGCTGGATCGGAGCTCGCTGGACGTCATCGAGTTGAACGTGTGCTGAACTCGGAGGTGTCGTGCGTTCGGTACTTGGATCGGTCGGATCGTGAAGACGTACGACTACATCAACCGCGTTGTGCTAACGCTTCCGCTTTCGGTATACGAGGGTACGTGGACACACTCTCCCCTCTCGTTGCTATGCATCACCATGATCCTGTGTGTGCGTAGGAATTTTTTTGAAATTACTACGTTCCCCAACAGTGGCATCCGAGCCTGGTTTTATGCGTAGATGTTATATGCACGAGTAGAACACAAGTGAGTTGTGGGCGATACAAGTCATACTGCTTACCAGCATGTCACACTTTGGTTCGGCGGTATTGTTGGATGAAGCAGCCCGGACCGACATTACGCGTACGCTTACGCGAGACTGGTTTTACCGCCGTGCTTTGCACACAGGTGACTAGCGGGTGTCAGTTTCTCCAACTTTAGTTGAACCGAGTGTGGCTACGCCCGGTCCTTGTGAAGGTTAAAACAACACTAACTTGACGAACTATCATTGTGGTTTTGATGCGTAGGTAAGAACGGTTCTTGCTCAGCCCGTAGCAGCCACGTAAAACTTGCAACAACAAAGTAGAGGACGTCTAACTTGTTTTTGCAGGGCATGTTGTGATGTGATATGGTCAAGACATGATGCTATATTTTATTGTATGAGATGATCATGTTTTGTAACTGAGTTATCGGCAACTGGCAGGAGCCATATGGTTGTCGCTTTATTGTATGCAATGCAATCGCCCTGTAATTGCTTTACTTTATCACTAAGCGGTAGCGATAGTCGTAGAAGCAATAGTTGGCGAGACGACAACGATGCTACGATGGAGATCAAGGTGTCGTGCCAGTAACGATGGTGATCATGACGGTGCTTCGGAGATGGAGATCACAAGCACAAGATGATGATGGCCATATCATATCACTTATATTGATTGCATGTGATGTTTATTCCTTTATGCATCTTATTTTGCTTTGTTTGACGGTAGCATTATAAGATAATCTCTCACTAAATTTCAAGGTAAAAGTGTTCTCCCTGAGTATGCACCGTTGCCAAAGTTCGTCGTGCCGAGACACCACGTGATGATCGGGTGTGATAAGCTCAACGTTCATCTACAACGGGTGCAAGCCAGTTTTGCACACGCAGAATACTCGGGTTAAACTTGACGAGCCTAGCATATGCAGATATGGCCTCGGAACACTGAGACCGAAAGGTCGAGCGTGAATCATATAGTAGATATGATCAACATAGTGATGTTCACCATTGAAAACTACTGCATTTCACGTGATGATCGGTTATGGTTTAGTTGATTTGGATCACGTGATCACTTAGATGATTAGAGAGATGTCTATCTAAGTGGGAGTTCTTGAGTAATATGATTAATTGAACTTAAATTTATCATGAACTTAGTACCTGATAGTATTTTGCATGTCTATGTTGTTGCAGATCAATGGCCCGTGCTACTGTTCCTTTGAATTTTGATATGTTCCTAGAGAAAACTAAGTTGAAAGATGATAGTAGCAATGATGCGGACTAGTTCCGTGATCTGAGGATTATCCTCATTGCTGCACAGAAGAATTATGTCCTTGATGCACCGCTAGGTGACAGACCTATTGCAGGAGCAGATGCAAACATTATGAACGTTTAGCAAGCTCGATATGATGATTACTTGATAGTTTAGTGCGCCATGATTTACGGCTTAGAATCGGGACTTCAGAAACGTTTTGAACGCCACGGAGCATATGAGATGTTCCAAGAGCTGAAATCGGTATTTCAGACTCATGCCCGTGTCGAGAGGTATGAGACCTCTGACAAATGCTTTGCCTACAAGATGGAGGAGAATAGCTCAACCAGTGAGCATGTGCTCAGAATGTCTGAGTACTACAGTTGCTTGAATCAAGTGGGAGTTAATCTTCCAGATAAGATAGTAATTGACAGAATTCTCTAGTCACTATCACCAAGTTACTGGAACTTTGTGATGAACTATAATATGCAAGGGATGACAAAAACGATTCCCGAGCTCTTCGTGATGCTGAAATCAACGAAGGTAGAAATCAAGAAAGAGCATCAAGTGTTGATGGTTAACAAGACCACTAGTTTCAAGAAAAAGGGCAAAGGGAAGAAGGGGAACTTCAAGAAGAATAGCAAGCAAGTTGCTACTCCCGGGAAGAAGCCCAAGTCTGGACCTAAGCCTGAAACTGAGTGCTTCTACTGCAAAGGGACTGGTCACTGGAAGCAGAACTGCCCCAAGTATTTGGCGGATAAGAAGGATGACAAAGTGAACAAAGGTATATGTGATATACATGTTATTGATGTGTACCTTACCAGAGCTCGCAGTAGCACCTGGGTATTTGATACTGGTTCTGTTGCTAATATTTGCAACTCGAAACAGGGACTACGGATTAAGCGAAGACTGGCTAAGGACGAGGTGACGATGCGCGTGGGAAATGGTTCCAAAGTCGATGTGATCGCCGTCGGCACGCTACCTCTACATCTACCTTCGGGATTAGTTTTAGACCTGAATAATTGTTATTTGGTGCCAGCGTTGAGCATGAACATTATATCTGGATCTTGTTTGATGCGAGACGGTTATTCATTTAAATCTGAGAATAATGGTTGTTCTATTTATATGAGTAATATCTTTTATGGTCATGCACCCTTGAAGAGTGGTCTATTTGTATTAAATCTCGATAGTAGTGATACACATATTCATAATGTTGAAGCCAAAAGATGCAGAGTTGATAATGATAGTGCAACTTATTTGTGGCACTGCCGTTTAGGTCATATTGGTGTAAAGCGCATGAAGAAACTCCATTCCGATGGACTTTTGGAATCACTTGATTATGAATCACTTGGTACCTGCGAACCATGCCTCATGGGCAAGATGACTAAAACGCCGTTCTCCGGAACTATGGAGCGAGCAACAGATTTGTTGGAAATCATACATACTGATGTATGTGGTCCAATGAATGTTGAGGCTCGCGGCGGGTATCGTTATTTTCTCACCTTCACAGATGATTTGAGCAGATATGGGGATATCTACTTAATGAAACATAAGTCTGAAACATTTGAAAAGTTCAAAGAATTTCAGAGTGAAGTGGAAAATCATCGTAACAAGAAAATAAAGTTTCTACGATCTGATCGTGGAGGAGAATATTTGAGTTACGAGTTTGGTGTACATTTGAAACAAAGCGGAATAGTTTCGCAACTCATACCACCCGGAACACCACAGCGTAATGGTGTGTCCGAACGTCGTAATCGTACTTTACTAGATATGGTGCGATCTATGATGTCTCTTACTGATTTACCGCTATCGTTTTGGGGTTATGCTTTAGAGACGGCTGCATTCACGTTAAATAGGGCACCATCTAAATCCGTTGAGATGACTCCTTATGAACTGTGGTTTGGCAAGAAACCAAAGTTGTCGTTTCTTAAAGTTTGGGGCTGCGATGCTTATGTGAAAAAGCTTCAAACTGATAAGCTCGAACCCAAGTCGGAGAAATGTGTCTTCATAGGATACCCAAAAGAGACAGTTGGGTACACCTTCTATCACAGATCCGAAGGCAAGACTTTCGTTGCTAAGAATGGATCCTTTCTAGAGAAGGAGTTTCTCTCGAAAGAAGTGAGTGGGAGGAAAGTAAAACTTGATGAGGTAGTGGTACCTTCTCTTGAATTGGAAAGTAGTTCATCACAAAAATCAGTTCCAGTGATGCCTACACCAATTAGTGAGGAAGCTAATGATGATGATCATGAAACTTCAGATCAAGTTACTACAGAACCTCGTAGGTCAACCAGAGTACGTTCCGCTCCAGAGTGGTACGGTAATCCTGTTCTGGAAGTCATGTTACTAGACCATGACGAACCTACGAACTATGAGGAAGCGATGATGAGCCCAGATTCCGCGAAATGGCTTGAGGCCATGAAATCTGAGATGGGATCCATGTATGAGAACAAAGTATGGACTTTGGTTGACTTGCCCGATGATCGGCAAGTCATTGAGAATAAATGGATCTTCAAGAGGAAGACATACGCTGATAGTAGTGTTTCTATCTACAAAGCTCGAATTGTCGCAAAAGGTTTTCGACAAGTTCAAGGTGTTGACTACGATGAGATTTTCTCACTCGTATCGATGCTTAAGTCTGTCCGAATCATGTTAGCAATTGCCGCATTTTATGAAATCTGGCAAATGGAAGTCAAAACTACATTTCTTTAATGGATTTATTAAAGAAGAGTTGTATATGATGCAACCAGAAGGTTTTGTCAATCCTAAAGGTGCTAACAAAGTGTGCAAGCTCCAGCGATCCATCTATGGACTGGTGCAAGCATCTCGGAGTTGGAATATACGCTTTGATAAGGTGATCAAAGCATATGGTTTTATACAGACTTATGGTGAAGCCTGTATTTACAAGAAAGTGAGTGGGAGCTCTGTAGCATTTCTGATATTATATGTGGATGACATATTGCTGATTGGAAATGATATAGAATTTCTGGATAGCATAGAAGGATACTTGAATAAGAATTTTTCAATAAAAGACCTCGGTGAAGCTGCTTAAGTATTGAGCATCAAGATCTATAGGGATAGATCGAGACGCTTAATAAGACTTTCACAAAGCACATACCTTGACAAAGTTTTGAAGGAGTTCAAAAAGTATCAGTCAAAGAAAGAGTTCTTGCCTGTATTCAAGGTATAAAGTTGAGTAAGACTCAAAGCAAGACCACGACAGAAGATAGAGAGAGAATGAAAGTCATTCCCTATGCCTCAGCCATAGGTTCTATAAAGTATGCCATGCTATGTACCAGACCAGTTGTGTGCCTTGCTATGAGTTTAGCAAGGAGGTACGATAGTGATCTAGGGATAGATCACTGGATAGCGGTCAAAGTTATCCTTAGTTACCTAAGAGGACTAAGGAAATATTTCTCGGTTATGGAGGTGATAAAAGAGTTCGTCGTAAAAGATTACGTCGATGCAAGCTTTTACACCGATCCAGATGACTCAGAGTCTCAATCTGGATACATATTGAAAGTGGGAGCAATTAGCTAGAGTAGCTCCGTGCAGAGCATTGTAAACATAGAAATTTGCAAAATACATACGGATCTGAATGTGGCAGACCCGTTGACTAAACTTCTCTCACAAGCAAAACTTGATCACACCTTAGTACTCTTTGGGTGTTAAACACATGGCGACGTGAACTAGATTATTGACTCTAGTAAACCCTTTGAGTGTTGGTCACATAGCGATGTGAACTATGGGTGTTAATCACATGGTGATGTGAACTATTGGTGTTAAATCACATGGCGATGTGAACTAGATTATTGACTCTAGTGCAAGTGGGAGACTGAAGGAAATATGCCCTAGAGGCAATAATAAAGTTATTATTTTATTTCCTTATGTCACGATAAATTTTTATTATTCATGCTAGAATTGTATTAACCGGAAACTTGATACATGTGTGAATACATAGACAAAATAGAGTGTCACTAGTATGCCTCTACTTGACTAGCTCGTTAATCAAAGATGGTTATGTTTCCTAACCATAGACATGAGTTGTCATTTGATTAACGGGATCACATCATTAGGAGAATGATGTGATTGACTTGACCCATTCCATTAGCTTAGCACTTGATCGTTTAGTATGTTGCTATTGCTTTCTTCATGACTTATACATGTTCCTATGACTATGAGATTATGCAACTCCGTTTACCGGAGGAACACTTTGTGTGCTACCAAACGTCACAACGTAACTGGGTGATTATAAAGGTGCTCTACAGGTGTCTCCGAAGGTACTTGTTGAGTTGGCGTATTTCGAGATTAGGATTTGTCACTCCGATTGTCGGAGAGGTATCTCTGGGCCCACTCGGTAATGCACATCACTATAAGCCTTGCAAGCATTGTAACTAATGAGTTAGTTGCGGGATGATGTATTACGGAACGAGTAAAGAGACTTGCCGGTAACGAGATTGAACTAGGTATTGAGATACCGACGATCGAATCTCGGGTAAGTAACATACCGATGACAAAGGGAACAACGTATGTTGTTATGCGGTTTGACCGATAAAGATCTTCGTAGAATATGTGGGAGCCAATATGAGCATCCAGGTTCCGCTATTGGTTATTGACCGGAGACGTGTCTCGGTCATGTCTACATAGTTCTCGAACCCGTAGGGTCCGCACGCTTAAAGTTCGGTGACGATCGGTATTATGAGTTTATGTGATTTGATGACCGAAGTTTGTTCGGAGTCCCGGATGAGATCGGGGACATGACGAGGAGTCTCGAAATGGTCGAGAGGTAAAGATCGATATATTGGAAGGCTATATTCGGACATCGGAAAGGTTCCGAGTGATTCGGGTATTTTTCGGAGTACCGGAGAGTTACGGGAATTCGTATTGGGCCTTAATGGGCCATACGGGAAAGGAGAGAAAGGCCTCAAGGGTGGCTACGCCCCTTCCCCATGGACTGGTCCGAATTGGACTAGGGAAAGGGGGCGCCCCCTTCCTTCCTTCTCCTTCTCCCTTCCCCTTTTCCTATTCCATGTGGGAGGTGGAATCCTACTAGGACTAGGGAGTCCTAGTAGGACTCCACACCTTGGGCGCGCCCTGTGAGGGCCGGCCTCCTCCTCCCTCCATCCTTTATATACGTGGCCAGGGGGCACCCCATAGACACAACAATTGATCATTGATCTCTTAGCCGTGTGCGGTGCCCCCTTCCACCATAATCCACCTCGATCATATCGAAGCGGTGCTTAGGCGAAGCCCTGCGTCGGTAGCATCATCATCACCGTCACCACGCCGTCGTGCTGACGAAACTCTCCTGTGAAGCTTTGCTGGATCGGAGCTCGCTGGACGTCATCGAGTTGAACGTGTGCTGAACTCGGAGGTGCCGTGCGTTCGGTACTTGGATCGGTCGGATCGTGAAGACGTACGACTACATCAACCGCGTTGTGCTAACGCTTCCGCTTTCGGTCTACGAGGGTACGTGGACACACTCTCCCCTCTCGTTGCTATGCTTCACCATGATCCTGTGTGTGCGTAGGAATTTTTTTGAAATTACTACGTTCCCCAACATTCACTGACATCACTTTTGTACAATTTACTGTTCTTATTAAATTTTGTCATAGACTAGCTTTATTATCAGCATCTTTGCTATAATTGGAAACCATCTAATGACCATTACTATGCAGAATTTTCATTTCTTATTAAAAGATTCATTATCTAGCTTTATTGTCATGAAGGAGCCTTATCTATAATGAATTTTTGCTCTAGATAACTTCTACTCATATAATTTAGTATCTCTAATACCCAGTCCAAAACATTAGTGCTAGATCGACAATTTTTGCATGAGACATGTGTAATACCATTTCTGCATGACAGCACTGAGTTGATGGCATCTTTCATTCTTTTGTCAGCTCCCGAAAACAGCGTTGCTCCTACAGCGGATGTCTCAGGCGTGGCTGGAGCTGCCGTGGTCGCAAGTTCAACTCCACAAGAGGGTACCAGTACAGCAGTGGAGCAGCCAAAACTGACCGGTTCTAGAAGGAAGCGTACATCAGATGTATGGGATGATTTTAAGACAGAACTAACCAATGGGAAATGGCAGGCAATATGCAACTGGTGTCATAAGCCATATGCCGGAGAATCAACCTCTGGTATGTCACACTTAAGGACTCATCGTAATAATTGTCCGGCTCGGCATGCACCAGTGGGTCCACAACAAAGCAAATTAAAGTTATCAAAATGTGGGGATGGGAAAGTAAATTTGGGGACCTATGTTTTTGATCAAGAACTTGCTAGAAAGGAACTTGCATTGATGATATGTGTGCATGAGTACCCTCTGTCTATTGTTGATCATGCTGGATTCCGAAAATTTTGTGGTACTTTGCAACCAATGTTCAAGGTGGTGTCTAGAAATACCATTAGGCAGGACATCATAAATATGTTTGGTGTCCAAAAGAATAGCATGGTGAAGTACTTTGCAAAGTTTGAGAACCGAGTAGCCATCACAACAGATTTGTGGACGGCTGGCCATCAAAAGAGGGGCTATATGGCTGTAACTGCACATTATATTGACGCTTCTTGGAACCTAAAGAGCTTCCTAATGAGGTAACCATGTCTCTTTCTAAATCATTGTTATTCTGAAATAGATGTATTGATTACTGTTACTCTGAACCTAAATATTTCTGTATTTTTTTATTGCATAGGTTTGTTTATGTTCCATGTCCACACAATGCTGAGGTTATATGCGAAGCACTACATGCATGTCTTGTTGAGTGGCACCTTGAGAAGAAGATATCCACGGTGACCTTGGACAATTGTACATCAAATGACAAGGCTATGGAAATTCTGCCAGATAAGTTGGACACCTCTTTCTCTTATGTTGCAAGGATCTTTGTTGCATATGCGTTGTGCTGCTCATATACTAAATCTGATTGTAAAAGATGGATTGGATGTCATGGAGAAAGGGATTGAGAGGGTACGGGATAGTGTTGCATTTTGGTCAGCCACACCTAAAAGACATGAGAAGTTTGAAAAGATGGCACGCCTTTTGAACAATGAATACACGTGTAGATTGGCTCTTGATTGTAAAACTAGGTGGAATTCTACCTACATAATGTTAAAAGGTGCATTGCAATACAAAGATGTTTTTGAAAGACTTTCAATACGTGAAAATAATTTTACTTGTCCAACTGGAGAAGATTGGGTCTTTGCTAAGGAGGTTTGTGATAGGCTGAAAGTGTTCTTTGATGTCACAGAGTTGTTGTCGGGCACTTCATATGTTACAGCTAGTCTTTTCTTTCCGCAAATATGTGGCATTCGGTTGGCAATTCGTAAATGAGAAACTGGTAAACATAGTGTCATAAAAGCTATGTCTAAGGAAATGAAAGACAAGTTCGAGAAGTATTGGACTGATGTCCATGGTCTTATGGCTATTGCCACTGTCCTTGATCCACATTATAAGATGCATATGTTGAAGGCTTCATTTGGGTCATTGTATGGAACTGAACATGCATCCATAGAAGTTGATAAAATAAAGAAGTTAATGCTAGATTTGCTGGCGGAATATCAAGATGTATCTCCGTGTGTCGAAACATCTACTGTTGGAAGCACCCCAGCTGTTCATAATGGTGGTGTGGATGAAATTTTGGGTGCGTTTGAGCAATACTTGTCTTCACAACCTGTTGATCCTTCTCAAGTTCGCACTGAATTGGACATGTACTTGGGCGAGCCCCTTATTCGTAGAACAGCATATTTTGACATTATTAATTGGTGGAAAGTTGGAGGTGCCAAGTACCCTACTTTGCAGAAGATTGCTCGTGATATATTACCCATCCCTGTTACATCTGTGGCATCGGAGTCAGTCTTTAGTACTAGTGGGAGGTTACTTAGTGCACATCGCAGTCGGCTTACACCAAGCATAGCTGAAGCTCTTATGTGTATGCAAGCTTGGTCACGAGAGGACATGTTAGGTAATCTTGTTAATTATCAATTTGTATTCGGTTTCTTTGTGCTATGCATAAATTAATTTTTTGCTTCATCTTTGCATTAGGTGATATCAACTTCGCTTTGCAAGCGGTTCAATCTGTTCTTGAGGATGAAGAAGAAGTGATGGTAACTCTTTGTTCTCATCTCAATTTATTCTGTTGGGTATGGTTTATACGTTTAAATAACAAGTGATGTGTGGGCAGTGCACTACTTATTTTAAGATATATACTTGTGAATGTGTGGTTGATGGTTGGACTTAGATTAAGATGCCACGTTTTCATCCTTCATGCATGTGCAGTCAAAAGTAACTTGTTTATTAATGCTTTCCTTTTTATCTCAGGATGAAAATGAGCCCATCATTACTGAAGACTAATTTGGAGCCAAGTGTGCTCATGTGGACATGTGGCTGGGTCTCCAATTACTAGTGCATGTATTGTTGGAAGTGCATTTGAATTTTGAAATATGTTACGTCCTTTATTTATGCAACTTCGGTTGTGATTAATAAGATCTTACAACTTTGGTTCTGATGTAATAAGATTTTAAGACCAGAATTCTACTATGATACTGCTTGAGTTGTCAACTTGTCATTGTGTGGTCTACTTCAGTTTTTTTGATGAAATAAGATTTAAGACAAGTTTTTTTACTATCAGACTATTTGAGTTGTCATTGTGTGTGTGGACAATGTTTGAACAGTGTACTTGCTGCCTACTTATGGTTATACCTTATTATGTTGTCATTTGTGATTGAACGATGACGAGTTAATTTGATATTTGGGAAGGCTTTATGCTGATTTTTCTATGCCCATGAAGCTCCACGGGTATTTGGATATCCAATGTGTTTGGGCATGGACACAAGTTGTGCCCATGAATACTTTGGTGGATGGGCAAAAGGTAGGAATATGGGTCATGGATTGGATTTGGACCAGCTCCACCCGTCCCAAACCCGACCCATTGCCATCCCTAGGCGGGGGGCGGCAGTTGTGATTTGTGAGGCGCAGAGGCAGAGCGCCGCCGCCATGGGGCGCTGGGGAGGGAGGTGGACTCGGGGTGATTGGGGGTTGACACACAGATTAGATTAGGTTTAATAATTACTAGGTTTGTGGGGTTGTGGGGGATTAGGGAACATGGTCGGACTTTGACTTATGTGACCGCGAGCGACTGAGGTTGGACGTGTGCTTAGTCCAGTGTCACTGCCATATGGCCCCACATGTCATACGGGTATCCATTGGATATCCATGGAGCAGAAATTATACCCATGCCCAACCCGACTGTTCGCGGGTATCCAGATCCACGAATCCATGGGCAGAAATGCGCTCCATACCCTTGCCCATTCGGGTCGGGTATCCACGGGTATTCGGATCCATGGATCAAATTGCCATCCCTACCAGAACCTCTTTCCCCTCGCACAGCAACTCCCGACTCCGACACCCAGCCGCCCAGCCGCCTCGCCGTCGCGGCGTCGCTGGTCGCCGGCCGGAGCCCGGAGCCCGGAGCCCAGCCGCCCAGGAGGCTCCCTCCAACCCTTCCCGGCTTCCCGCCCGGCCAACCTCCCGGTCCAGCCGCGCCCCTGCCCTGCGCGCGGCTGCGCCCCTGCGGTGCGCTCCCGCGGTCCCGGCGTCCCGCCTCCCCTTCCCGGCTTCCCTCCGGCCCTGCCACCCCCATGCAAAGCCCCACCACGGCGGCAACAAGTTACAAGCGAGCAAACTGATCAATTTAAGGTACCTAAATGCCTCAATTTCAGACTCAGGGTTTGCTTTTTTGCCCCAATTTCCTGTACATGAACACATACATAATTCTGCACAAGTCATATTGCTTATCAATTTTTAAAATAGTGGGGACTCACTGATATATATGTAAGATTATAACATGTGCAACAAAGAAATATGTCATTGTCAACCTCAAGCTATAAAAGAATTTATCAGCTCTAGTGCTATAAAGTCATTGTCAGCCTCAAATAAATTTGCAAAATTAGACATCACCATCCTTTGGCCTATAATTTATACAATGTCTCTAGTCCAGAATAAAGATTAATTTTTCTCGACCATGCAAGGAATAGAACCACATGCACAAACAAGAAATATTAAAGGTTTAGCAGAACTTTTTAGTACTGTAACCTTTTACCAAATGCAAATGCATGCTGAATTTAATCTCTCTACTCCATGCATGTCCTGGGTAGAGAGCTGTTACCCATACCAAGACAATAAAAAAAAGTGAACAGTATTTTCTATTTTGTGCATGGGACAGCATTCGAGATGTCCAATGCAACATCACTATTTTATTGCCTATATGGCGTGAGCATCAAGTAGGGTTATTTGGCAATGTAGGGGCTCATAACCATCACTAAACTACTTGTGCCATGCATGACTGCTCCCGCCATCTCCCCAAACAGTTCGCGCCATGCATTGTTTAATACACTGTGCACAGATTCCCATGAGTGATATCCAGAGATCAATGGTGTTGAGCGTAGGTTCGGGTGAACCATGGTCCCGTTCAACATTTACGTAGACTTAAATTCAGTTATCTACATTGGTTCAGATGTGGCGAGCCGCTGTTCTCCTATGCTTCATTCTTCAAGGTGCCACTGTTGCTGCTGATAGCGAGACATGGGGCTACGTTGAAATTCGTCACAGTAAGTATCCACTAACAATAGCAATCTTTACATCATGTTGGGTCCTCTCATCCTTTTGTTTTGCCATTTACTACTATGACCAAATTTTTATTCCATTTGTCTGTTTTTGTGCATGAGTTTAACCTTAAGTTTTTGTTGCAGAGGCGCACCTATTTTGGTGGTATTACAAGAGCCCACATCGGGTGTCTTCGCCAGTAAAGCCATGGCCAACCATCCTCTGGTTGGAGGGCGGTCCGGTATGTAACTGGTCTCCTCTCACTGCCATTTTTTTCCTTGGTTGAGTACAAAGCATTAGTTGACCGTCGTCGTGTTCTTCCAGGGAGGGTCAGGCGTCGGGGGTGGCAACTTCCAGGGGATCGGGCCGCTGGATGTCAATCTGAAGCCACGCAACTCGACGTGGCTGCAGAAGGCTGATCTCATCTTCGTGGTAAAAGAGTTGTTCTAATTGCACGTACTATTTAAGGACATTGGCAGTGTAAGTAATGAGTATGTTGGAATGCAGGACTTACCAGTGGGTGTCGGGTATAGCTACGTGGAGGACCCAAGCGCGCTAGCTACGACGGACGTGCAAGTCGCTGCTGACGCCACCGAGCTCCTCAAGGCACTTACCAAGGAGATACCCACCTTGCACAGCAGCCCGTTGTTCCTTGTCGGCGAGTCTTATGGTGGCAAGCTTGCAGCCAAGATTGGAATCTCCGTGGCAAAGGCCATCCACGCCGGCGCCCTCAAGCTCACACTAGGGGGTGTGGTGCTTGGGGATAGCTGGATCTCACCAGATGATTTTGCGGTAATTAAATCATTTTAATCTGTTTGAGTCTCTCAATGATCAAAGCAGTTCCATTTTTTACGCAAAAAAGCTCGATTTTCCCAACCAATGCCTTGGATCCTTTCAGCTGTCATATGCGCAACTGTTGCGTGATGCGTCGAGGCTGAGCGACGAAGCTGTTGCCCCTCTCAACAGGTAAAAATCTGGAACATGTTATTTCCCTCGATCTCCAATGGCATGCCCTGATTTGATATGTTGTTTGCAGAATGGCGGCAATAGTAAAAGAGCAGATAGCAGCCGGACAATTCACCACGGCGAAGATGACATGGACGAATCTTGTTGATTTGATTGACCAGCAGAGTGATGGCGTGGTAAGTGCATAGTAATTAGTAACATAGGGTTTGTTTGGTTTGAATCTAGAGTTGCCCCATCAAATATTTGGCTAGCCAAAATATTGGTCAAAGTTTTGTGTGCCTATGAGTTGGCCAACTTTGACTAAAAAATGAAGTAGAGTTGGTAAGGAGCCATTGGCATGCCAAACAGTTGCAACCAACCAAACCAAAACCAAAGTTGTGGTCATAACCAAAAATTTGGTAAGGTACATATTGGCTACAAAGCATGCCAAACAGTTGCAACCAACCAAACGAAAACCAAAGTTGTGGTCATAACCAAAAATTTGGTAAGGTACATATTGGCTACAAAGCATGCCAAACTGTACACAAGGTTCTCATTCCACCGTTTATTGCCCGCCGATAGAAGATCAGACACTTCGCAAATGTTAGTTTTCTTTTGCCTTCCCAAAGGGTGCCTGCAACTATTCTGAGGCAACCAATCATCTTGCTAGATATCGACTTTTTCTCCATTGACAATTCTTCAGATGATTCCCTGTTTAAGCAACTTCCTTCCAGGTAAAATACCGCGCCATGTCAGGGAAGCACCACGAGGGGAACTATAAGCATTCGGAAAATCAGTGTGCCTAAAATAGCAGGCTCTTAAAACTTGCACAGAGTGACTCAGGACAACCTAGGATCCGCCAACCTCGCCGAGCCAAAAATGTTTGGTTGAAAGCCTCCATATCCCTGAAGCCTACACCTCCCCATTTCTTTGGCACAAAGAACTTCTCCTAGCTGGCCCAATGCACTTTGCGCTGTCCATTGCATAAGTCCCACCAGAATTTTTCCATAACATAAATACAGAAGTAAGCTGCTTGAGGAACTTAGTAAAAGAAACACAGCTCATGGTGTAGGCCAGAACGGCTTGTATTACAGATTTTACTAGGATCTCCTTTCCTTCCTTTGATAGCCTCTGACCCTTCCACCCTTGTACATTCCCCCAATCTCTTTCAGCAATATGCTTGAAAGCACCATCCTTGGACCTACCCACCATTGTTGGGAGGCCCAGATATCCTTTATTCACTGCTTCTATCAATACTGATAACAACTTTCAGATCCTCGTTGGAGTCTTCTTGCACCCCAGGCCCAAAATAAATAGAGGACTTTTGCAAGTTGACCTTTTGACCTGAGCTCATTTCATATCTGGTAAAACAGAGCTGGGAGATCATCTGGACCAGTAGACACAACTATGGATAGCATGTTGATGGCATGTTTGGTAGACATTTATTAGATTGTTCTCACAACAAAATATTAATACCATTCAGCACAAATTGAAAACATGCATGACTTTCTGCAGGATATGCTAAATTTCTTGCTTGACAAAGGCGAAGGCTCATCGACGAGCCAGGTGTTTCCGTCGATCCCCAACACCATTGACGGTCTCATGAATGGGGTCATTAAAGAAAAGTTGAAGGTTATTCCTAAGAACATAATGTGAGCATACTTTTCTTCTATATATTTTTTCTTTTCCGCCCAAAATATCATCTTACTCAAATTACCGTAATCTGATATCCGATTAAACTGCAGTTGGCAAGGAGTGGCTATTCAAGTTTTCCAAGCAATGAACGCCACCTACATGAAGCCAGCAATCGATGAGGTAAACAAAGTTCTAATGGGTCTAATTTGTTGGCTGATGAAAATTTGTGGCGTTTGAGATGTTATGCATGTTTACTTGGTTAGGTTGATCAATTGCTAGCATATGGAGTAAATGTGTCGGTTTACAATGGGCAATTCGATGTGATATGCTCGACAATCGGTGTAGAAGCTTGGGTCAAAAAACTCAAGTAAGGTTCCTACGTTTACCTTCCTCCCTGATGTTATTTTGATGTTTTCATTCCACCATTGCCAATGTAGCATACATACCATGGGCTTCAAGGCAGAGTTACAGGGGCACGACAAGCTGTGCAGAGAGGTAGTCGCGCCAAGACATAGCGGACGCCTTGTCGAGCGGGTCCTTAAATCTTACAGTCCGAAGTTCAAAATCTTCACAAATATTAGAAATAGTAGTCGCGGCAGTTGATCCTCATGGAGAACCACGACAGCATTCCGGGAGTCCCAAATCTAACAAAGGATGGACAAGAGAACCCCAGGCCACACATCGCTGTCAGGAGTCACAGGGGTAGCCATGGACCAAAGATCTTGGAAGCTTGGAGGGGTAAATGCCGAGAGTGTTCCGAACCAGGGTGGCCTTCGGGCCGTGGAGGAACAAATGGTTTGTGGCTTCAGATACACAGGAGCACAAACCATTTCCAGCTGGAAACCCAAGGAAGGGGGGTGGGGGAGGCTAAACATTGCAAAACAAATTTCATAAGCAAGTAATTATTCTGGGTTTGAAGATCTTTGATGCCTAGACCACCGTATTTTTTTGGTTTGCAAACATCCCGCTACACTATAAGACATTTCACCCCCGTACAGGTCTCCTCCACGGTCCAGAAGAAAGCACATCGGATTGCGTCGAGCGCCTCAAAACTTTTTTGGGGTGTTGGAAAACTGACATGAAGTAGGTGGCGAGGGAGTCGAAAACGAAGGAGGTGAGGGTTAGCCTAGCTGGCGGTGCAGAAGAGCAGCTTAGCCTTCCACCCTGTTTGATGTTTGAAGCTGTTAAAGAGAGAGGGAGTGTGTAGTCAGAGAGAGGGAGGCCGAGGTACGTTTGTGGGAAGGAGGACACAGACCAGCCCATCCGTGCCTTGTGCATAAGAAGCGCTTCCACATAATGGCGTCATCCACGAGTCACACTCAGTAGTGAATGATGGACATTGTAACAGCACAAAGACGGGTCGATTAGTACCATAATGCATGTACATAATATCTTAATTCAAAATCGTAGTGCACACTGTAGCATCGAAATACTCGCATATAGAGGTGCTTGTTTTCTAACCTTTTAACATGATCATGTTTTTCAGATGGGCTGGTCTGAAGAGTTTCTTGAGCACGCCAAGGCAGGCTTTGCGATACTGTGATTCTCCAGCGCGCTGCCTCAACCCCGTGAAGGCATACGCTAGATCATACCAGAACCTGAACTTCTACTGGATCCTCGGAGCTGGACACAAGGTACGTGCCAACGTATACAACATTTCACTATTTGAAGGGTTGGTACATCTTATGTGCAAACTGAAGCGTAAGCTTGCGTCAATGCAAATCTTCTATACAGGTGCCTGTCGACAAGCCCGACGTTGCTTTAAGGATGATCAGCAGCATCGTCCAGTCACCTGACAGCTAGGAAGATATCTTCTGTATGTGGTATGTGCAGGTGAATTAGAGCAAGTCGCACTGTCAGCACAACTTGAGCAGTGAGAACTACCAGGTCATCGAACTTAATTGTTAGTCTAACTAATATCTAGCACATTCCCTAGACCCTATATAGTGTGGGATGGGGCTAACCAGAGCCTGAAATGTGACTCTCGCAAGAGTGCCTCCCTTCAACGTGCTTGCTGTGACAAGGTTATTTGGCCCTCCTAGCGTGAGGAGACCTTGCTTTGCTGCTGTTGTGTCGATCCATTTGATTGGTTGCATGTTGGGTAAAGGGAGGTCGAATGCCTGTGTGTTTATATGGTTTCTGAACCAAAAAGTAGATGGCTTGTTGTACCAGCCTTCTTTTCGTTGTTGTTGAGGGGAGTCACGTGTCTTGTGTTATAAGGCCCTATTTGGATTATCGTTTTCCTTTTAATTACCCCCGTAAAAAATACTCCCTCAGTTTCTAAATACAAGCCCTTTTAGAGATTTCAATACGGACTACATATGGATGTATGTAGACATATTTTAGAGTGTAGATTCACTCATTTTGACGTATGTAGTGCATATTGGAATCTCTAAAAGGTCTAGTATATAGGAATGGAGGGAGTACACGTCTCAGCTCATCGTTTTGTTTCCGGCTGGAAATTACTCAGTTGGCTGGTAAGATCATAGTTCAAAAAAGCGCTAGGCGTTAATTGTGCGTTTTGCCACCGCTTTGTGCTTTTCTGATCAAAGCGCATGCTTATGCGCAGTTATGCGCTAGGCGTTTTGCTATCACCTAGAGCCTAGGCGCACTTAAGTGCTTGCTTAGGCGCGTCTTTTTTTAACTATGGGCAAGATACACCTCTAAGTTAAACACCTCCGTATTAAATTACACAGATCCTAAGCGCGCCCTAACTTGAGTTTTGAAGCAGCTGATCGCTAGTGTGCTCATCATGGCTGCATTTTCTGCAATTGGCGATGCTTAGCTATTCGAATTTATTTGCAGTAAAAAAAAAACAATTGGCAGTTTGCTTTGGTCAGAGAACATCTTCTGGACCATCCATATGTTGCATGTGTATGAAAACCTGCTTCTTTTTTCTTTAACAAGGAATATTTACCTCTATTTACGAGGAAAGTGTTTCGCTTTTAGACTTTATGGTACTGTAATAGACTGATGTTTAACATAGTTCAGTTCAAATGATGAGGATGTTTCATTTACATGCAGACTTATTTCAGCTCTATTGAGCTTGTATGCTTGCATGTACCGAGCTTTTGCTTGATGTACACTACTTGGATCCGAATGATCCCCATGTCAAAGGTTTAAACGAATGAACCAAAATGGCAGGCATCGGAAGGAATTAGAAGGGAAGGGGGGTGGATGGGCATCTAGCCCAGTGACAAGAGTGCGGCCTTTGGTAGAGCCAAGTTCGAATCATGTGGGTGGAATTTATTTTGCAGATTTAAAACTTTATGTCCCACATCTTCTTAATTAAAACTAGCGGATTAAAAACTTGATGTCCCACATCTTTCTTCTTAATTAAAACTAGCTATGGTAGGACGTGGGACATCACTTCCTAGGAGTTAAGTTTGAAACTAGCTATGGTAGGACGTGGGTCGCACAGCTTACTATATCTGGGAACTCTTTTTTACAAAGCTATAAGTAATCACTGTTGCTGCTACACACGCATAGCAACCTTTGATCAAGCAATATGGTAGGATCGACGTGACTAGTAAAACCGCGACATGGCTTCGTAGGAGTTAAGTTTGAAATGTATGATTAAGGAATGTAATGTTTATCAACGGTATCATCGTGCCACGTGTTTACCGTACTTGAATTTAGAAAAAGGAAATCATGTTATGTTGGCCACCCGTTCCAGAGATCAGTTAGCGCGTGTTTGGTAGGCTCCGAATCTCCGGCACTGTGAGCTCCCAATGTTTCTCCATGGATGATATATTTTTGTATGGATAGTTGTTGCTTCTACGGTTAGCGATTGTATGCTTATATCTTTTTTCTATGATTAGTTGCTGCTTATATGAAGGTTTTAGTTGATGAGATTTCTAAGATTGTCCAAGTAAACCGAAAAGGAGTGAGTATAGTTAAGTCTTTGTTTTAGACCAATGATAAACTGGTAACCTTTACTTGTATCATAGGCGTGGCTAGCTTTGACTTTTTGTGTATTGAAGAATAAACAAAATTCTTTAACTCATGCTTGTCAAAGCAGTTACACCTTTAATGTAAAATATTAAGGTTAATTACATTATCTGAGGTCTGAATCTTTGTCTCTCTTCCTTCAAGATTATATACCTATGTGTTGACGAGAAGGGCGTTTTGGAGGACGAGCTGCATGGAGGCCGCTATCTCCGTCACTCATTCTGGCGACGTGATGCGTGGTCTCTGCCCTTTTTACTATATACGACTTTTATTTTGGTAGATATACAGCGGTGCCGCCTGCTCCTGTTCAGGATTTCTACGTGGGCCTACGATTTCGCAGCTACCTCACGAGAACAGCTGTTCCGTCTGGGCGGCTTTGAATATGGCCCACTACACGGGCTGTCTCAGGTGTTTGGTATGGAAAATAAATGTATCTACTGGCCCGTTCAATGATAGTGACTCTCATTAAGCGGTGCGTGGTCGTGTTTGGGCAGTCGACCAAGAAGCAGAACATACATACCGCACCGGGGTAATTGCCGATTCTCGCCATGGATGGCATGGAGTTCTTCGAGGAATCTGGAGCAGGGTAATCTTCTGAAAAAATTCCTATTTCTCGCCTAGTTTCCTGCTAGTGGGTTTGGATTGGAGCTGGAAGTCGATTTGGATTGAAGTTTCCTCCCATCTTGTTCTTCTAAAATCAGATCTGGGTGGTTCTCGTTTCTCTGTGCAGGCTCGTACCGTGTTTCGATGCCGGAGTTGTCTTAAGAGATCTAGTTGCCGGCGCACAACTGGCTGAGGGCAACACGAGTGGAACTGGCGATGCGGAGGAGGACCTGATTTCTTCTGTGCCGATAGGACCAGCTGGAAGCCGCATGGATTACGAAGGGGGCGAGGATATTGGTGAAACATTGCGCACTAGGAGGGAGGGAAGGGGGGGGGGGGGGTTGGGCTCGTATGATCTTGGCGGCGAAGGGATGAGTGATTCCTGCGAGATAGGTGATTCAAATATTGCGTCTGATGCCGCGGACCAGGATGCAGACGAGGAGGGCGTGGGAGTAACCAATGCAAATCAATCTTCTTGGACCAGGAGGTGATTTTGTTATTTATCAGCATGAAACTGTTTCGTTTTTTGTTGATGATTTTTTTCCTCAAATATATGCTTATCAATTTTTGCTGATAGTTTTGTTCCAAATGCTGTTCATCCAAACTGAAATTAGTCACCAGTATGAGCATTGCAAAAAACCTGAAAAAATAATGATATTGTAGTAGCAACATGGGAGGGCAGCGTGCTAGGAACGATCATATTTAGATTAAAAAGAAAAAAACATGTTATGTCATGGCTAATGCATCAGTTCATAAAAATGGATGATTTTTGCACACTGGATGGAGGCCGCCATCTGCCGTTTTTTTGTTTGTTGAAATGAAGATTTTCTGAATCTGTTCCTGATAATTGTGTAGCCACATATATATGTTCGGTAATTATGTTCCCACGACTATTCGTTGATTCTTTATGTATAACACCCAAGTGTTTTGGAGCGCCGTATCCATCCCCTGTTTCATGTATTGGGCAGTAAAACCCATCGTCACCACTTAATTTGTTGTTCCTCGTTGAACTTGATTTCTGACTGCTTTGTGTGCAATTGCTTGCAGCGTCAAAGTTGGGGAAGGCAGCGGATGAGAGGGAGCCGAGCCCTTCAAGGATGCCTGCCCTTGAAGCTTCTGTCCGTGCATATGTCGATAAAAAATCAGGAAATGTTGTCAATCCATCGATTGGGACTAATTTTGATTCTGTCGAAGAAGGCTACGAGTTTTACAATATGTATTCCTGGGAGGTTGGTTTTGGTGTCCGCTATGCAAAAAGCCGTCTGAATGTACACCGGAAAACATCCCAATTGAGGTACATGCATCGCAAGTTTATACCAGGACAATGTTTGAAAATTTTGGTGAAGCTCTGTATGAATGTGGGTCGTATGATCTAGTAGAAGTCAAAACGCGTTTGGAGTACATTGCTAGGAACATCAAATTTCAGTCGAGGGAAAAGTGGTGCAAGAATGAGTTTGTGATCTCCGTGAGCGAGTCGGCTGATGAGTTCAGGTGCGAGTGTGGGACATTCGAGCACTATGGGGGTTTGCAGCCATGCACTTAAGGTAGGTGCCCCAGATTCTCTTCCTTACTTACAATCACTTTCTCTAGACGGGCATGGATGAAAATCACTAGAAAAATTGATATGTTTTTTGACAGCTAATGTTCAGGTCATGATACACCTAAAACTGCATGAGCTCCCTGCAAAGCATGTGCTCAAGCGATGGACTAGAGATGCAAGAAATATACTACTGCCAGAGTATCTGCGCTACCAGAAGGATCATGGGCCGCTGAAGTATTCTTCTCGTCAACACAACACTTTGTACCTGCTGGCGCTTGATGTCGTTAAGTTAGGCGACGACAATGTGGAAGCATATGCACTTGCTATGGAGAAAATGAGAGATGTCAAAGTGCTGGTCGAGCCAGTTGCCGCCATGAGGGATGGGCTTGGTTTGTCTGATATAGCTACAGATTCAGCCGGCTCTGGCGTTGGTAACAAGCAGCACTTTGGCCGAACTGAGTCTGAGCACACCATTTCGCAAGGATCAGATGTGTTCCCGACGCCGTCAAGGAAACGACCGGCTGGGCGTCCCACAACTAGCCGCGACGAAGCTCCATATGAGGAACCATCAAAGAGGAGTAGATTCTGTTCTATATGCAGAGTTCAGGGTTAACTAGGAAATCTACTCGCTGCTCAAAATGTGGGTTAACAGGGCACAGGAAGAACACATGCAGCAACCCGGCTAAAAGTCTGAAAAAACTAAATTTTAGTGTTGTTTACTGGTGGTGTGCATTTGGCTATGTCGCCTTTGTTATTAGAAACAGTCTCTAGAACGAGCTGAGGAAGAAGAAGACGCCATGACCACGGTTATGGGGAGAGGTTCAGAAGAGTCGAAAGCTTTGGCTGTGCTGAAATGGACACGGCCACTGCTGTTCTTCTGCGGTATAAATAGATGATTTCCAAACCATCGGATTCCTAAAACGGTCTGATCGTAAACCCCAACGTTCGGATTCCAGTTGGCTGGCTACACCGGCTAGCAGCCTATGTGAACATGAGAGCCCGCGCGTGCCCATGTTCATCAGTGTGTGTGAGCTCGCTAGCACTGCAGAGACATGATGGGTAAATGGATTCGCACGTCTAGCCAGCCTGCCAGCGACATGGGATGCTACTGTAGGAGAACACATAATACGGTGTCGGGCGTATAGCTGTGAGCTCGAATACATGACATTAATGCCACGCTGCAGCAGCACGATGCGATTCCTGACGACCAGGATAGCGAGCTACATGGAGCTTGGTCTCCAAACAGCATTTTCGTGTGTTGACCTCCTAACAAACTTATGTCAAATATAACCCAACAAGATCTAATTTTTTTTGCATGCAGTTTTTATTTATTTTAGTTGCATTGCACAAGAAAATTTAAGAGAAGTGGAAGGTGGAGGGGTAGGCACTTGGTCCTCCACACTCTTCATTCTGGATAGGGGTTCCGAGCCTCTCTGACGGTCTCTTCATGCTAAAACATTCCAGAATCTTTGACCGAGGTGTTTTTTTTTTTTTGCGGGGGTCTTTGACCGAGGTGTTATGTATGAGTCTGTGCTAGCCTGAGTAGGCATCCTGAAAGAGATGATGTGCACAATGGGAAGATAATCATTCTGTTGCACCACATACTGATGTAAAACTCAAGTATATCTAAATGAAATATATCTTTCTTGCGGGTGTTTTATGTTTTAGTTGCACTGCACAAAATTTTGAAGAGAAGAGAAGCCTCGTTCGTACCCAAGCCAACATAAAGGATCAAACTGTTAAGGACGTTAATGTTTTCCCTTGACTCCTTTTTAGGTTTTTGCATATGTTTCATATGTTGGTTGCGAAGTGCGTAAATGTATGTTGCTCTGAAATTTCAATTCTATATGCATGTCTGTTATGAGATGCAAAGCTTTGTGCAATTGAATGATGTATGGAACATGCCTATGTTTATTTGAATGTTTACTTTCAATTTCATTCACGTGACTAGTTAAGTAATACGAAAATCAAGGAGTGTTTCATCTGACTATCATTAGCAGGGGCGAGTACCTAAAAGGAAACATTTATGTCCCTAACATACAAAATGAAGACAGTTATTCGTACGAAATCGCATGTGGCAAGAAGGGTATTGTTGTCCACGATATTGGAGGCAGTTTCCACAACCGCCTGCTCTGTGTGGAGTATTAGCGACGCAGCCTTTGAGGCGGAACTGAAAACTAGCGCTGGTTTGTGTATGAGAACCACCTCCAATGCTCGATTCTGTATACTAGTGAAACTAGATGATACCCCATGCGTTGCTTGGATAATATCTTGTAACATATTTCAATAAGATTTGGTTGTAAGAAAAATTTAAATTAACAGTATATGAAAAAAACTTAAAACATATATTATATATTATATAGTTGAAAATATTTGTTGAATATAGGTAGTAAAATAATATAATTAATGGATTTTTTCACCATGCATGTTGGGTGGGCCTTCGATAAGGTGGCATATGTGCATGGCTTATGTGCGTATGTTGAAATAAATAGAATTAGCGAGGATCGATTAGAGCATCTCCAATAGAAGATGCATATTTGGAGATATAAAACACGAGATGTAAAAATATACATCTCCAAAAAATGCTTTTTACATCTCCAAAAAAGAGGCAACTTCAATAGATGATGCATATTGGAGATGTAAAAGAGCAACTCCAAGAGAAGATGCAAACTAGAGATGTAAATGCTGTTGACGGCCGCACGGCTACTGTTCAGCCGCTGTACAGCTGTTGTTCAGCCGCACAAATTAAAATAAAACGTCCGGAAATCAAAGAAAAAATTTCACGTCCACAATATCAAATTATTACATATTCGTCAAATCCCCAAGATCAAATGGAACAGAAATACAACATAGTTTTGCACAATACAACAAACAAATAATGAAGCTAGGCATCTCTTTCGCCGTGCCATTTCCAATACTCCTCCATCAAATCCTTCCGAAGTTGATCGTGCGCATCAGATCTCTAATTTCATTGTACACCTTCATGAAATGTTTGATTCGCTCCTCTTTTCTCATTGGCATAACACGTATGCCCATCAAATGATAGAAGGTGTAATCCAAAATTTGTCCACACTCATTCTCAATGATCATATTATGCATGATCACACAAGCGGTCATGGTATACCAAAGTGTTTTTTGATCCCAGAATCTAGATGGTCCTCACACAATAGCAAATTGGGAATGCAAAATCCCAAAAGCCCTCTCAACATCTTTCCTAGCCACCGCTTGCGCATTGTGAAAGATGAGTTCTTTCTTACCTTGGGGTTTAGCAATTGGCTTGACAAAAGTACTCCACCTCGGGTAGATCCCATCCTCAAGATAGTACCCATAGTTGTATATGCGGCCATTTGCTTTGAAGGTCACCGGTGGTGCTTCTCATTTGCTAACTTGGCAAAAAGAGGTGATTGGTCGAGCACGTTGATGTCATTGCAAGATCCAGGCATCCCAAAATATGAATGCCAAAACCATGTTTCTTGATCGGCAACGGCCTCAAGAATGATAGTGGCATCCTTCCCACGACCCTTGAACTATCCATGCCATGCTTTTGGGCAATTTTTCCATTTCCAATGCATGCAATCGACGGATCCTAGCATACCAGGAAACCCACGAGCTTTGTTCATCTCCAAAAGCCTCTAAGTGTCCTGAGCATTGGGTGCTCTCAAGTACTCTGCACCAAACACTTCTACCATAGTCTTTACAAATTGTTTGACATAGAAGATAGAAGTGCTCTCTGCCATCGCCAAATTGTCATCAGTGCAGTCTGCCGGAACACCATAGGCCATCATGTGCAAAGCGGCAGTGACCTTCTGTTCGGTGCTATGTCCAAGCAACCCGGCACAATTCCCACTCTACTCGAAGGATCGATCATGCTGCTTCACTGAATTGCAAATGTGGATGAATAAGTCTTTGGACATTCTGAATCAGCGTCAGAAATACCTCTCCGGAAAAACAGGTGGTGAACCCAAATAGTTGCGCATCAACCTCTTGTGCGCCTCAACCCGTTCTCTCTAAATGAACGCACGACCATACATGAAACCGCCGTACTTCGGCTTCTTCCTCTTGTGCATCGCCACTAGCATAGCAATGTCCTCTTCTTCGTTCAAATCAAATTACTCATCCGACGAGAAATCATCCACGAAAGAGGAGTCACACGAGCTCATCTACAATGCAGAAAATCACCATCAAACTACCTCTCCAACCCCAATAAAAAAACCGTCAAGTTTGATCGAATTTTTACCTTGGGGAATTTCGTCGAACACCTTGCTTGCGGGGTGGACGAAATCGGCCGGGTGCGGGTTGGGAAGCCGTTTGGCGGCGGTGGGTGCGGGCGGCGGCGACGGATCGACAGAGGAGATGGCCGCAGCTCGGTAGAGAAGACAGCGGGAGCTCGGCACTGCGAGCGGACGGCTCCCGCTGCCGGACGAACGACCGAGGCTGGCGGTTTGGCGTGCCTCCCCTACCTTCGGCAGGGGGTCTTGTCTAGGTAGAAGCCTAGCCCAACGACGACCTCGCCGTGGAAGGCATTATGCTAGCAAGACCGCCGGAGAAGCTTCGACACGAGGCGGGAGGCCGAAAAGGAATCGACAGCTGCGGGCGGCGGCGGCGGCGATTTTGGGCAAAATCGGCGGGCGGTGGAGTTGGGCGGGCAGCGGGCGGTTGCATGGAAGGAAATGGAAGGCAGTTGGGCGGTTGGCGCGCGACCGCAAATTTTACATCTCCAGTCGGCGGAGATGCAAATTTGCAACGAGAGGTGTCGTACTTTACATTTCTGGGAGGCGGAGATGTATTTTTTTTTTTTGCATCTACATCATCTGTTGAAGAGGCGGTTTTAGGCTCCGAAGATGCAAAACTTAGGTAATTTTGCATTTACACCTTCTATTGGAAATGCTCTTAATAATAAAAAATAATTCTCATACATGTTGTGGTGGACCTTTGATGATGTGACATGTGTGCATGTTAAGATAAAAGAAACACTAGTAAGGGATGTGAACTATTTAGGTATATAGGATATGTTTCAATCTCATATTATGGTACGTATTGATTATGCAGATTTGAGGAACGTTTCAAATTTGACAAAACCACTAACTATGGAATGTTTGACTAGGCCAAACATAAATATAAATTAATGGGATGTTATATTTAGCGTATTTGATGGGGCCGTTGATGGAATGATAATTAGGAACAAAATAAATGCAATTAAAATACGATTGTCTTTGATTTCGTTGGACAACATATATAATACGCGGCCAGGGCCTCAGTCTGCACGCACTTCCCCATTCCTCATTTTCCTATATCGATACTACAATTTGTAAGCAACAGTTAGGCATGGCCATCCAGCATCTGCTCCTCATCGTCTTCATGGCTTCCATCCTCCAAGCGGCCACCTCCGACACAGCGTACGACCTTTTGGCGAAAAACAACTTCCCGCGGGCTCTCTTGCCTCTGGGCGTGAAGTCGTACGTGAACCATGGGGGCGCCGTTGAGGTGACCCTCCCCGCCTCGTGCGACTTCAACGTTACGGTTGCCGGCGGATCACACAAGATTCGGTTTGACAGCATAGTCAGTGGGGTTATCCGGCCCGGATCCATAACCCAACTGGGCGGCGTGAGGATACAGGTGGAGTGGGATTTTCTTGCATTCCACACGGTTCAACGCGTCGGTGACAAGCTCAGGTTTACTGGTAGTGAGCATGCAGCCACGTTCGACCAGTCCTTTCCGGTTAGCAACTTCGTGCAGAGCCCCAGGTGCACCTAAGGGTCTGATCGATTAGGGATGCATGCATGCCTTTCATATAATGTATCCAATATGCATGTGTCTCTGTGAGTCCGTTGCTTTACGTAGAGTGAATAAACTGATTATGTAATAAGTCATGGTTTCAAGACCTAATACTATTGTGATGATCTGATTTTTTTTTTGCCCAATTATTTATTGCGAGATGTTGAAACGGTTCATCCTAACCATAGGAACAAGAAATTCCACATGATATACTCTGTCGGAGTCTCGCAGGTAATTAGAAATAGCCTTGATCTACATAGCATCTGATCTAAAGGGTGTGCGATGGGTTGTAAAATATCATAGGGCTTACTGGAAAATAGAAGAACAAAACAACTCAATCCTGACATTAACGGCCACTAAAATAAGAAAGGAGAGTAACCCACTGACTGAGGCACTTTAATAGGATGCGGAGCATGAAAGGTATGTCCGAAGTCCAAGAGTTATGGATTTCCGTGGTTGTTGTCTTTTCCCCTTCAACCACTAGTAAGCTTGCACGTGCAACGCACGTCAACACTAATACACATTATATTATTAAACATCCGTAGTTCTAAAATAATGCAATATGTGCTATTCGTGCAAATGAATGAATGAAAACATGATCTGTATAATGTGCAAGGATTGCATCTAAGATGGTAAGTACAATATTTTGCAAAATATTCCTGGAATAACAAGTTAATTATTTCAAGTGCATGATTTCACCATTTACACAAAACGAAGTGATGATTTGAATAGTTTACGCAAAATGTACCAAAAAACATTCCTTTAGATCAGAAAGGTGTACCAAATAAAATCAACAACCATTTCTTTAAATCAGAAAGGTGCTTCGTCTCTGCACTTGGAAAACCTTCATAGCATATGAGATTTAGATAGATACACGAAATGTGTGTGCTCATGTCCTTGCATGTTGGAAACAACCATCGACAACATTTACACTCCTGTAGAGGAAAGAGTGTTTGGGCAATCAACAACCAGTCACATGATCTCCTCTACTTTGGATCCAAAAAGAAAAGGAAGATTGAATGGAACTGAAACTCACAAATAGGCAGACATGCTTTCAATCTGTTGGCTAGAATTTGACAAATGCACTTGTCAGGAGTACTCTTATCAATTATCTCTCATCTTCTCAAGATTAAGCACTTTAGCTGAGGCGAAGAAACGAAGCAAGACGATGCCATTTTTGAGCATGCTCTTGGTTGTCACCAATGAACCTACAACATCCATCACACCCATTAAAAAGATGATGACACACAAACACATGCACAAGTATTATTGTGAAACCTGACCATCTTTGAAAGCATGATCCTCCGTCCCCACTTTATACTGATTTTCACCTTTTCACCATTCTTTTAATACACAGTGAGACAAAACTTACATGTGTCTGAGAAAAAAAAACACTTTGAAATGTGACCATCCACATTGTCATCTTTGGTTAGAACTTAAGGTCCTTTGAGTATCAGGTCCAGCTTGCCCACAAAAAAAAGCTATCTTAAAAATCTCCAAAAGCTGTCCAAAAGCAAAAGGAATGATCTCACAAAACAAATGAAAAATTGGTGTTAATTTTTTAGAAGGATACATGCATCTTATCAATGCCAATTTGAAAAACTGATTTACGGAAGTACCTTTCATGTGTACAAAACGCTGAAGAATTTGAACATGAACAGCCTGATACAATACAGTAAGAAAAGCGAGCACTAACAATTCACAAAAGTATACTTTCCTATACACACTCTGTTGCGGGTTAATAAAAAACGGAATATACTCAGCTGTGGGATCGATCTTCAAATTACCTTCAATTGGTTACAACCTAAAGAAGCTAGAACAACTAATCTAGTACTGCTATTGCGTAAACAATTTAACCATCACAAGCTAGAACAACCCATCTAGCTTAAGAAACCTACACAACTCATAATTTCATACGCTCATAGTAATCATCCATAGCCAGTAATTCTTCCTTTGCGAACCTGCATTACCACTGAAGTAAATTGTAGCTAATAGTTAAAAAGTTAGACCAAATTAGGAATCACCATTACAAAGTACTCCCTCGGTCCAGAAATACTTGTCGGCGAAATAGATGTATCTAGATGTATTTTAATTCTAGATACATCCATTTTTATCCATTTCTCCGACAAGTATTTCCGGACGGAGGGAGTATAACCGATTATTGGCACTGGAACATTCTTCAGGCAGAACCTAAAGAAGCATCACCATAGAAATTTCTAATAGCAAGGAATATTTCCATTCTTGGTCAGTGAATCACAAACGGATGGCATCAAACCAATTGAAAAGTGTAAATAGGTATACCTAAAGCATCCTTTTATTTGCCAGCACCAATGCTTCCTCAAAGCGTCTGCTGACTGCTGTCCCTCAAATATCAAATGATTGGTTTGCTGCCTGTTGGAGCAGCAATTTCGGCAAAATTGACAGCACCAGATGCAAACACTCCATTAGCCTTTAAATCCAAATTGAAAAAAAAAATAGTGAATCAATCCAGCCAAGCAAGGTAGGACAAGCCAAGACGTACAAGGTTCACGGCAAGCTGTGCGCCCGGAATCTATCCAGCTGCCTGAGTGCTTGCTAATGTAGCCGGCCAGAAGGTTCAGACGAACGTCTACGCGGTAAAATCAATCAGCAGCTTGCTTAGCTTGCAGTTGTGCGTACGTGTACTGCTCTCGGGAAGATCCAAGCCAAGTGCCTCAAATTCAACATACCCAGGCATATGGAGGGCGCGAACTGGCGGGATGCAGACACCATGGTCGCCCACGTGATGCCGTCCTTGACGGGAATTTTCCGTCGAACACCTCGCGTAGGCGAGCAGCGGCGGGGGGAGACCAGGCGCAGCACCTGTGGCAACGATGTGGGTGTGCACGGCGGCGACCTCGACAGGGTCGGCGGAGTCCCTGAGGAGGGAGACGTAGACGTCCTCGTCGGCCGCGATGCCGAGCAAGTCCAGTAGGTAGCAGCTCTAGATAGAAAGTAGAATTTAGGATTTGTAATGGAGGCGCAATGCATCGGGTCTGCGACAGCATACCAAATTTTCCTCTCCTCTAATCCGGTGACTTGCGAGGTCTCGTTCTGGGTAGGGATAGGGAAGATGATAAGAGGGGATGTGAGGTGCTGCCGGTGCACTCGTCGGTTCTGCGGCGGCTTCGGTGGCGGAGGAGGATCAGGCAACAGCTTGGGTCGCGGCCTTGCAGTTAGCGAGCGAGGGGATCCGCTTGCGATCACTTTCCTTTTTTTCTGCTCTTTGCGTGATTGTAGGGATTGCGTAGGTGCGGGGCGGAGCTTCCTATTCCTCTGCGGTGAAGCATGTTCAGCCAACGTAAAATAGCAAGTGCACATCAGAGAACAGATTAGATTAAGGCTAGCTGTTAGATTAAGTTTAGCGGGTCTAATCGTACGGTGACAATTAAGCTGTGTACATCTGCCGTTTGGCTTTAAGAAAGAATTAGTTTGATTGTTTATTAGTAGTAGAGATTCACAATCAGAGTTTAAATTGGATCGCCACGCACGCGTACCGGGAATAAATGCATCAAGTCCCGGAGGAAGAACACAACACCGAGCAGCACCAGGAACAGCGGCGATCGCCCATGCCGCCACCGAGCTCTCCACGTTTTTCGTCATGCTGTCGAACTTCGCCCACATAGACATGCTACCCTGCGACCGCGCTAACCGCTCCCAGCGCCAAGGCAAGATGATCGTTGGGGGAGACAGCTCCGCGCGTCGTCATCAGCCGTCTCACCGCCATTGCAGATCATCGCCGTGAGAGACGGCGGTCCCTTGCTGCTTGCTTCGTGCATCGTCATCGACCGTCTCACCGCCGCCGCAGATCACCGTGATTGGAGCCGGCGAGCGGCGATCCCTTGCTGCTTGCTCTGCATGTCGTCATCAGCCGTCCCACAGCCGCTCATGCGGATCATCGCCACGAGAGACGGTGATCCATTACTGCTTGCTTCATGCGTTGTCGTTGGCTGTCTCAACACCAGTGCCGCCTATCATCGCCACCGGCGCCGATGATCCCTTGCTGCTTGCTCCGCACGTTGTTGGCCGCTGTCTCGCCGCTGCCACGACTTCCCTGGTCTCGCCGCATGTACGCGATGTCAGGGTCATGTATGTCGCCCACTGCCTGACCGAGCTGGCCTCCCATGTTGTGCAAGGTAGTCCTTTATTAACCATGCAAGTAGCACTTTGCTCCTTTCAGATCTTATACTCAATAGTATATGATACAGAAACTACACAGAAATTTTGCTACCTGTGTTTTACATCTTGCAGATTATGCTCATTCTTCTTTCAACCGGTTATGCGATGCTCCGAAGAGGGTGATTCTTCACCAATCCTAAAGAATACGACAGTTCATGTACGATGATACAATTGGGTAATTTTGCACACTTCACTTTAACGATGGGTTACCTTTTGTTTTAAAAAAAACACCTATGATCCATGCAAATGTATGTGAGAAATCATACCGTACATGTTGAATTGATAGAATTCTAATCTCCAACATAAAATTCTTGCCCGGACCATATCCACATCCCCCTTAATAATCATCACCCTATTCTAAATAAGAAACATTCTCATACTTCTAGGTGTTTTGAGTCATACAAAAGTACAAATATATCATCCATACTTTTTCTGTAAACCTCTATTGTGATGCATATGTTGGCCTCTTGACCTTACGTTAATGTAGATCGTCAGTATTGTAGAATGTGCAAGTCACCTGTAGAGTTTTGGCACATAAGTTTGGATTCTGGCCTTCCTCAGAAAATTTATGAAAAAAATCCTCAGGAACGCGCGGGGCATTATCTAATTTCATATAAGCTCAAGGATACAAGTGTTTGGGTGTACAAAAGAGGTGGTCAGGATGTCATAGGAGGTGGTCGGGGTACTAGCTAGAGTGCCTAAACACCTTTCTATCTTCTCTCTCTACCTTCTCTCCTACCAGTGCTCCTACGAGGGAATGGGGTTGCTAGAGTATGCAAAAGTTGTCCTCTATTCAACCACGGCCCTCCCTTTATATAGATTCGGGGGTACCACACTTGGTCATGTTAATAAATACAGTACATTGTACAAAGGAGGATATTCGTCGCGCTTCGTCCACTTGCCTGTGTCGATCAGTCAGGAGATAACCTGACACTGCGCCGGATGTGATGCGCCGCACCACCTTCCTGTCTTTATTTATGGCCATCGCCTCGTCTTCTCTCGTGCCTCCTAGGTCGTCGTGATGATGGCCCTAAGCGTAGCCCTGTACTGGGCTAAGCTAGTAGCCTGGTAAGGTATTCAAGGCTTGGTCGGTGGAGTGTGCAGCAAGGCCAGCTTTGCTAGCCGACGTGTGTCCTGCCAGCTCGAGGAGGCAGCCCCCGTGTGCGTCATGGATGACGTCAGGGCCCTCCTCGGGGATCTTCTGTGACAACTACTTCGTTGTCACCTATAAGTTTTTACATCTTTGGGTTCATATTTTTACCATGACATCGTGACTTTCTTTTAACCAAACCACAAAATGTATTTACGTTCGAGCGGGCACATAAGTAATATATATTGAACATACCCTATATTTTAATACTCCGTCGCATGTGGAAGTACATAAACTCTATAATGTGGTCTAATGTTAAACATATATGGTGGCAGATTTACTTGACACTCAAGAAGTGGATGATATTGTTCAGGGAGAACCCGTTGGAAACTCTGAAACAGGTCTCACAGCAGATCGCAATGGTACTCACCTCTCCCTTCCTGCTGATAGTTGGGTGATCGATGGCCTAGTCACTGATGGTGTCTTGAGTTATGATGCTCTCACCAAGATGTGTCTGGGATTTGTAGAGTGGGGTGCAGGGAATGTACGCTCGAGGCTTTACATGTCTCCTCCAAGAAGCCCCAGCGTAAACAACAATTGCTCATTGGCGCCTAGCCCTATCACTCCACTAGAACTGTCGCTATCACCGATCTAGCCGATTAAAAAGATTAGAAGCGGAGGATATATTAGGCCGGTGGAGGCGGATCGAGCGCTGGGCGGTGACCAGATGTTGCTGGGTGCTTGAAGTTTGAGTATTTTGGCTCTAGCCTTCTTGTGTTTGTCTTTTGGCATTGGCCCAACTATAGGGAGATGCAATAAATTGTACTGCATGGAAGGTGAACCTTTGTTGAGCCTTTTTTTTCGAAAAAGGGGAAATCCCCGGCCTCTGCATCAGAGTGATGCATATGGCCACCTTTATTAGCAAGTAAAAAGGTTCAACAAAAGTCTTAAAGTCTCAAACAATAGATGCTCACAAAGAGCTAAGGAATAAAAATAAAGCCACAACCGGCTGGCAGAAGAAAGATAGAAAAACTAATTGCCTCTCCTATTACATGACCGCCATCCAAACCGGTTGAAAATAGCCCGTGCTACCATCTCCTATCGGATAGATCCAGTAACCAAACGCTCCCTGGCCTCCGTCGGAGTGAGTAGCGACCACATACGGATCAACGCAGTGGCTCGGAAGATAACCTGCAAAAAATGAGTATTTGTTGTTCTGTTAAAGACCAAATCATTTCTGCAATTCCAGATAGCCCATAATAAAGCACATACTCCTACACGAATGTGTCTCGCTGTTTGGGGCTCAATCCCATCCAGCCATGTCCCAAATAACGTGTTAATATTATTCGGAGGAGTAATATTGAAGGCTATGTTAACTGATTGCCAAAGAACCTTTGCCAAAGGGCAATCAAGAAAGAGGTGTTTGATTGTTTCATCCCGGTCACAAAAGCTACATCTAGTGGATCCATTCCAATTGCGTTTAATCAAGTTATCCTTAGTTAAAATGACTTGTTTGTGTACAAACCACATAAACACTTTAACTCTCAAGGGTACTTTGACATGCCAAACATGTTTCAAAGTAGGAATAGAGCTAGAATTAATAACATCCAAATACATGGATTTAACCGTAAATTCTTCATTCCTAGTAAGCTTCCAACACAACTGATCGGGACGTTGAGAAAGTTGAACAACCATCAATCTTCTCAGAAGATGGAGCCAAGCTTCCCAACGGTTGCCGGCAAGCGCCCTCCTGAAATGGATATTTAGAGGCGTGGACTGACATACTGACTCAACGGTTGCATCTCTCCGTTGAACAATACTATAAAGAGAAGGATATTGAAGCGCGAGGGGCGTGTCCCCTAGCCAAGTATCCTCCCAGAATCTCGTAGAAGTACCGTTACCGACAACAAACTTGGTCCGATTAAGAAAGACCGATTTAACTCTCATCAGTCCTTTCCAGAAAGGCGAATCCATCGGCCTCACTGACACTTGGGATAAAGTTTTGGAATGAAGGTACTTATTACGCAGAATCTGTGCCCACGTGGCCTCGGTCTCTCCAGCTAGCTTATACAGCCATTTGCTAAGAAGACATTTGTTCTTCACCTCAAGATTTTCGATTCCTAGACCCCCTTGGTCCTTCGGTCGATAGATAATGTCCCATTTAGCAAGTCTATACTTCCTCTTCAGCTCATCACTTTGCCAGAAAAAACGGGACCGATAGAAATCAAGTCTTTTTCGAACTCCCACTGGTACCTCGAAAAAAGACAAAAGAAACATGGGCATGCTTGTGAGAACCGAATTAATGAGAATTAAACGGCCTCCATATGACATCAGTTTGCCCTTCCAGCAGCCCAATTTCTTCTCAAATCGATCCTCAATGCATTTTCATTCTCTGTTTGTTAGCTTACGATGATGAATTGGTATACCTAAATAAGTGAAAGGTAAAGCCCCCAATTCACATCCGAACAATTGCTTATATGCCTCTTGTTCCTCATTAGCTCTTCCAAAATAGAACAATTCGCTCTTGTGGAAATTAATCTTTAGTCCGGTCAATTGTTCAAATAAGCATAACACCAGCTTCATGTTTCTCGCTTTTGCCAAGTCATGCTCCATAAAGATGATTGTATCATCGGCGTACTGTAGGACAGATACACCTCCATCAACTAGATGAGGTACCAAACTACGTACTTGGCCAGCATCCTTAGCCCTCCCTATTAGAATCGCCAACATGTCGACTACAATGTTGAACAGAATAGGTGACATCGGATCTCCTTGTCTCAGGCCCTTATGTGTTTGGAAAGAATGACCTATATCATCATTCACTTTAATTCCAACACTCCCTTTTTGCGTGAAAGATTCTACCTGCTGTCTCCAGGCTTGATCAAATCCTTTCATACACAACGCTTGTTGGAGGAATGGCCAATTGACTTTGTCGTACGCTTTTTCGAAATCCACTTTGAAAACAACCACATCTAGTTTTTTCGTGTGAATTTCATGGAGCGTTTCATGCAGGACCACCACCCCTTCTAGGATGTTTCTGTCCAGCATGAAAGCAGTTTGGGACGGCTGCACCACAGAATGCGCAATCTGCGTGAGTCTATTTGTCCCAACCTTGGTGAAAATTTTGAAACTTACGTTCAGAAGACAGATGGGCCTGAACTGCTCAATTCTCACAGCCTCTGTTTTCTTAGGAAGCAAAGTAATGGTTCCAAAATTCAGATGAAACAATTGAAGTTGTCCAGAGAATAAATCATGGAACATCGGAAGCAAATCCCCATTAATAATATGCCAGCACCTTTTATAAAACTCCGCTGGAAATCCATCCGGCCCCGGAGCTTTATTATTCTTCATCTGAGAAATAGCTTCAAACACCTCTTTCTCCGAAAACGGGGCAGTCAAAATATCGTTCTCATCTGTAGCAAGTTGAGGGACATCTTCAATCCGCGACTCATCCAGAGACACGAATTTTTCCTCCGGAGGCCCAAAAAGCTGCTTATAGTAATTGGTGATGTATAATTTTAGGTTCTCCTGTCCTAAAATCGTCCCTTCGTCTTGCTCAAGCTGAAAGGTCCTTTTCTTTCTATGCTTGCCGTTTGCGATCATATGAAAGAATTGAGTGTTGGCGTCCCATTGGACAACTTTGCGAACCTTCGCCCGCAATGCCCACTTCAATTCCTCTTCTCGCAGGAGCTCTTTCAATCTCATCTCCGCATCTAATTTAACATGAAGTTTCGTTGATTCTAGGATAGTGGACTCGGCTTTTACATCTAAGGCCTGAATCAGAGTAAGGAGCCTTTCCTTTTCAACCTTATAAATCCCACTGAGATGCTTAGCCCACCCACGTAAGAAACTTCGCAAGTGTCGTATCTTATTCTGCCATCTCTCAACTGAAGTCCTTCCTCCTGCATCTTTAGCCCATTCCCTGGCTATTAGATCGAAAAAACCTTCTCTCTCAAACCACGCTAATTCGAAAGAGAAGGTATTCTTATTCCCCACGTGCGTTGCCTCACCAGAGTCAACCAGTAAAGGGGTGTGGTCCGAGATTCCGCGCGATAACGCCTGAACTGTTACCAAAGGAAACTTCTCTTCCCAGTCTACACTCGCGAGGACACGGTCTAACTTCTCAAACGTAGGGGTTGGCAGAGTATTAGCCCATGTGAATTTTCTTCCCGAAAGCTCTATCTCTCTCAGATCCAAGCTTTCAATAATGGTGTTAAACATGAACGACCATCTGCCGTCAAAATTATCATTGTTCTTTTCGTCTCTCCTTCTAATAATATTGAAGTCACCCCCAACTAAGATTGGAAGCTGCTCAGACCCGCAAATACGGACAAGATCCGCCAAAAAATCTGGTTTGAGTTCTGGCTGAGCGGCCCCATATACCGCCACCAATGCCCAATTAAACCCATCAGCCTTCGACCTAACCCGAAACTTGACGGCAAAATCTCCCATAACCACACTTCGGACTTCCAACGTCTCACATCTAACCCCAAGTAAGATCCCACCAGATCTTCCTCTCGGGGGAAGGCAGTGCCAATCAAAATCAACACCTCCCGATAACGTAGTTAGGAATTACGGGGAGAAATTGCCTCTTCCTGTTTCAGAAAGGGCAATAAAATCCAACCTATGTTCGATAGAAGCCTCTGCTAGAAATCTTCTTTTAGCCAAGTCTCTCAGACCTCTGCTATTCCAAAAAATTCCTCTCATAACTCATCATGAAATTTTTTGTTCGTCCGGTACCTAGCACTTCTACACACCGCCGACGCTGGGTAAATTTTGCGCTTCCACTTGCGTTTAGGCTTGGCTTGATCCTCCACCCGGTCCTCACAACCGGGTTCCGCGGATCTAACGCAAGGGTCCTCGATGGGTGCACTATCCACAAGAGGTAAAGAGTCATCCTCCTCCTCGGTCTCAGGGAGGGGAGGGGCAATATCTGCACAAAGCGTGTCTAACACCCTGACTCCCAACTGATCAATGTCGGAATCATTCATAGGTTTAACAGCAGCTAAGTTGCGAATCATATCTAAAGCACGTTCCGCTTCAAGATCCAAGAGATCATTAACAGAATTCGAGATTTCACTATCATTACTACCTAGTGAAACTCCTAGCTGATTTGCATTATGAATAATCTCATCATTAGAAAAATGCAAAATGGAATTGGAAGTGTTGACCGACATACCAGTAGTGACCTAAATATCACGAAGCTTGGCCGCCCGCCTAGCGCACCTCAGCTGCATGTCATCAACATCCGGCTGGTCCTGAAAGCGATAGCTCATCCGCCGCCCCTCAGAAACAGGATCCGGGATACCTCCAAAAGCAATGACCTCCTCCCTAGTGGCCACGTTAGGGGTAAGGCCTCCAGCCCCACCCCCAACGCGCGAGCCTAGAGAGGCCCCAGAAACCGTTGCAGGCACCGGCCCCGGCGAGCGCGGGGGGGAGAGCGCTGGGCCACCTGCCCACGCTCGCCACCTAACGCGGACAGCCCGGTCATCTGCCCGGCCATAGGCGGGCGAGGGGAAGAGAGTACGGGGGCCGCCTGCCCCCGCTCTCCACCAGAACCAGCTGTCAAGCCGGAGGGTGATACAACCACGTTGGTCGGTGTCTGCTGGAGCAACCCTTGCCGCGGTGCAGGTGACTGCCGGCCCTCGGGGCCAATAGACGCCGCAGGCATGATCGCCCCAACCACCGTAGGAGAGGATGGAACTGAGGCCTCCTGCCCAGGTCCCCCTCTCAACACCGGCAAGTCGCCGATCGGCAACAAAGACGCCTCCACCGCAGTCCTCATCCGTGGCGAAGCATCGGAAGAAGAGGGGGAAGAAGGGGCCACCTGCCCACGATCCTCCCCCCCCCCTCGATCGAAGTCATCAGAGTAGCCGACGTCTCCATGCACCCATCGATAGAGCCCTCAACCACTGCAAAATCTAAGGGAGGAAGCGTGCCCTCTAGTACGTCATCAGACTCCACTCGATTGCTCCATAACCTAGGAGGAGCAGAAGCTGGCTCAAACGAACCGAATCTCAGAGTGCTCATCGGCACCGTAACTGAAGAAGCAGTCCCAGTCCCGGGCGCCTGCGAGGTGGAACTCGGCCCGTTGGACGACTCATGCCCAACGTCATCCCCTCGCGCATCCGTGTTACCCGACCCATCATTCCTATCATGCATATCCACATCCGTCCCTGCCATAGCCTCAGCAAAAAGATTTGCATCCTCAAACTCAATCTCAAGGGTAAAAACCTCGCCCTTGTAAGTCCACTTGACCACGTCAGGCACAAACTCAATATCGAGGACACTCACCAGCAGGCGGGCCACTCCGTTAGCTCGGGTGAAAGCCATATCTACCTTCTCGGTTTTCCCGGCCAGAATCCCCAAGCTAGCAGCAACCCGAGCGTCCTGAAGTGGCTTGGATGGAGCCCCTGAGAAATGCAGCCAAACCTGGGTGAGGGGCTTGCCCTGCGGCTCAACTCGCTTCCACTCATGGAACTCGAGGATGCACTCTGTACCCGGTACTCTGCATAACCCAAAACTCAGAATACGCTCCAAGTCCTCAGATGAAGGAAAGTCAACCTTATATGTGTTAGCCTCGAGACGAGTGAGCTCCCACTCAAAGTTACCTGGAACTAACTCACTAAGCCTGTGCATAACCTGCGCCTCAGACACATCACCCTTAGTGACTTTGACAATCCCTGTGGTTGTGCTCTGGGGTTCGTCAGGTATCTCCCTCGCACTAGGAGACTCAAAAAACATCAGCTCAGCACAATAGACTCCAAAGATGGTGATACTCGGCATCTGATCCCGCAGAATAGGGCACTCCCCCGTGTCATGCGCAGGCTTGAGGCATGTATCACAAAGTTCAGTCACACACTCAGCAATAAAGTGACCTGTCACTCCACAACGGTAGCACAACATCTTCTCCTTTTTACGCGCCCACTTGGAAGCTCTATCCGCGTCAGACTTGTTGGTAACCCCGACAGCCCCCGTCACCAAGGGCTCGGCCAGAGGCACGTCAGCGGTAGCCAGCGCAGCCACCACTTCCAAAGCCTGATCGGATAGCTCCGGCGTCTGACCGGAAGCATCCACCTCCGAGGATGCCATCGGCTCCACCACGACAGGTGGTGGAGGCCGGCGGTACCGGTTCGTACCACCGCGACCACTGCGACCACCCCGATGACCTCGGAAACCACCTCGCTGCCTATAATCTGGGCCAGACGCCCCCTCGACAAAACCTCCCGGAGGGCCGTAGAAAGGTCGTTCTGCTGATCCAACACTCTGCCAAGCATAGCCCCGCCCGCCACCCGCGGACGACGAGCCACGATGTTGGCCGTCCCCATAGTCGTTGTAACCATCATCACCCCACTGTCCTCGGGGTTGTCCATTACCGCCGCGGTTAGCCGGTACACGAGCAGCATCCGCACCTCCCTCGCCCGCCACAGGTTGAGTCGGCGGAATTTGGGTCTGCACCTTTGTTGAGCCTGTACCTTCCAGGATCATTTTCCTTTTTTTTATAGATTTGGACATGCATGGTCGAGTTTCTCTGAGTGTTCTTGTATGAGGTACTTTGTTTCTTTTCAATGAAATGGAACCGCAAGGGGGGGGGGGGGCGCATTTGCCCTCCTGACAGTCTAAAAAGACCCTCCTGATCCCCGTAGAAGCAGAGAGTGGAATAGACCGTGAATAGAACATATAGCCTTGCCATGCTGTAATGAATACTCCCTCCATACCAAAAATGTCTTATATTTTGGTACAGAGGCAGTACTACTAGTTTTAGTTGGTGCTCCCTGACGGTTTATTTGGTAATAAGTTTCACATCAACGTTTTCCGCATATTTTTTCGCTCAAAAAATGGTTGTTTTTTCTGCTAACTCTCACTTTATCTGGTCAAAATAGACAACTTGTGCTTTAATCTGCATATAAATATCATAATCAACACTCAGGGGTGTTACTAACATGTCACAAAACCCACATCTCCTACAGCTGACCAACAACAAGGGAAACAAATAGCCAGATTCTGATTCCCAGGAATATAGAGCCACAATTGATTCTCAGGAATCCACAGCCATAGTGATTCTTGTCGATTCCTGAGAATCAGTTGCGGCTCTGTATTCCTGAGAATCAGAATCTGGCTATTTCTTTACCTTGTTGTTGGTCAGGTATAGGAGATGTGGGTTTTGTGACATGTTAGTAACGCCCCTGAGTGTTGACTATTATATTTATATGCAGATTATAGCACAAGTTGTCTATTTTGACTAGATAAAGTGGGAGTTAGCGGAAAAAACAACCATTTTTTGAGAGAAAAAATATGCGGAAAACTTTGATGTGAAACTTATAACCAAATAAACCGTCAGGGGGCAGCAACTAAAACTAGTAGTATTGCCTTTGTACCAAAATATAAGATGTTTTTGGTATGGAGGGAGTATTCATTACAGCGTGGCAAGGCTATAAGTTCTATTCACGGTCTACTCTACTCTCTGCTTCTACGGGGATCAGGAGGGTCTTTTTAGACTGTCAGGAGGGCAAATGCCCCCCCTTCCAGTTCCATTTCATTGAAACAAAACAGAGTACCCCATACAAGCACACGCAGAGAAACTCCACCATGCATGTCTGAAACTCCACCAAAGCATATAATGCATGCTCTACGCAATTCGAGAATTTCGGCAACACTCACGAATCGTTGCCGAAAGAATCTGAAAGTATTATGGAGCAATCCCTTCCAGAAGAGGTTCTGGCTGCGTTAAAAAAGAGCTTGGCGCAAAACAAGAGGGTTAGTGCTCTTTGCCTTGAACAATACAAAAAGGGGTTGTTTCCTGATTATGCTGCAATAAAGGCTAGAGTTTTGCAAGAAGATGAAACTTCATCAATTGATAGAATTGGCGAGAGAACATATGGTTATACAGCAGTGCAAACACGTCCACCTAATACCGCAACATATTATACAACCCCTACACAATTGCAAAATTTCGGCAAGACTAACAATTCATTGCCGAAAGATCCTAAAAGCATTGTGGGCAAACTGATCTAGAGCGGGCTGAAATTGAGAGGGGAGTTAAAGCTTTGCGCGATAGGGTGCAAGTACTTTGATGTCTACTACGCAACCTTCTTCTTATAGACTCGTGTTGGGCCTCCAAGCGCAGAGTTTTGTAGGACAGTAGCAAATTTCCCTCAAGTGGATGACCTAAGATTTATCAATCCGTGGGAGGCGTAGGATGAAGATGGTCTCTCTCAAACAACCCTGCAACCAAATAACAAAGAGTCTCTTGTGTCCCCAACACACCCAATACAATGGTAAACTGTATAGGTGCACTAGTTCGGCGAAGAGATGGTGATACAAGTGCAATATGGATGGTAGATATAGGTTTTTGTAATCTGAAAATATAAAAACAGCAAGGTAACTAGTAACAAAAGTGAGCAAAAACAGTATTGCAATGCTTCGAAACAAGGCCTAGGGTTCATACTTTCACTAGTGCAAGTTCTCTCAACAATGATAACATAATTAGATCATATAACAATCCCTCAACATGCAACAAAGAGTCACTCCAAAGTCACAAATAGCGGAGAATAAACGAAGAGATTATTGTAGGGTACGAAACAACCTCAAAGTTATTCTTTCTGATCGATCTATTGGGCTATTCCTATAAGTGTCACAAACAGCCCTAGAGTTCATACTAAAATAACACCTTAAGACACACATCAACCAATACCCTAATGTCACCTAGATACTCCAATGTCACCATAAGTATCCGCGGGTTTGATTATACGATATACATCACACAATCTCAGATTCATCTATTCAAACCAACACAAAGAACTTCAAAGAGTGCACCAAAGTTTCTACCGGAGAGTCAAGACGAAAACATGTGCCAACCCCTATGCATAAGTTCACAAGGTCACAGAACCCGCAAGTTGATCACCAAAATATACATCAAGTGGATCACGTGAATATCCCATTGTCACCACAGATAAACACATGCAAGACATACATTAAGTGTTCTCAAATCCTTAAAGACTCAATCTGATAAGATAACTTCAAAGGAAAAATTCAATTCATTAGAAGAAGGTAGAGGGGGAGAAACATCATAAGATCCAACTATAATAGCAAAGCTCACGGTACATCAAGATCGTGCCAAATCAAGAACACGAGAGAGAGAGAGAGATCAAACACATAGCTACTGGTACATACCCTCAGCCCCGAGGGTGAACTACTCCCTCCTCGTCATGGAGAGCGCCGGGATGACGAAGATGGCCACCGGTGATGGTTTCCCCCTCCGGCAGGGTGCCGGAACGGGCTCCCGATTGATTTTTCGTGGCTACAGATGCTTGCGGCGGCGGAACTCCCGATCTAGGTTTTGTTCTGGGTTTTTTGGGATTTATAAGAGGTGTTGGCGTTGGGGACAAGTCAAGGGGGCCCATGAGGCGACGACAAGGACGGAGGGCGCGCCCTAGGGGGGGCCGCGCCCTCCACCCTTGTGGTGGCCTCGGGACTCTTCTGGCCCAACTCTTTTGCTTCGGGGGCTTCTTCTGGTCCATAAAAAATCACCGTATATTTTCAGGTCATTTGGACTCCGTTTGATATTCCTTTTCTGTAAAACTCAAAAACAAGGAAAAAACAGAAACTGGCACTGGGCTCTAGATTAATAGGTTAGTCCCAAAAATCATATAAAATAGCATATAAATGCATATAAAACTTCCAAGATAGATAATATAATAGCATGGAACAATAAAAAATTATAGATGTGTTGGAGACGTATCATACTTCGCCAGGAGAGAATTGGCTCAAAGAAAAGAAGCCTTGCCAACAGATATAACCGATGAAAAGAGTGATGACTCAGAAACTAAAAGTGCTTCGGTTGAAAAAGCTTAATCAAGTAGTATATATTTAAAATCCATCAAATCCAAAGAGGCTAGCATCATTGAGAAAGGGCATGGCAAGCATAGAAAAACAATCGTGCTTATTTTTATGAAGTTAATGGAACCTACTTCCTGTCCTATGAGTTCTGTGCCGTAGAAATTGACAAGCCTCAAGGACAAGAGCAAGTAGCCGAACAAAGTTCGGCTGACAAGGATCTTCAAAGTAATGATGCACAAAATCAAGAAAAAGATGATGACAAGGCATTGGGGAGCCATCCAAAGATGGATGTCGGGAGAATGACCCCAGGTAGGCCCAAGACGGCGAAACGACGCTTCACGACATCGGGGCGGCCGATGCCCCTCAGTCCGGCTGCTCAGGCCGGCTCGCCACCCGGCCACTCCAGACGGCTCCCTGTCCGACTGCCCCGGCCGGCTCCCCGTCCAGCTACTCCAGCCGGCCTGCTACGCGAGTCAACCGCTGCATCGACCCGACACCGACAAGACGGCCATACCGTGGGCATTGTTGCTGATAAAGCATACGCTGTTCACTTGTCACGCGTGACATCATCTACAGTGTACTTGGACCCCTGGGCATTGATTTATAAAATGCCCCAAGAACAAAACATAGCCTAGCTCTCAAATTACACATGGCTTGAGATGTAAGCTACTCACTATAGCTTACATCTCAAGCCACTCACACCCCATGCCCACTATAAAAGCCACAAGGCATCCATCCATCCACTCCCACGGGCATACATGCCCAAGCGCCCACGGCCACTCATGGTCATCTCTCATTCTCACACTCATTCACATATACGAGGCTAGATGCCCACGACACTGACCCCAGATACAGCTCCATGAGCGCTTTGTACTGCCAGATGTATACTCCACATATATATTCAGACATGCAGGACTAGGGGTATTATCTCTCCGGAGAGCCCCGAACCTGGGTAAACCACCGCGTGCTATTCGCATACTCGTCCCAGATATTCCACTGTAGACTTGCTCCACCCATGATAAGCCACCCGCTGGCATCTGCCGTGACGCGGTGCCCCTGGCCACTCCCGCGAAAATACCACGACAGTTGGCGCCCACCGTGGGGCAAGCTGCTGATGGAACCGCGGTCCGGGCGGGACCGTTTTCGTCGTCATCACCGCGGCATCGCCGGCGTCTCTCCAGTAGCGCTCGGGGGCCCGACATTGACACGCCCCCGGGGCGACCGTGCGGGGCGGCACGCCCTCATAGTCGGCCTCGCCATCTTCGTCATCTCCGCTGCGACGTCGCCGCCGTCACTCCGGCCGCGCTCGGGGGCCCGACATCGACACGCCCCCGGGGCGACTGGGCAGGGCGGCGCGTCCTTGTCGTCGGCCTCGTCCTTCTCGTCGTCACCACCATGACGTCGCTGCCGTCCCTCCGACGGCGCTCGGGGGCTCGACTTCAGCACGCCCCTGGCGCGTCCGTGCCGGGTGGCGCGTCCTCGTCATCCGCCCCATGTCGGCGCGCGTGTATGCCCCGTCCGGCCTCCTGCGCCTCCGGCGTCTCTCCGTCATGGACGCTCGTTTCCGCGCCATTGCGTCCGCTTTGTTCCTCCCAAAGGATAGCCATACATATGCTAGTACATACAATCCTCATACGTTGGCCATACTTTGACCATCTCCTTTCTTCAATACTTTATTTCCATCTCCCCAGATAAAAGTCGGATTTTCCCCGTATACTACCTGTACAATGGCCAGATGCTACCCGGACAAATGGCATCGTTTGTTGCTATCACCTACGCTGCACCGCGCACCGTGCATCTCCGGCCGTCGGCCTTCCACGCATCAGCGTCACAGTGCTCGGCCGCCCCGGCTCCATGCGTCGTCTGCGTTCGTCCTCGCGGGCCCTCGGCCGTCTGCGACGCCCACGCCGCCTCCGTGCTCCTCCTGAAGCAGCTGCTGGTCACGGGCGTCACCAGCCGCCTCGCCGCCCAACCCTGCGCGCTTGCACAGCCAGCGGTCGCAGCCCCGCTCCACTACGCAGCCCCGTTCCAGCGCTGTTGCTGCCTCCATTTGCCGCTGCGGCTACTTCCTACTGCCCTTGCTGTTCCCTGCTGGAGCGCTGTTGCTGCTTCTACTTGCCGCTGCTCCTACCACAGCCGGCCGTCTTCGCACGCCCGTGCATCTCTGGCCGGCTCCGCGCCGCCTACCGCCTGCCGCGCGCCGGCCTCGCCTCTTCACCCGGCAGCCAGCGCCGTGGCCGCCGCGCGCTCCTCCGCCCGCGCTGGCTGTGGCCCCGTCCCGGCCTGGCCGCCTGCTGGCTTCGGCCTGCCGCCCGCGCCGGCTGCGGCCGCATCCCAGCCCGGCCGCCTTCCGCGACTCGGCCCCGTCCGGCGTCCCGCGTGCCGGCTCCGCGCAACCCGGCCGGCCGGCTCCGCCTCCGACCGCAGCCGGGTTCTCCGCCCCCGACAGTCGTCTGCCTTCGGTCTGCGCGCTCGCCGCGCCGCCCCTGCTACCAAGCACCGCCGACCGTCCTCGCGCCCTCGCCCGGCTGCCTGCCCGCTCCGCGCGCGTCGGTTGCCCGCTGGCTCCGACCCGGCCGCCTGCCGGCTCCACGCGCGCCGGGTGCTTGCCGGCTCCGCCCCTGCACCCCGCGCCGCGGCTCCGTCCCGCGTCCGGCCGCTCCGCCTCGCGCTGCTGCGGCTTGCCGTGCCCGCGGCACCCCTCTCCAGCGCAGACCCGGCGGCCGCATCCCGCTGGCCGGCTGCCCCGCCCACGCTGCCGGCTTCTCCAGCACGCTGCACGTGCCTCCACCCTCTGCCTCCAGGCCGGCTCCGGGTTGCCGCGCACGTCCTGCCTTCCGGCCGGCTCCGCCTCTGACCGCGGCCGGGTTCTCCGCCCCGCCGGCTTCCAGCCTCGCGCCGCTCCCGGCACCCCCGCAGCCGGGTCCGCCGGCTTCCTGGTCCGGCTGTTCCTAAAGAAAAGAAACAGAGATGTGGTCGGGTGCCCACGCCAAAAAAAGAGTTTGCGTCCGGCTGCGCACAACTGCCCAAAGAGAAGAAAAGAAAAAGACGTCCGCCTGCTTCGGCACTCGGATGGCCAGACGCGACCCGGCCTGCCTGCCCGCTTCAACACCGGGCCTGCTGGAGAACCCGCCCGACTGCCCGTCCGCCTCGACGCCCGTTCGGTCGGACCCGACCACCAGGCCCCCCCCCCCTTCATGCACCCGGAGGCTCGAAGGCTACCCCCAGCGGGTGTGCCGGCGCGCTCCGCGAGCGCCAAGCCGCGCCGGCTGTCTTCGTCAACCTCCGCCTCGCCCGCACCAAAGCAATGTGAGCTCCTCACCCGCATATTTTTTGCATCGTGCACACCAAACCGGATAACCCCGAGCGGCACTCGGGGACCACCTCCGCCTTTATTACAGTTGCACTACTGTTTGCCCCGGCGCCAGCCAGTGTTGGCCCGGGGGCTGGCCTCTCGGCCCCATTCGTTCATTCCCGCAGACGGCTTAGTAGCGTGTACGGTACCAAAGGCCCACTCTTCGTCTCAGCTACAGACCGCAGCGCGGCTGTCCGGCTAGCAAGAGCAAAAGCTGGAGGTCACCCCATGCGAAAAACGTTCGGGAAGAAAAATGGTTCGGGCGACCCGGCCATTTACTTTATGAGTATCTGCTCGGTCGAATCTGCTCCCAGAGTCTAAGTACTGTGCGCTTCACTCCGCGGCCCACTCTTAGCCACAGACCGTCACGCGGCTGTCCGGCTAGCGAGAGCACAAGCCAAAGTACGGAGGGAACATGAAAAAGATTAAAGGGGGCTCGGACGAAACCGAGTCGGCATCCTACGCATAAAACTTGCAATGCTAAAAGCAAACATTTGATATATCTGCGCAGACTAACCTTGTCTTTTTGCATGATCATCTCTGCGGGGAACCCATCCTTGCCCGGAGGCTCGGAGGCTACACCCAGTGGGTGCGCTTGCGCACCCCCACTAGGAATACGCCGCGCCAGTTGCACGCCCGCAGCCGGCTGTCATCAACAACATCAGTCGGCGGACCCCGCGTCCGCGCCCGACAGTTTTAGTCGGTGGACCCCGCGTCCTCGCCCGACAACATCAGTCGACGGACCCAGCATCCGCGCCTGACAGTTTCAGTCGGCGGACCCCCCCGTCCGCGCCCGACAGCTTCAGTCGGCGGACCCCGCGTCTGCGCCCGGCAGCACGCCGCGCCCAGCTGCCGGCGGACCCCGCGTCCGCGCCAGGCAGGGCCCCGTGCCCAGCATCTGGTGGACCCCGCGTTCGCGCCTGGCCGCACCACGCGCCCACCAGCAGGCATCCGCGCCTGGCAGTTTTCCATGACCGTCAGGCGGCATGGATCTCACGGGACAAGACAAAGCAGCGAAAACCCTCCGCCCAACTCTTCGAGTCGCCCGGAGGCTCGGAGGCTACACCCAGCGGGTGCGCCGGCGCGCCCTCGCTGAAAGCAAGCCGCTCCGGCTGCACGCCCGCAGCCGGTTCTCATCAACAACTTCTTCAATAACAAGACCCTCCGCCCAACTTTTCCAAGTTACCCGGAGGCTCGGAGGCTCTTGTTGTTGAAGAAGTTGCTGATGAGAACCGGCTGCGAGCGTGCAGCCAGAGCGTCTTGCTTCTAGCGGGGGCGCGCCGGCGCACCCGCTGGGTGTACCCATTCGGAACATGCCGCGCCTGTTGCACGCCCGCCGCCGGCTGCAACCGGCCCCTCGACGCCATCGTCTGCACCAACAACCGCGAAAACACTCTCCCAACTTTTCCAAAGTTGCCCGGAGGCTACACCCAGCGGGTGTGCTCGCGCGCCCCCACAGGAAGCAAGCCGCGCCGGCTGCGGTCCGCAGCCGACCGTCATCGACATCTCCTACATCAATGCCCGCTAAAAAACCTCCACTCAACTTTCCAAGTTGCCCGGAGGCTCGGAGGCTACTGTCGGGGGAATGACCCCCGGGTAGGCCCAAGACGGCGAAACGACGCTTCACGACATCGGGGCGACCGACGCCCCTCAGTCCGGCTGCTCCGGCCGGCTCGCCACCCGGCCACTCCAGGCGGCTCCCTGTTCGACTGCCCCGGCCGGCTCGCCACCCGGCTGCCCGGCCGGCTCCCCGTCCGGCTGCTCCAGCTAGCCTGCTACGCGAGTCAACCGCTGCATCGACCCGACACCGACAAGACGGCCATACCGGGGCCACTGTTGCTGATAAAGCATACGTTGTTCAGTCGTCACGCGCGACATCATCTACAGTGTACTTTGACCCCTGAGCATTGATTTATAAAATGCCCCAGGGACAAAACATAGCCTAGCTCTCAAGCTACACATGGCTTGAGATGTAAGCTACAGTGAGTAGCTTACACCTCAAGTCACTCACACCCCCATGCCCACTATAAAAGCCACAAGGCATCCATCCATCCACTCCCACGGGCATACATGCCCAAGCGCCCACGGCCACTCATGGCCATCTCTCATTCTCACACTCATTCACATATACGAGGCCAGATGCCCACGGCACTGACCTCAGATACAGCTCCAGGAGCGCTTTGTACTGCCAGATGTATACTCCACATATATATTCAGACATGCAGGAGTAGGGGTATTATCTCTCCGGAGAGCCCCGAAACTGGGTAAAGCACCGCGTGCTATTCGCATACTCGTCCCGGATATTCCACTGTAACCTTGCTCCACCCACGATAAGCCACTCGCTGGCATCTGCCGTGACGCGGTGCCCCCTGGCCACTCCTGCGAAAATACCACGACAATGGAGCAAGATATTTGTTCAAGTCACACCATCATGCTCTCCCAACATATTTGAAGAGGTATGCCTAGCAAGTAATTTACCTATTTCCAGATTTGGTCGCAACTTCATAGTTGATGCATCTATTAGAAAAATTCTCATAAGTAATTTTGAAAGACCAATGAAGAGGGGTAATTTACTTGTTAGCAATAAAATTGTTCTAGAGAATATCGGCCAACCCATTACGCCATTTATAAAGATCGATAGTGAATTATTACTGCAGCCAAGGCTTTGCCCTTTGCTTTATCTAAAGTTCATATCAAATTGGGTAGCTTTTCTTATTTCTTACTTGACTTACACTTGGTATCAATTGAGACATGAATGTTCTAACTATATATGTGTTTCATAAATTTAAAGCCAAGGTTAAAACCTTTTGAGCAAACCGATGCTAGTATAGTTTCTTATTTAAAGGCATCTTTGATAGAGTGCAAAACATGATGCATGGCCGAATGGGGGGATGCCAAATCTGAACCATTCGTTTGCTTACTTCCAAAGCCGTTCTCACAGCAAGACCGGCTAGAAGATAAAAGGTATACCTTCAATTCAAACATGTGTGATCAAATATTTGATTTGTTGTTGAGAAATAATTATATTAGAATTCTTGATCACCATGTCGAGCCATCTATCCAAAGACGAATGTATTGTAGGTTGCATCATTCGTTAAAACTTAATTTTGAGGATTGCAATATGTTTCATCAAATGGTCAAATCGGCCATTGATAAAGGACGATTGAGATTTGTTGAAACACCAGAGGATGACCAGTCTATTCCGATTGGTCCTGATGACAAAAAGTTTTTGCATCAACTTCTTCAAGCTGATTTATTAAATAATCATAAGATAAAAACAGTGGATGATGGGATCAAGTTTTCATGTAAAGAAGTTGTTTAAGGGCACAATGAAGATATTCTTGAAGGCGGGAATTCCATCAAGGTTGTACAGAAGACGTCAAGTACTGGGGGGCAACAAGAAAATTCAGAGATCGGTGCAAGCACAACCAAAGAAAACAAAGGCCAAAATAAGCACAAGGGTAAGAGATCTAAAATCACTTTCGCAGAGTTACTAGCTAAATATCAAAAAGCAAGTGAAGAAAAAAGTGTTTATCGGCCAAGTAGTGCAAAAGCATCAAGATCACCCCCTAGGCGCAAATATGAGGATCAGTATTGGCAAAGTGAGAATTTCAATGCAACATATTCATATCCTTATTTTGGGCCGCCAATGTCAATGCCGTGGATGCCTCCCCATGCTCATGTAAATCCATATCCTTTGTGGGACAGGTATGATATAAGCGCGCATTCTCCATCTTATTTTACACCATCTCACCAACATTGTGTAGCTCTAAGAATGTCAAAGTTTGATGAACAATCATATGTTAAAGACCGTTTCAATAAAAAGGAATCGGTCTGGACCCCATGGACAAAGAAAGAGGTGGTCAAGCAAGTATACCGGGTCAACAAAGATGATCGTAAGTGTGCTACTTCAGATTTGATCTCAAATAACAAAGAACCAATTAAAGTGTTGACATTGGCTACAAAAGGCAAAGAAGTGAAGCAGTTAATTGTTAAAAATCAAAGTGCCAAATCTGAAGAAAAAAAGTTGAGGGTGCACAAGGCCAAAAAAGAGTTGCCATTGGTTGAAACAGAATCATAGCCGAGGTGCCCCCTCGGCTTATCGTATTGGCAAAAGAAGGAATTACAAAATCTTAGTGCACAAGAGCTGAGAAAGAAGAACATGGCATGGGTTCCCAAGAGCATCAATCAAAACAAAAATGATGTGCATGCTTCTATTACAACAAGTACAATAAAAATGAAGACAGAGAAGGATGGAATCAACAACCAATTAAGCCAAAGGTATGCATCACAACATCAAAATCTTTGGTTAGCACATCATCCATTTTCTTCAACCATGCCATTGATGCCTTTGCCATGGAATTCATCCATAGGTATGATCAATTACCCTCCATGGATTTATTTTGATCCATAGAAACATAATTTTCTATATCATGAGGGGGTATTACCAAATCACTATACATTTGGTGACTTACATTTTTGTTGCTAATACAAAGGGGCCGAAATATTTTATTGCTATTTCATTTGTTTATTTCGGCTATACATGTTTTGGTGGGTGAATTCTACACGGACCTCATGGTAATGGCCGATATTTATCTATCGCCCTAAGAATATGTCAAAGCATAGCCGGTGTAGTATCCGAACATCGTCCTTAGTTCGATTAGAAAGCGAGACAAGCCTTTGGTTGCCATAGGTGCTACACATATTGAGGCATTCGGTGATTCGTTATAAGAAGTGCAACAAATATCCAATGGTTATCAATGTTTTGACCAATCACTTATAATTTATCTTGAGGTATGTCTAGATGTAAAATTTACATTGGGTTTCTTTAATACTGCTCATATATCTGGACATGATAATTTGAGAGAAAATGGGTTGGCACAGTAAACATCCAGCGACAATGTTGATCATGGTGTACTGCACATCTATCAATAGCCGATGCTTATTCTCGCCAATGTAGGTAAGGCCGAATTGGAGCTCTTCGCTTTGGCCACTAATGAAACTTTTATGCAGGTGAAGCAAGGATTTGAGGAAGTTCATTCTTGATTATCTGCAAAATCCTTGCAAAAGGGTGAACAATATGGTTCGGAGGATGGCTTTGAGATACATATCTATGGAACTTTATCACCGGACTGTTATAGAAGTTGAGAAGTTTTCACCCAAGTTTGCATCAAGAGGTTCAAACAAGCAATGACCGATATATACTTATTTTTCTAAAAACATGCAAATGGCCGATGGAGTGTTGACATCGTGCTTAGAACAAACTCCGTGCAAGTTATTTTTCTGCACATAAGTTTTGCCGAAAAACAGGGGGGCATGTGTTGACACCCGATTTTGGCAAGGTCGATAACTTAATTAAGATGACCCCAAATGAAGATGTGATCTACAAAAAATTTCCGTCTTGTCGACATGAACATCTTTGAAGTTTGGGCCATCATCATTCGATCTCATCTCGGGGGCAGAAGTTGTTCTCGAAGTACTAGGATTTTTTATGCAGAGTACTGTTTGGTCGATTAGGCCTCCAATAAAGCCTCATATGAGAAAAAATTATACACAATTGTCTTTGTCTCGTCGAAACGATCGATTTTGATATAAAAATCGTCTCAATCCGAGGTCGTATGCAAAAGTTAGAGCCACCGGAGTGCGGTCCTATCAAGAGCCAAAAAGTGGCGCGCCCCATCACAAACTCATATGGCTGATGTCTGATGGGTAGCGTCAATAATTGTCTGTTTTGCGCAAGCTATTCGGCCTTCGAGATGGCCTCTAATCGAAAAGCGTTCAAGATGAAAGTTGTTCGTCTCGTTGAAACGGTTTGGGTTCCTATTGTTGATACATGTGATATTAAAGCTAGCCCAATCTAACTCCGTTGCTTCCAGCTCGTTAGCACAACTAGCGCACTGGCCCATCGGAAGAACAAAAAGTTTTGGATGTGGCCTTTCAACGAAAAATGGGCTGGAACAATAAAAGATGGTGTTAGTCGAATGAGACCAAATTATATCTCATCTAGATGAGTTCTAGGCACTCCCTAAATTTATTTCTAGAAGCAAATATAAAATTTATTGATTCACAACAAATTTTAGTAACGTAAACACAAATGATATATTTATATCTTGATTAGTAATTTATAATATGCAACATGGTTGTCCATAGAAAATGAAAGAGAACAGAGGCGTGGCATAGAGAAAACCCTTTTTGGCTGCTGCCACATTCCCTGCCCATAACTTTTCAGCCAATTTGGCTACCTTTGACAAATGAAAGAGAACAGAGAAGTGGCTGAGGTTTGCTTCGGATATTCTTTCATTGGCATACCATGCTAAACAAAAGCTTCTTGGTCGATTCACCTATATAATAATCATTAAACATATCAAATAGGGCTTGGTGTTCAGTAAGCAACTAGAAAGGATTAAATGGAGTCTGCCTTTCACGAAGTCCCTACCCATGTATCCCGTCGGACGTCTCTTGTACCAACTCTGTAAAATACTTGTAACAAACTTCTTCCCTGCTTAATATATTGAAGCAACTATGCTGCATTTGGTAGAAAACTATGCTATATTGAAACGACTTACGGACTGTGCCTTTAGGAGTAGAGATTAGTCATTAGTAGAAATATCGAACTGGATATCTCGGTTTATATGAAATAACCCGGTCTAATCCCAGGTGCGATGAGCATAAAACTAACACTCATGACAACGGCTCGTTGACTCATCCGCCCATCCTAGGCTGCAAGGTTACAGATTCGCCCATCCGAGGCGGCGCGGTGGCACGACCACCCATCCGTCGTTGTGCGGTGGATGACCCCCTGGTCCACGACAACGTGGTGATCCGCTCGTTCATGTCCCAGTGGTAAATCCGGACGTCCGCAGCACCGCAGTTGAAGCTCTTTCCATCTGCGGTGTCACGGTTGCAGATCTACCCATCGGCGGCTGCACGAGGGCTGGATTGAATCGTCGCCACTACCGACCTCCACCGAGGCCTCCGAATCTCCGGCACGGTGAGCTCCTAATGTTTCGCCACAGATTATATATTTTTGTATGGATAGTTGTTGCTTCTAGGGTAAGTGATTTTATGCTTATATCTTTTTGTATGATTAATTGCTGCTTATATGACGATTTTTAGTTGATGAGATTTCTAAGATTGGCCAAGTAAACCAAAAAGGAGGGAGTATAGTTGAGTTTTGTTTTAGACCAATGATAAACTGGTAACCTTTACTTTTATCATAGGCGTGGCTAGCTTTGACTTTTTGTTTTTTGAAGCATAAATAAAATTCTTTAACTCATGCTTGTCAAAGCAGTTACACCTTTAATGTAAAAAATTATGGTGAATTATGGTATCTGAGGTATGAATCTTTGTCTCTCTTCCTTCTAGATTATATACCTATGTGTTGACCCCCGAACATACTTATGTCAAATATAACCCAACAAGATCTAAATTATTATTTTTGCTTGCAGTTGTTTTTTATTTTAGTTGCATTGCACAAGAAAAATTTAAGAGAAGTGGAAGGTGGAGGGGGTAGGCACCTTCTTGGCTGCTCCTCCACACTCTTCATTTTGGATATGGGTTCTGGGCCTCTCTGACGGTCTCAGAGTTCATGCTATAACATTCCAGAATCTTTGACCTAGATGTTATATATGAGTCTGTGCTGGCCTGAGTAGGCATCCTGAAAGAGATGGTCTGCACAATGGTGAGATAACCATTCTGTTGCACCGCATACCGATATAAAACTCAAGTATATCTAAGTGAAACATTTCTTTCTTGCGGGTGTTTTATGTTTTAGTTGCACTGCACAAAATTATTTGAAGAGAAGAGAAGCCTCGTTGGTACCCAAGCCAACATAAAGGATCAAACTGTTGAGGATGCTGATGTTTTCCCTTGACTCATTTTTAGGTTTTTGCATATGTTTTCATATGTTGGCTGTGAAGTGCGTAAATGTATGTTGCTCTGAAATTTCAATTCTATATGCATGTCAGTTATGAGATGCCAAGCTTTGTGGAAATGAATGATGTATGCCTATGTTTATTTGAATGATTACTTTCAATTTCATCACGTGACAGGTTAAGTAATACGAAAATCGAGGAGTGTTTCATCTGACTATCATTAGCAGAGGCGAGTACCTAAAAGGAAACATTTATATCCCTAACATACAAAATGAAGGCGGTTATTCGTACAAAATTGCCTCTGGCAAGAAGAGTATTGGAAGCGGGACAAAACCGCATGTGTTGTCGACGATATTGGAGGTAGTTTCCACAACAGCCGGCTCCGTGCAGAGTATTAGCGACATACGCTTTGAAGCGGAACTGAAAACAGCCGCTGGTCTGTGTACAAGAACCACCTCCAATGCTCGATTCTGTATACTAGTGAAACTAGATGATACCCCATGCGTTGCAGCGAGAATATGTTACAATATATTTCAATAAGATTTGGTTGTAAGAAACATTTGAATTAATAAAATATGAAAAAAACTTAGAATACATATTATATATTGTATAGTTGAAAATATTTGTTGAATATAGGTAGTAAAATAATATAATGGATTTTTTCCCTTGCATGTTGGGTGGGCCTTCGATAAGGTGGCATATGTGCATGGTTATGTGTGTATGTTGAAATAAAAAGAATTAGTGAGGATTAATTAATAATAATAAATTATTCTCATACATGTTGTGGTGGACGTTTGATGATGTGGCATGTGTGCATGTGTTATAAGATAATAGAAGTAATGAGGATGTGAACTATTTATGTATATAGGATATGTTTTCGACTCATATTATGGTACGTATTAATTATGCAGATTTGAGGAAGGTTTTAAATTTGGCAAAACCATTAACTATGGAATGTTTGACTAGGCCAAAATTAAGTACAGTTTAATTGGACGATATATTTAGCATATTTGGTGAGCTGATTGATGGAATGATAATTGGGAACAAAATAAATGCAATTAAAATACGATTGTCTTTGATTTCGTTGGGCAGCGCATATATAATACGCGGCCAGTGCCTCAGTCTAGACGTACTTCCCCATTCCTCTTCTTCCTATATTGATACAATTTGTAGGCAGCAACAGTTAGCCATGGCCATCCAGCATCTCCTCCTCGTCGTCTTCATGGCTTCCATCCTCCAAGCGGCCACCTGCGACACAGCGTAGGACCTTTTGGTGAAAAACAACTTCCCGCGGGCTCTCCTGCCTCTGGGCGTGAAGTCGTACGTGAACCATGGGGGCGCCGTTGAGGTGACCCTCCCCGCCTCGTGCGACTTCAACGTCATGGTTGCCGGCGGACAACACACGATTCGGTTTGACAGCATAGTCAGTGGGGTTATCCGGCCCGGATCCATAACCCAACTGGGCGGCGTGAGGATACAGGTGGAGTGGGATTTTCTTGCGTTCCACACGGTTCAACGCGTCGGTGACAAGCTCAGGTTTACTGGTAGTGAGCATGCAGCCACGTTCGACCAGTCCTTTCCGGTTAGCAACTTCGTGCAGAGCCCCAGGTGCACCTAAGGGTCTGATCGATTAGGGATGCATGCATGCCTTTCATATAATGTATCCAATATGCATGTGTCTCTGTGAGTCCGTTGCTTTATGTAGAGTGAATAAACTGATTATGTAAGAAGTCATGGTTTCAAGATCCAATATTATTGTGATGATCAGAAATTTTTTTACCCAATTATTTCTTGCGAGATATTGCAACGGTTCCCCCTAACCATAGGAACAAGAAATCCCACATGATATACTCTGTCGGAGTCTCGCTAGTAACTAGAAATAACCTTTGAACTACATAGCATCGGATGCCCTTTGAAAAATATAAACTATCCAATGGTGTGCGATGGATTGTCAAATATCGTAGGGCTTCCAGGAAAAATAGAAGCTCAATCCTAATGGGTAATATTAGGTATACCTTGCAAAATCAACACATGTGACACTGACATATAAATCAGCATTGGAATTCCCCTAAAAAAAATCAGCATTGGAATGTCATTGTGCAAAATTTTTTGTCTAAGTAGAACATTTGGTAAGATATTTGAACAAGCGGTGCAGCATGTATGATTTCTAATAAGGAACTCCCTCCGTAAAGAAATATAAGAGCGTTTAGATCACTAGGGAGTAGAATGCAACTCGTGCTAAATGGGGAGCAAGACCTATGAGATTTCAACCCCAGAAAGGATGAATTTTATTGACTCGAAATAAATCATCAATAGGATACACAAACAAGGGGCACACCCGATCTCTAGACGGTTAGGATGCACGAGGAAAGAATGTATAGCAGTTGTGATCAATCTATCTATATCTATACCAATATAAAAAGACCCAAAGAGGTAGATCTAACTAATCTTTCATACAAGGTCAATTCAACGATTTAGATTGCTCCAATGGTGAGCGCTCAACTTGTTTAAGGGCATCTTCAATGGCAACCGCAAAAAACCTCCCACATCCGTCCGCGGACAGGGGGGACTAGTCCACGGACACGGATGTGGGAGGACGCCATCCAACCGTAGCCGCATACATCCGGCCTTCTGTTTTTTTTTTAGTCCGCACGATCAAGTTGCCGCATGCAAAGGGGCACAGAAGTTCAAATAGCCGCATGCAGCACTAGTTCAAATTTAAAAAAGTTCAAATATTTGCAACCCAACATTGTTGTCCCCTTTCACCGCCCACTGATACTCAATCAGATTTTCCTTGAGCTGCTCGTGAGTTGGTCAATGCTGAGTTTGTTGATGCAGACGCAGATTTCCGACAGGGGTGTGGCGTGGTGGCCGGGGTGGTGGAGCGGCAGTGACGGCAAAAGAGAAAGAAGGAAGGAGAGAAAATAGGGAGGCTGGAGTCGCGGGGTCCGGAAAGGGTTTTGGGTGGGCCTAGGGTGTAGGATTTGTACGTTTCGCGTGTCCGGACTCCCGTAAACCTCCCCCACTTTTGTCTCCGTTTTGCAGGAGAAATCGTGTCCGGAGCGCCCCGCGGACCGATACAGAACCGCGTTGAATGGCTTTTGCGGTCCGAAAAGCGCGGCACAAATGGTTACCTGAGGTTTACGGGTCCGCCTTGGAGATGCCCTAATATTTAATTAGTATCATACAAAATATTGACGTCGGTGGCAATCACATAATTAATGCATAAATAATATCCACCATAATGCATGCAATTATAGCACCATACCAAATAATATCCACCCTAATGCATGCAATTAGCACCATACCAAATATCTTTGTTAGGTAATTACATAATTAACACACAAATAATATGCTACTACTACTAGCTAATATATACATGCAATTAATATGCTGCCTAATATTAACGTGCATTTGCACGTATGCACACATTTACGAGTTTAGACAAGTTCTTGTTAGCCACAAATTTTTTTGGGATGTTTTATTTGTAACTTGGAAACAGAGCTTCCCATTAAATGGTATCCAAAGCCAAATCGTTGCTACAAAGGTCCAGCACACAGGCCCGAGTTTCACTCTGCTACACCACACGGGTCTCTCCCTCCACAGCCTAGCACCGACTGCTGCTAGTTTATCAACAACACTATTTCAAGTCCTTTTTTGAACAGCCTATTACAGGTCCATGAACGGAGTGAATTGCAGAAAACCACCACATTGAAGCGAAGGGTTGCAGAAAAGACTCTTCTACGAATTTGTGCCAGAAACCACTGATTCTCGGCCTAATCTTTTGCAAAAAACACTGATTGGTCGGTTTGAGCATTTTAACCTCGATTATGACATATGAGGGCCACATTTGATGACATGGCATAACGGTTGGTACCAGACGGTGTTAGACAAAGTGTGATATGAATTTACGAAATAGTCCCTGATAATTTTGCATAGACACCCTTGGGGCAAAAGCCCAAAATGCAATCAGCTCCAAGTCCGGTGCAAAACTCCAGTAGAAGCGTCGGCGCTCATGGGGTTTCTCGTCGCCGACCATGGCCACCGCGCGCCAGCGGAAGGGGGCGGGCATGGCCGTAGCCCGTCGGCCGGTGGTGTCGCGTCCACATCGGGCATTGGTGGGGCGGCCAACTGAGGAGGTGGTGGCGGCTAAGCGCGTCGAGTAGGCCCTGGAGCGCAGCGGCCACGACTAGCTTGCCGGCCTCCCGTGCTTTCCTAGGTGAGGGAGGAGGGCGGAGGGAGGTGGCGGCGCTGGAAGGACGGGGTCGCGCCGGGAAGGAGGTGGCGGCGCCGGGAGGGAGGTGGCGGTGCTGGGAGGGCGTGGTCGCGCCGGGAGGGAGGTGGCGGCGCTGGGAGGGCGGAGTCGTTGCTGCTTGCGGCCGCGCTGCACGCCGCCGCGCTGCTGCCGCCAGTGGAAAGGAGGCGGCGAGCACCATGGCCCAGGCCGCGGTGGTGGTGCAGTTGGGCGGCGAGCACCTTGGCGCTCGGCAGGAAGGAGGAGAGCGGCCCTTCGGTGCACGCGCCGCGCTTCGCCATGTCCAGCTAGCAGCAGAGCACGCGCACGCCGCCGGCGACGACATCAGCTGGGCAGGAGGCCGATCCCGATCTAGATCAGGGTAGGGGAGGCGGGAGTGATTTTTCTTTGGGAGGGAGGTTTTTTTTGTGAAAAGACCCTGTCCAACGTCGTTTATTATGAATCGTTACGCCACATCAGCAAATGGTGGGCTCCATCTGTCATAATCGTCATTAAATGGGTCAAAGCCATCAACTAGTGTTTTTTGCAAAAGATTAGGCCGAGAATTAGTGGTTTCTAGCACAAATTTGTAGAAGAGTCTTTTCTGCAACCCTATGCTTCAATGTGGTGGTTTTCTGCAATTGACTCCCTTGAACGACATATTTTTGAGGGACGTTCTTTTAGGCACATTGGTCACAGGCAACATTTGTGTTCTTCTACATCGGTGGCTAAAAAAAAGATCAACGATCAGCAGCCTGATCGTAGCTCATCGGCAGCCACTCGGCCCACAGCAGCCCAGTTCATGAGAAGACGCCCGAAACAGTGGTGCTTTTAAAAACCATTATTGATAATGTTCGTGCAGGTGAAAGAGTGACAATCGTTGCTCCAGTCCAATGGCAGCATTTTTACCAAAGTCTTTGAAGTATTTCTTCGAGCAGAGATTGATACCGCGAAGAAGGCGTTTTCAAGAGATGTCATTGTAATACTTAGTCGTAGGAGTTACTTTGTATTTTTTTGGATCTTAGATGCAAATCAGTGTACCTTTAATTGTCATGAGTATGCATAAAATTGCAGATGTTTCTAAAAAAAGGTTTTGTGAACATTCTAGAAGTTTGTACCTGTGCTTTTTTGGCTTTCTTCTTCTTTTTTCTGATTTTTTTTATTAATAGTAAATGATAATTATGTAATTCCAAAAACTGGTAAAGGGCCGATGGAAATTATAAAAATAGGAATGACGCCGGGAATAACAGCGTCCAGGGTGGACTCTAATGCTATCTGCGTTCAAGTCTGGACGCTAGTACGGATGGCGTCCTGTCATGTTGTTCAATTAGTGCTCTGATTAGGCTCAGTCGAGTCGTTTTCCTCTGATATAGATACTATAAACTGTAATGCGCCTGTCAGCCGTCCCTTCTTACCTCGTTGGGTGGCAAGCAAACTCTAGCAGGGACATCACCAATCATCACAGGAGGCAGGAGCAACATCGTCTCACTAGCCGCTTGTCATTAGAATCATTTGCTCATCATTAGGATCATCCGCTCAATCTATGGTTGGCGCATGTGAATTGTTCCATGGCCTCGTTGAATTTTCTTGGTTTGGTCCTTTGTAGAATTTTTATTCAATGATTGCGAGCGTACATTGAATAGACGACTGGGTTGTTACTCTTGGATAATACAATTGGTAATTGGCTAGTTTATGAAAGCAGATAAGTTGGCGGTCATGCTTTCGCCTCTGTGCCGGTGCACCGCTGCCAGTACTTCTGGAAGTATGGCATGCCGGTGTCGTAGCCTGATGTGAACCTGCCGCACGGGTGACACCTTAACCTCAACCTCGATAAGGTTCAGGCGCCTGCCGTACCAGACTTAGGCTGCGCACATATGACGTATATCCACGACCATCGTGCTCTACTCCACGCCGACGCCGCGACCCAGCGTACACAGTGGATTCATCGAACTGGGATGCGTGGTTTGCCACCGAGCACAACCAGCATTGCCGGTTGTGCTTCCAAGGGTGTGCCCGTGCACCACGTGCGCTCACCGCTCCAGCATCACTGCCGGTCGTGGTGAAGGGGGAGGATTAGGAGGCTGAGGAGGCCTACATTGCAGTCCTTGAGGAGACCACAAGGAGGGTCATCGAGGAGTCCGAGTGTGAGGAGCTCGCCAGGTGGCCTGGGCTTGCGTAGGTGCTGGTCGATTGGCGGCCGGAGTAGAGGCCAACGCACCCCCACCGCCATCATCACCGTGTGACGACCCCGGCTTAATCGTGCACTAACCATACACGCAAATGCACACGATCAAGTCTAAGGACTCACTTGAAGATATCACAACACAGCTCTAAAACATAAATAAAGTCATACAAGCTTAATATTACAAGTCAAGGCCTCGAGGGCTCGAATACATAGCTCGATGGCATACAAGTGTCAGCGGAAGCATCAGATATCTGAGTACAGATATATTACAGAAATAGAGATAAGCCTTTATGAAGGCGGGGCAAAATAAAATACTACGATCGAAAGGCGTAGGCCTCCTGCCTAGGACCCTCCGAATCCTACTCCTGGTCGTCAGTCGGCTCCTCGTAGTAGTACTCGCCGGGAGGGTAGTAGTAGTAGCCGTAGTCGTCGACGGGAGCTGTTATCTCAGGGGCTCCGTCATCTGGCGGCGTCAATTGGATATGGAGAGTCCGAAGTACTCAGCAAGCAAGGATCTACACTACATATGCAACATTTTCAAAGGGTGGCTGTATATGTGGACTGGGCTGCAGAAATGCCAGAATAGAGGGGGAAAGCCTAGTCCTATCGAAGACTAGCATCTTCAAACATCTTCATCGATCTTGCAGCATTAGAAGAGTGCAGATTAACATAATGTAAAGTAGTAGTAATGTTATCAAACTCGCCCAGAGATTCTTCCTCGACTCCCTGCGAGAAAGCAATCCCAGAGCCATACTATCCAGTTATCATCTCAAGTTCTAGTTGTACCGATCGGGATACAACTCCAAGTGTCCGTTACCGTAGGACAGACTATCGATAGATTAGTTCTTCCCTGCAGGGGTGCACCAACTTACCCACAACGCTCGATTAACTCCGGCCGGACACACTTTACTGGGTCATGCCTGGCCTCGGCCAAACGATACGCCGCAACCCGACCAAATACTTAACAGAGAGGTCAGCACGCCGGACTAAACCTATGCCCCCAGGGGTCTTAGGCCATCGCCCCGGGAACTCCTGCACGTTGCGTCAGGCGGCCGAGAGCAGACCTAGCAACCCCTTAATACAAGCGCGGTTGAGTAACTAGTCCAACTCGGCGCGCGCCGCTCAGTCGCTGACGTCCATTAAGCTTCGGCTGAAGTATACGACGCAGAACGCCCATACTGTGCCCACGTGATGGTTAGTGCTATCAGGCCAGAGGCCCCTCGGATCAAATATCCAAACTGTTAGTGGATTAGGAGCGCGCGGTAACGAGCAGAGACTCACGAAAGATGTGAACCCGTCGCCCCGTCTCGAGGACTTGCGGCAAGGGCTAAGAATGCCCGGCCACGCCTCGTGTTCAACTCTCGGACACCATCCAGGTCCACCCGATTCCACATCACTCGCAGTTAAGTTCGCGCGGGTACCCCTCAGGGCCGACCCGTCTTTAGTAACATGTTTCGGTGTAAAGTCATAGCAACAATAGTAACCGTGTGTCCAACACCAAGGGGAACCCTGAGGAATCACCCTCGATGGAATTTCCTCTGATGTTACCACCAAGGTGAACGAAGGAGGAATCACCCTCGAGGTCCACTCTTGAGGAGTTGCGCGACGGTGTCATTATCGGGGATGGTGTAGGAGGAATCACCGTCGCTGATCACGCCCGATTAACTAACCTACAAGGTTATCATCAGAAGTGCTGACGAGGTATCACCCTCGGCACTCGATAGTAACCCAGTAGTGTCGACCAACTAAGGGGGAGTGACGTGCGGTGCCGGGGTCTGATCTTCGATCCCGTTGCTCGGGTCTTCTGATAATCCAGCGGGGCAGTCGGGATAAAATGGGGTCTCTAATGGGTGTCTACCCAACCTATACTAAACAGTTTAGGATAAGCAAGTAGGTACAATAACAGGTTACAATAAACAGGCTATGCAGCAGAACTAGGATAACAACAGCAGCAGTAACTTCTAATGCAAGCATAAGAGGGAAGAGAGTGGGCGATATCGGAATGCTCAAAAAGGGGGTGCTTGCCTGTTTGCTCGGCGGCAAGGGCAAGATCATCAACTGCGTCGTCGGGCTCCTGAGCGGCGGCGGCCTCGGGAGCTACGTCGACGTCGGGGTCTACCGAGAGAGAAGAGGGGGAAGAAACACATAAATGCACAGTAAACAATGCAGTACAGGGCATGCTATGCTAAGATGCAGTGCAGGGTTGCCTAAAGTATGTCTAAGGCATTTTTAGCTACTTTAGGATTTAAGTTGGATTTATTATCCGGTGTATTTGCACTATTCATATAACGGATACAGGCTCAGAGTTGTGGTTTCTCCTACGTAGGGGGTTCCGGCATCGAAACAGATGACACGATCAGATTCGTCTCGTCGTTCTGAGCAGCTTTCATGTTTTAAGTTTTTCGATCTGAGCTACGGTTTAAAAGTTATTAATTTTCAAAGATTTAATCATTTCCTAGAGTTTAATTAATTTACAGAAATTGATATATGACGTCAGCTGTGACGTCAGCGAGTCAAACCGGCTGACCAGAGTCAAACCTGACATGTGGGTCCAGTGGGACCCACATGTCAGCCTCTGTTACTTATAACAGTGAATTAAACTGACTTATTAGGCTAATTATAGGGGTGGGCCCCATACGTCAGTGGGTAATTAGGTTAATCTAATTAGTCCTTAATTATAAAATGTTTAATTAGACTAAATATAACCTGGGGCCCACATGTCAGTGACTAGGGTTGCCCAGTCAGCACGTTGACTGGGTCAACCCAGTCAACGGGGGCCCCCGGACCCACTGGTCAGCGACACAGGGGCGGGGCCCACTGCTCCACGTCGGCGTCGGCGCCGGAACAAAGCCGGCGACCGAAAAATGCGGCGGCGCAGCTCGGGAGTCACCGGAATCCCGCTACGCTAGATCGTTTGACGTGCGGTTGCTTGCGTTCGAACAAGCGCGCTACGCCGCATCCAACACGGGTGGTCTCCGGGCCGGAGGTGGCTGGAAACGACGGTGGCGAGTAGCGCGGTGGACGCCGGCGTTCGGTGAAGATGGGAACGGCGAAGCAACGCGCGGCAGCTCATGCTAAAGGGGTTGGACGTGCTCTTCGCGTGCAGGCGAAGCCGTTGGTTACTGGCGCGCGACCAAAAGGTCACCGGAACCTTGCCGGCGTCGAGGTCCGCGGCGATGGGCTCGGGCTCGCGTGGAACAGCCGCTACGGGCACGCCGGAGCAGAAAGAAGGGCGCGGGAAGGGTTGCGGCTCACCTTGCGGCACGCACGATGGCCCGTGAATGGTTAGTAGCTGCAGAACGGCGGGGCTCGTCGGGGACCGCCGGCGACCGAAGCGACAGGGGTCGAGGCGATTCCGGCGCTTTGCTGCCTCCAAGCTCCTACTGCGGCCTCCGGTGGACGTGGAAGACAACGACGGAGTCGAAGGACACGGCGGAGCAACGAACGGGGCTCGATAGCCGCGAGGAGGTGCGGGACACGGCGGCGATGGCTCTCGGCTGCGGATCTGGAGGAGGAAGAGGAAGGGGAGGAACGAGCCGGGCGAGGGGAGAGTGAGCGGGTGAGGACGGCGGAGAGATGGAGGGGTCGACCTTATCCCCTCCGCGGCCTCTGTAGCGTCGCCGTGTCGGCGTCTCGTCGGCGCGCGCCGGCGCGTCCACGGCCTTGCCGACACGCGCGAGGGGAGAGAAGGATATGGGCTAGCTGGGCCGGATCGGGCACTGTGCACTTAGGCCCAGTGCACAGTGCCTCGTTATATTTTTCTGTTTTGCTTTTCTTTATTTCTTTTGTGTTTAGGTAATTGCTTAGGCCTCTTTTGCACTTTTGTAAAATCTGGGACTTGACCCAAATATTACAGCGAATTATTACCTCTCACCAGAAACTTGTTTGGAAAAAAGTAGGATTTTATTTGCATTTGAATTAATTATAAATGATTTAAATAGTGCTGATTTGGTGCTGTTTCATGTGGTTCGAGTCATTTAACTAATCCAAGTATCATCGATTATATTTTTATAAGTGCTTCTGGAATATTTTCTATTTAGTGAACATTTTTCCAATAGTGTTTGAGCAAATTTATTTTGCACTTTTGAATTTGAGTTGATTTTCGAAGAAGTATTTGAATTGCTGAGATTAACCACTATGTCTAGGCACTGCAAATGAGATGACTTGGCATTATTAGCAGGTAACCATAGTGGCTATTACACAGGGGTGTTACACACCGCATGCGCCCGAGCCTATGGAGGAGGAGCCATGGCCACTGCATGGGCAATCGTGGTCGTGGATGATCACATTGGTGTCATATGTCGTGCACGCCCGTGTGGGTAGGCGCGATCGATGAGGAGGCCGAGCGGCAGGGGGCGGAGCGCGTGATGAAGGCCGAGCGACAAAGGAAGCTGCAGTTGGAAGCCTTCCAGCAGGCGTTCCTATGGATGAAGATGCCGGTCTGCGTCGACCTGACCAAGGTGGAGGAGGACAACGACCACGCCTAGATCTACCGCCCGCTACTAACTATTTAATGTTTTCATTTAATATTTTTTTAGTTTTAATTAATGTAATCTGGACTTCTGTTGGCTGTTTTATTTATAAAAAATACAGCGCAAATGTGAAATGCATCCCCCCGTGTTGGTCGCACCTTTGGTCCGGCGGACAAAAAGGGATATTGACGTCCGCCTGACCGATCCAAACAAATAAAGAACAAACAAAATGTGCGTCAGTTTTGGTCGCCGCATCGGAGTTGCCCTTAGGTCGGACGGATGCGTGGAACTTATGGGCCAGGTTGAACCAACCACAGGCCGCAGCTAACAATAGCGTCCAGGTGTGGACGTGCTTCGTCACAGCAACTAGGACTGGACGCTACTAGTCACGGCGTCCTTCCTATTTTTCAAAATTTGAACTTAGCATTACCAGTTTCGGAATTATAGCATTAATATTTATTATTAAGAAAAAATAGGTCTTTTTCTCTTTAGTCTCTTTTAGTTTTTTCTTCCTGTTTTTCCCCTATTTTCCTTTTCCTTTTTTCAGATTATTTTTATTTTTATTTTTATTCCTGAAGCTCTTTCAAATTCAGAAATATTTTCAAATTCATGAACTTCTTTGAATTCGGAAACATTTTTCTAAATTCTTGAAAAAAATAAAAAAAATGAATAACTTTTAAATACTCATGGACATTTCCCAAATTCATGAACTTTTTTCGAAATTCACATACTTTTTTCGTATCCACGAAATAATTTTCAAATTTGTGAAATCTTTCGCAATGATGAACTTTTTTCAAATCAACAAACATTTTTTTAAACTATGTTTTTTAGTCCATAAAAACCGGGACTTGGTTTTTCCCCCCAAAGATCATCACTGGTTTTTCTGAACCAATAGAAAGTGAGCAAGCAAATTTGTCTACAGATCAAGCGAGCGAGCGAGCCGGTCTAGCAATCAAACGAGCGAGTGAGCTGGTCTAGTGATCAAGCGAGTGAGCAGTCGAAGGGTGCTTAATGGGCCGGCCAAACCGAGCGTTCACATGGGCATTGACATGCAAAACCATTGACGTAAGTGTTCGGAGCAGCGGACCTTTTGACGTTCATCCGGCCTGCTTGGGTCGGCTAACGTGGTGGACGAGGGCCCAATAAGCGTTGGGGCGATGGTGGTTCATAAACTTAAATCTGGAGCATTGAATATCCAATAGGATGGCTAAGGGTACCCAATCGCTATGGAAGCTTGAGTCTTACTATTATAAATTTAAGATAAATGGTAACTAAAATAGACTCAAATAGTATTAACATACGACCATGAGCAATTTCAGAAGTGTCTACGTGATCATCGAGGAGTACGTACATAGGATTTAGGGCTTTCTATTTTGGTGCCCCAGATTCTTTAGTTCTACTCAGTTTTGCTCTACCACCTTCACGTTCCTCACTTTTCCCCTCCTTACTATGCCACAGCCTCCCAAATGCCCAAACGAAGCATTCCATTGGGTAAAAGCCCATTTACCGTCACTTGGATGACATCCTAACGAGTGGGACCACCTCAAAAGTGTGCCATTGACGTCGCATCCCAGCCCGTGGACACAAAGCTGGGCCGAGCCAGTGTGGTATGTGTGTGTATATCCTTAAGCGCGTTTGCTTGGTGTTTTAGGTAATTGGGTCGATCTGTTTAGCCCGTCTGAACAGTGTCGAATACCTTTTTTTTCAATTCTAGTCAATTTTATAAATTCATAGAACATTCATTTTGAATCCAGTTGAGTTGATTCAAGTTCATAAATTCATTAGATCTTCAGACCTATTTAATATCCAATTTTCATAATTATCCATGAAGTTTTTCTATGTATCTTTGATTTAAATCTATATTTGATATATATAGGACTTCTTTAGAAACTCCTAATCATTTCCCTCTTGGTCCAACTCCAGCAAGAAAATGTCTATAATCCCTATTTGACCTCACTAATTTAATAAAAATTGCTCACAATTTTCAGAGAATTGTATTAAAAAAAGAACACTAAAAAGATAGCTTTCAAAAGAGGGAGTTTCCAAATTTTTGTTACAATAAAAATCCTTTTTCAACTGCCAATAAAGTTTTTTTGGTGAAGCAAATAGCAAAAATAAGAAGCAAAAATGTACTTTTGCAATTTTCATCATATTTCTGCTACTTGCTTCCCAGAAATCCCTAGAAATAGTGAAGGATTTGGCACAATTATAGCACACTTGCAGTTCAAATTTAAATTACTTTATGTAAATCTCTAGAAATAGAGAAGGATTTGGCACAAGTTCAAATTTGGCAATTTTGTGAAGGATTTTTTTATTTTATGGTATTTCAAGTTTACAATTTTTCCTACGAACAAGTGAGTTTTCAAAATAGTTCATAATAAGGTGACCATATTTGACACAAACATGTGGCTCAACTTGTGTGATGTAATGTTATTTGTACTTTGATGTGTATTGGTACACACTATGTATTCCCGTCTTTCTGTCCAAACTTGTTCTTGGTTCGTGGTATTGAAACTTGTGTGATATAATGCTATTTGTACTTTGATGTATATTGGTACACACTATTCAAATTTGAGCCAAAATTCAAATTTATACTTTGATTTGTAATGATGTTCCAATGCTTTTTCAAATATCATGCACTTGAGGCGATCAATCCGAGCACTTTTGTGTAGTAAAACTCATAGTCATGAAAAATGTGCTCCAAAGCTAGGGTAAACAACCTCAATTCTTTGCAAGTTTTTTTTACCTTCTCTAAATGAGCCAAAAAAATCTTTGCATCAAGTGTGCAAATATAGGGTTCATGCCTAATATGGGGTCGTTTGGACAAACTATGTCAGGTGTGACGACCCCGGCTTAATCGTGCACTAACCATACACGCAAATGCACACGATCAAGCCTAAAGACTCACTTGAAGATATCACAACACAACTCTAAAACATAAATAAAGTCATACAAGCTTTATATTACAAGCCAGGGCCTCGAGGGCTTGAATACGTAGCTCGATGGCATACAAGAGTCAGCGGAAGCATCAGATATCTGGGTACAGATATATTACAGAAATAGAGATAAGCCTTTAGGAAGGCGGGGCAAAATAAAACACTATGATCGAAAGGCGTAGGCCTCCTGCCTAGGACCCTCCGAATCCTACTCCTGGTCGTCAGTCGGCTCCTCGTAGTAGTACTCGCCGGGAGGGTAGTAGTAGTAGTCGTAGTCGTCGATAGGGGCAGCTATCTTAGGGGCTCCGTCATCTGGCGGCGTCAATTGGATATGGGGAAAAAAAGAAAATAAAGCAAACGTGAGTACTCATCCGAAGTACTCAGCAAGCAAGGATCTACACTACATATGCAACATTTTCAAAGGAGGCTGTAAGTGTGGACTGGGCTGCAGAAATGCCAGAATAGAGGGGAAAGCCTAGTCCTATCGAAGACTAGCATCTTCAAGCATCTTCATCGGTCTTGCAGCATTAGAAGAGTGCAGAGTAACATAATGTAAAGTAGTAGTAGTGTTATCAACCTCGGCCAGAGATTCTTTCTCGACTCCCTGCGAGAAAGCAATCCCAGAGCCATACTATCCATTTCATCTCAAGTTCTAGTTGTATCGATCGGGATACAACTCCGAGTGTCCGTTACCGTAGGACAGGCTATCGATAGATTAGTTCTTCCCTGCAGGGGTGCACCAACTTACCCACCTCGCTCGCTTAACTCCGGCCGGACACACTTTTCTGGGTCATGCCCGGCCTCGGCTAAGCAACACGTCGCAACCCGACCAAATACTTAACAGAGAGGTCAGCACGCCGGACTAACCTATGCCCCCAGAGGCCTTGGGCCTTCGACCCGGGAACTCCTGCGCGTTGCGTGGGCGGCCGGAAGCAGACCTAGCAACCCCTTAATACAAGTGCGGTTGCGAAACCAGTCCAATCCAGCGCGCGCCGCTCAGTCGCTGACGTCTATTAAGCTTCGGCTGAAGTATACGACGCAGAACGCCCATACTATGCCCACGTGATGGTAAGTGCTATCAGGCCAGAGGCCCCTCGGATCAAATATCCAAACCGTTTAGTGGTTTAGGAGCGCGCGGAAACGAGCAGAGACTCACGATCGATGTGACCCCGTCGCCCCATCTCGAGGACTTGCGGCAAGGGCTAAGAATGCCTGGCCACGCCTCGTAGTTATCTCGCGGGCACCTCTCAGGTCAACCCGACTCCACATCACTTCGCATTCATGCTCGCGCGGGTACCCCTCAGGGCCGACCCGTCTTTAGTATCATGGTTCAGTGTTCAGTCATAGTAACCAAAGTCTCCGTGTGTCTGACACCAAGGGGAACCCTGAGGAATCACCCCCGATGGGATCCCACTCGATGCTATCATCAAGGTGAACGAAAGAGGAATCACCCTCGAGGTCCACACTTGAGGTGTTGGACGACGGCGTCGGTATCGGGGGGTGGTGTAGGAGGAATCACCCTCGCTTACCACGACCGATTAACTAACCTACAAGGTTATCATCAGAAGTGCTGACGAGGTATCACCCTCGGCACTCGATAGTAACCCAGTAGTGTCGAGCAATTTTAAGGGGGAAGTGACGTGCGGTGCCAGGGTCTGATCTTCGATCCCGTTGCTCGGGTCTTCTGAGAGTCCAGCGGGGCAGTCGGGTTAAGTGGGGTCTCAGATGGTCTCTACCCAACCTATTCTAAACAGTTTAGGATAACAGGTAAGTATCAACAGCAGGTTACAAGTAAACAGGCTATGCAGCAGATATAGGACAACAGTAGCAGCAGTATCTTCTAATGCAAGCATAAGAGGGAAGTGAGTGGGCGATATTGGAATGCTCAAAATGGGGGTGCTTGCCTGTTTGCTCTGCGGCAAGGGCAAGGTCTTCAGTGGTGTCGTCGGGCTCCTGAGCAGCGTCGACCTCGGGGGCTACGTCGACGTCGGGGTCTACCGAGAGAGAAGAGGGGGAAGAAATAAGTAAATACACAGCAACGATGCAACACAGGGCATGATACGTCTATGATGCAGTGCAGGGTTGCCTGAAGTATGCCTAAGTCATTTTTAGTTATTATAGGATTAACGTGGGATTTCTTAATCGGAGTGTGTGCACTATTCATATGCCGGAATCGGGCTCGGAGTTACGAGTTCTTCTACGTAGGGGGTTCCGACAAGGGAACAGACAACACGATCAAATTCATCTCGTCATTCTGAGCAAGTTTCATGTTTTAAGTTTTTCAATCCGAGCTACGGTTTAAAAGTTATTGATTTTCAAAGTTTAAATGATTTTCTGGAATTATTTTTATTAACAGAATTAATTTATGACATCAGCATGACATCACTGTGATGTCAGCAGGTCAACTGCGGCTGACCAGAGTCAAACCTGACATGTGGGTCCAGTGGGACCCACATGTCACCCTCTGTTAAGACTAACAATGGATTATTTAAATTAACAGAGTGATTAGAGGGGTGGGCCCCACATGTCGGTGACTAGTTTAAATAACAGATTAGTTTTAGGATTTAATTAGCTTAATTATCAGACGGGACCCACATGTCATACTCAGCGAGTGAACAGTAATAGGCATTGACCAGGTCAACGTGGTCAACTGGGGCACTGGGGCCCGTTGGCAGCCTCTCAGGGGGGTGGGTCCCACCTTGCCACATCGGCGGCCGGCGCCGGAGCTCGTCGGGATCGCGCTAGGGGGCTCCATTTCGTGCGCGGTCTGTTGCGTTCGAACGAGCGAGCTGAGCCGCATCCAACGCGGGTGGTCTCCGGGCCAGAGATGGCCGAAAACGATGGCGGTGACCAGCTATGGCGGCGGCGACGTTCGGTCGAGTGTGGAAATGGCGACTCCGGGCACGGCAAGCAATGGCAGCTAGCGTATTCGACTTCTACGACGACGGCGAGCACGACCGTGAGCTCGGACGAGCTCGTCAACGGCCACAGCGATAGCAGTGCCAATGACGGCGGAGCTCCGTTCGGCCAAGTGCGGCGCGGCAGCTATGGACAGCGCAAAGCATCGCAGAGAGATAGAGGAGCGAAGGTGAGGCTCACCGAGCGGTTACGGAAAACCCTCGACGAATTAGTAGCAGCAGAGGAGCTCGAATCCGTCGGCGAGCACCGGAGTCGGAGAAGAAAGGGGCGGCGGCGTCTGGACGCTGCAGGGCCTCCCCGCTCCTGCTGGGTGCACCGATAGACGAGGCAGACGCTGGCGGACCGCCTGGACACCAAGGAGGGAGGAGCAAGCGCCGGTGGCCGTGGCGAACAACGAAACGCGGTGACGATGGCTCTCGGGCTCGCGCGGCTCTGAGGGGGGGAACTCGGACGGAGCGAGTGAGTAGAGGGAGGAGAATGACGGAGAGGCCAGGGGGAACGCACCAGTGCGGCCTTATCCCCTCCGCCTCCCTGTTTCGTCGGTGGTTGCCGGCGTGTCGCCGCGCGAGCGGCGCGCGCGCGCGCGGCCATGGCGCCGCTGACACGGGGAGGGGGGAGAAGGGAATGGGCCTGGTGGGCTGGGCCTCCTGGCACTGTGCACTTAGGCCCGTGCATAGTGGCCTTTTCCTATTTCCCCTTTTCTGTTTTCTATTTTCTTTATTTATTTTCTGTTTTGAATTAGTTAGGCCACTTGTGCACTTTTATAGAATATGAGACTTGGCCCATATATTGCAATGCAATATTAGCTTTCACCAAAAATTGGTTTGGGTAAAATAGGATTTCATTTGAATTTGATATGATTTAAATGGATTAAATAATTCTGTTTTGGTATTATTTCAGGTGGTTTGAGTCACTTAGCTAACTCCAACTTCATTGTTTATATTTTTATAAGTGCTTCGGAATATTTACTATTTAGTGAACATTTTTCCCATAGTGTTTGAGCAAGTTGAATTTGCACTTTTGAATTTGAGTTGATTTTCAGAATAGAATTAGAATTATTTTGGTTAAGCACTATGACTAAGTACTGCAAATGATATGACTTGGCATTATTAGCATGTAACCACAGTGGCTATTACACAGGGGTGTTGCAAGTTCTCCTCCTCTAAAAGAAATTCTCGTCCCGAGAATTTAGGAGGAAGAAGGAAAGAGGTCGGGATATTCTTCCCGAAGATGATCCTCGCGTTCCCAAGTGGCTTCGTCTTCAGTGTGATTCGACCACTGTACTTTCAGGAACTTGGTCGTCTTCTGACGAGTTCGACGTTCAGCTTCATCGAGAATGCGGATCGGATGTTCCTTATAAGAAAGATCATCTTGCAACTGGAGCATCTCGTGATCCACGGCTCGGTGCGGAGATTCCTTGAAGCATTTTCGAAGTTGCGATACATGAAAGACATCATGGCTATGAGAGAATTTCGGTGGCAACTCCAATTTATATGCCACCTATCCATGTCTGGCAACAATGCGAAAGGGACCAATATAGCAAGGAGCTAGCTTGCCCTTGATTCCGGATCGACGGGTGCCCTTCACAGGAGTGACACGAAGATAAGCTTGATCACCTGGTTGATAAGTCAGACCCCATCGCTTGCGATCATAGTTGCTCTTCTGACGGTCCTGAGCCGCCTTAAGATTTTCTCAGACAATTCTGACTTGTTCTTCGGCATGTTGAATAATGTCCGGTCCCACGAGAGGTCGTTCCCCAGTTTCTGACCAATTCAGAGGGGTTCGACACTTACGTCCATAAAGCACTTCAAATGGAGCCATCTTCAAACTAGCTTGATAACTGTTATTATAAGAGAATTCGGCAAACGGGAGAGATTCTTCCCACTTCTTACCGAATGATATAACACAAGCCCGAAGCATATCTTCAAGCACTTGGTTAACTCGCTCAACTTGGCCTTGGGACTGAGGATGATAAGCTGAACTCCATGTAATGTGAGTCCCCATAGCTTCTTGGAAACTTTCCCAGAACTTGGAAGTGAAAAGACCACCACGGTCTGAACTGATCTCCTTCAGAATACCGTGGAGTGAAACGATTCTGGAGATATACAGCTCTGCTAGTTGGCTAGCAGTGATAGTCTCCTTGACAGGTAGAAAATGAGCAACCTTGGAATGTTGGTCGATGACGACAAGAATAGCATCATGACCTTTCTGAGACTTGGGAAGACCAGTAATGAAATCCATTTGCACTTTATCCCACTTCCACAAAGGAATAGGGAGTGGTTGAAGAATTCCAGCAGGCTTTTGATGTTCTGCTTTCACGCGACGACATACGTCACATTCAGCAACAAAGCGAGCAATGTCCTGCTTCATTTTAGACCACCAGTACCTTTGATGAAGATCCCGATACATCTTGGTACTACCCGGATGGATAGACAGCGGTGTATCGTGAGCCTCCTTCATGACCTTGTCAGTCATAAGCTCGAAGCAAGGTACCACGATGCGGTCTCTGAAATATAATGTTCCATCTTCAGCAACTGAGAAATCCCTGTACTTCTCAAGGTGAAGCTCTTTCTTCATCAAGTTAATTTCAGCATCTTTGGCTTGCACTTCCTTAACAGCCTTCTAAAGGTCTGGTTGTACCACAAGGTTATTAAGAGAACCCTGGGGAACAATTCGCAGATTCAGCTGAGTCAGTTCTGCATAAAGACGAGGTTGAGCTCGCCTAACCATGAGGTTGTTGCAATAGGACTTGCGTCTTAAGGCATCAGCCATCACGTTAGCCTTGCCAGGGGTATATGAAATACCACAGTCATAGTCCGTAATTGTTTCCAACCATCGCTGTTGACAAAGATTAAGATCCGGTTGAGTGAATAAATATTTCAGACTCTGATGATCGGTATAAATCTCACACCGATTACCAAGAAGGTAATGTCACCATAACTTTAATGCATAGATCACTGCAGCAAGTTCAAGATCATGCACTGGATAATTTTCTTCATGAGGACGCAATTGACGTGAAGCGTACGCAATTACTCTTCGTTCTTGCATTAGGACACAGCCTAATCCCTGACGAGAGGCATCGCAATATATCACAAAGTCCTTGCGAAAATCAGGAGGAGCCAGCACTGGAGCAGAGGTAAGTTTGTCCTTGAGGTTCTGGAAACTTTCCTGACACTTGTCTGTCCACTCAAACTTAACGCCTTTGTGGAGCAGATTAGTCAGGGGCTTGGCGATCTTGGAAAAGTTCTCGACCAATCGACGGCAATAACTTGCAAGGCCGAGAAAACTTCGGACTTGCTTGGCACTCTTCGGAGGGGTCCAGTCAAGGATAGCCTGAACACGCTCCGGGTTAACGACAATACCGTCCTTGGAAATCACATGTCAGAAAGCCAGAATTCACATTTAGAGTACTTGGCATACAACTTGTGCTCTCGAAGTCTCTCCAGAACAAGGCGAAGATGTTCGGCATGTTCTTCCTTATTCTTCGAATATACCAGAATATCATCCAGATATACCACGACGAACTTGTCGAGGTAATCCATGAATATATAAGTCATCAGGCGGGAGAACGTAGCGGGAGCATTCGTCAGGCCAAATGACATGACCGTGTATTCATAGGAGCCATAACGAGTAACAAAAGCGGTCTTTGGAATATCCTCTTCGCGGACACAGATCTGGTGATAACCCAACCTCAAGTCAAGTTTAGAGAAGACCGAAGATCCAGCAAGTTGATCATATAAGTCATTGATCCGGGGAAGCTGATATTTATTCTGAATGGTTGCCTGGTTGATAGGACGGTAATCTTGAACCAACCTATTCGTACCATCTTTCTTCTTGATAAAGAGAGACGGTGCTCCCTAGGCAGAGGAACTAGGATGGATGAAGCCCTTCTTAAGTGATTTATCGATCTCTTCCTTAAGTTCGAGAAGGTGACGTGGTGGCATCTTGTAAGGGCGCTTCGCAATAGGAGTTGTGCCAGGCTTCAAGTTGATAACAAACTCGACAGCTCTAGCAGGGGGTATTCCTGGAAGTTCTTCTGGAAAAACATCCTAGAATTCGCAGACAACCGGAACGTTCCCTATCCCCTCAAGCGGAGAAGCGTTCAAGGCATTCAAGGCATAAATCTGAGCCTCGGCGTTCTGAGTAATATGAGCTCGGTAATTCACTAACTCATCTGATGGGTGTAGGAGGTGAACAACCTTAGTGGCACAATTGATTGAGGCGTAGTGAGCCTTCAACCAATCCATTCCCAGAATAAGGTCAATTTTTGAAGATTGCAGGATAATGGGGTTTGCATGAAAGTGCAACCCTTCAATCTCAATAGTGACTCGGGGGCTGAATATAGAAGTTCGGCATCGTCCCGCGGGAGTGTTTACTACTAACGGATGTTTTAGCGTTTCACACTTAACGTCATGCAAGAGTGCAAAATGTTCTGACATGAATGAATGCGATGCTCTTGAATCAAATAAAACAGTTGCAGGTACTGAATTAACAAGAAGTGTACACATCACAGTTGCTGGTTGTTCTGGGTCTTCATTCATGTTGACATGGAAGACCTGCCCACGACCATAAGAAGGTCTGGCATTGTTGTCACGTTGCTGAGGAATACCACGGCCAATACCACGGCCAGCAGAAGGAAGAGCTAGTTGATTCTGATTCTGAGAACAATCTCTGGCACGGTGACCTGGCTGGCCACACTTGAAGCATAGTCCATTGTCAGGACGTGGTGCGGGAGCTCGAGGTGGTGGAGCTCGAAGGGGCTGCCTCGGTGGTGGAGGAGGCAGACGAGGTGCGGCATATGCAGGCCTGTGCACTGGAGCTGCTGGACGGTACATGCTCTGTGGAATCCATATACGGCGCTTCTGGGAAGACGAGCCCGAAGATGAGCCCGCTTCACGAGTGCGTCTGGTCGTTTCCTTGTGCTTCTTCAGACCAGTCTCGACCATGATAGCCTTATTCACCAAGGTGGTGAAGTCAGATAGTCTTGGACGAGCAGGGCTAACTGAATGTCATGGTGCAACCCTTCACGAAACTTCTCTTGCCTTCGGGCATCAGTGGGGATGTCTTCTTCAGCATAGCGAGACAAGTCAAGAAACTCGCGCTGATAAACTTCCACAGTCTTGTTACCTTGAACGAGACTACAGAACTCGGCCTTCTTCTGGGCTATGACAGCTTGAGGAATGTAGCGGGCACGGAAAGCAATCTTGAATTCTGCCCAAGTGACGACGGTACCAAGTGGTAGGGTCTGTCGGTGAGTGGCCCACCATTGTGATGCGGGACCCTTCAGAAGGTATGTCGCAAAGGTGACATAATTGGTCGGGGCGGCATCAGCAGACTCCATCTCATAGGAGATGTCACGCAGCCAATCATCGGCATCCAGCGGGTTGACTGTGTTGCGAAAGAACGATGGGTTGAGTCGCATAAATTCTGGCAAGGTGATGGAAGGTGGCAGCTGGTCGGCATTGGGACGAGGGAACTGTTGCATAATCCCCGTCATGAACTGACGGTTGTGTTCAAACTGTTGCATCATCGCAGCCATATAATCAGGCGGTGGCGGCGGAGGTGGATTGTTATCACCCATCCTGCTAAATCAACGGGGGTAGTTTAGCAGAAGCCACGACGAGTGTTTAGAAACAAGCATGATGTAACACGATGGAATTTAAGTAGTAGAACAGATGCTTAATAGTAGTCATTAAATCACACAGATCCATACAGAGTCGGTTACATTCGGGCAGCATAACGGCGCAAATTTAAAAGCTAGACATGCTAGGCGGAGCGCAGGCACGCGGTAAGGAAGTACACAACGAGACATAGCAAAGGCTACATCAACGTCGGAGAAAACCACTGAAACGGGGTAGCTGCAAGTGCGGACGACGGACGTTCGTCGCAGAAGGATCCTGCGCTCCATGAGCACTCTGATGCAGAACCCGGTCTCGAGCTGAAAGAAGAGGTCCACGTGCAGGCGTGTGACCTCCCACAGCAGGCCAATCGATCCCTGGTGGCATCTCAGTCCTGCGCGGGTAAAGGATATGCTCTGGATGTATCCCTGCACGAACAACTGGTAGCAACTGCGTCATAGCCTCGTAGAGTCGTACTCGAGTGGCGAACAACTCGACGGCCAGAGCCCGAACAGTGCGATCCGGAGCCTGAGTACACTGAATCAGAACTCGTGGATCGTAGCGACGAGGCTCGTACGGGGCATAGGTAGATGTGTAGTATCCAGTAGCATCTCCAGCAGGGGCATACGGAATGTATCGAAACTCAGAGTCATCCAAGCTAGCACTATGCTCTCCTCGGAGACGTGCGAGAGCGGAGTAAGCGGCATCATGGACTGCCATCTCAATCGTCACGCCGATACCGTGGAAAAGATACAGCTCAGTGTCTGAGTTATCCTGCTGATCATAGATGCGAACATCAGCATAGTACTGCTCCTGGTTGAACTCGCGGTAAACCTCGTAGACCATGTACTCGGGGCACCAACGGTATCCCAGCCTGATCAAGAGAGCGATCAGAACAGCTGGAAACCCAGGGACGTCTCGAGCCCAGGTGCGAAGCACAAGCTGCGTCGTAGGACGTGGGGGAAACAGACGGTCCATCTGAAACAAAGAAGTTCAGGGTTGTCATATGACGATGAGAATTATATCAGATCTCGGAAAGAAAGGTTAAACAAAACAATGGAAAGGAAAATGATTATCAGACTAATCAGATCAATGACAGGGAAATCGCACTGAATCCAGCTCTCCGGATGGATGGAATTTACGAGATCCTAAGTGCCGGTGTTAGTAATTTTATTAAACCCGAATAGAAGAGAGGTTAGAGTTCCAGAGTAAAGGTCGAGGAATAAAAGATCCTAATACCACCCAGTTGGCGACGTGGGCCCGTAAGCCACACAGCCAAGTTAGTAAAAGAGTTTTCGACCACTAGACTCAACTTCGGCCAATGAGTTGGAAAGGGGGACTCCTACAGGCAGTCGGCTCTGATACCAACCAGTGACGACCCCGGCTTAATCGTGCACTAACCATACACGCAAATGCACATGATCAAGCCTAAGGACTCACTTGAAGATATCACAACACAACTCTAAAATATAAATAAAGTCATACAAGCTTTATATTACAAGCCAGGGCCTCGAGGGCTCGAATACATAGCTCGATGGCATACAAGAGTCAGCGGAAGCATTAGATATCTGGGTACAGATATATTACAGAAATAGAGATAAGCCATTAGGAAGGCGGGGCAAAATAAAACACTATGATCGAAAGGCGTAGGCCTCCTGCCTAGGACCCTCCGAATCCTACTCCTGGTCGTCAGTCGGCTCCTCGTAGTAGTACTCGCCGGGAGGGTAGTAGTAGTAGTCGTAGTCGTTGACAGGGGCAGCTATCTCGGGGGCTCCGTCATCTGGCGGCGTCAATTGGATATGGGGAAAAAAGAAAATAAAGCAAACGTGAGTACTCATCCGAAGTACTCAGCAAGCAAGGATCTACACTACATATGCAAAATTTTCAAAGGAGGCTGTAAGTGTGGACTGGGCTGCAGAAATGCCAGAATAGAGGGGAAAGCCTAGTCCTATCGAAGACTAGCATCTTCAACCATCTTCATCGGTCTTGCAGCATTAGAAGAGTGCAGAGTAACATAATGTAAAGTAGTAGTAGTGTTATCAACCTTGGCCAGGGATTGCTTTCTCGCAGAGATTCTTTCTCGACTCCCTGTGAGAAAGCAATCCCAGAGCCATACTATCCATTTCATCTCAAGTTCTAGTTGTACCGATCGGGATACAACTCCGAGTGTCCGTTACCGTAGGACAGGCTATCGATAGATTAGTTCTTCCCTGCAGGGGTGCACCAACTTACCCACCACGCTCGCTTAACTCCGGCCGGACACACTTTTCTGGGTCATGCCCGGCCTCGGCTAAGCAACACACCGTAACCCGACCAAATACTTAACAGAGAGGTCAGCACGCCGGACTAACCTATGCCCCCAGGGGTCTTGGGCCTTCGCCCCGGGAACTCCTGCGCGTTGCGTGGGCGGTCGGAAGCAGACCTAGCAACCCCTTAATACAAGCACGGTTGCGTAACCAGTCCAATCCAGCGCGCGCCACTCAGTCGTTGACGTCTATTAAGCTTCGGCTGAAGTATACGACACAGAACGCCCATACTATGCCCACATGATGGTCAGTGCTATCAGGCCAGAGGCCCCTCGGATCAAATATCCAAACCATTTAGTGGTTTAGGAGTGCGCGGAAATGAGCAGAGACTCACGATCGATGTCACCCCGTCGCCCCATCTCGAGGACTTGCGGCAAGGGCTAAGAATGCCTGGCCACGCCTCGTAGTTATCTCGCGGGCACCTCTCAGGTCAACCCGACTCCACATCACTTCGCATTCATGCTCGCGCGGGTACCCCTCAGGGCCGACCCGTCTTTAGTATCATGGTTCAGTGTTCAGTCATAGTAACCAAAGTCTCCGTGTGTCTGACACCAAGGGGAACCCTGAGGAATCACCCTCGATGGGATCCCACTTGATGCTATCATCAAGGTGAACGAAAGAGGAATCACCCTCGAGGTCCACACTTGAGGTGTTGCACGACGGCGTTGGTATAAGGGGGTGGTGTAGGAGGAATCACCCTCGCTTACCACGACCGATTAACTAACCTACAAGGTTATCATCAGAAGTGCTGACGAGGTATCACCCTCGGCACTCGATAGTAACCCAGTAGTGTCGAGCAATTTTAAGGGGGAAGTGACGTGCGGTGCCAGGGTCTGATCTTCGATCCCGTTGCTCGGGTCTTCTGAGAGTCCAGCGGGGCAGTCGGGTTAAGTGGGGTCTCAGATGGTCTCTACCCAACCTATTCTAAACAGTTTAGGATAATAGGTAAGTATCAACAGCAGGTTACAAGTAAACAGGCTATGCAGCAGATATAGGACAACAGTAGCAGTAGTATCTTCTAATGCAAGCATAAGAGGGAAGTGAGTGGCCGATATTGGAATGCTCAAAATGGGGGTGCTTGCCTGTTTGCTCTGCAGCAAGGGCAAGGTCTTCAGTGGTGTCGTCGGGCTCCTGAGCAGCGTCGACCTCGGGGGCTACGTCGACGTCGGGGTCTACCGAGAGAGAAGAGGGGGAAGAAAAAAGTAAATACACTGCAACGATGCAACACAGGGCATGATACGTCTATGATGCAGTGCAGGGTTGCCTGAAGTATGCCTAAGTCATTTTTAGTTATTATAGGATTAACGTGGGATTTCTTAATCGGAGTGTGTGCACTATTCATATGCCGGAATCGGGCTCGGAGTTACGAGTTCTTCTACGTAGGGATTTCCGACAAGGGAACAGACGACACGATCAAATTCGTCTCGTCGTTCTGAGCAAGTTTCATGTTTTAAGTTTTTCAATCCGAGCTACGGTTTAAAAGTTATTGATTTTCAAAGTTTAAATGATTTTCTGGAATTATTTTTATTAATAGAATTAATTTATGACGTCAGCATGATGTCACTGTGATGTCAGCAGGTCAACTGTGGCTGACCAGAGTCAAACCTAACATGTGGGTCTAGTGGGACCCACATGTCAGCCTCTGTTAAGACTAACGGTGGATTATTTAAATTAACAGAGCGTTTAGAGGGGTGGGCCCCACATGTCGGTGACTAGTTTAAATAACAGATTAGTTTTAGGATTTAATTAGGTTAATTATCAGACGGGACCCACATGTCATACTCAGCGAGTGAACAGTAATAGGCGTTGACCAGGTCAACGTGGTCAACTGGGGCACTCGGGCCCGTTGGCAGCCTCTCAGGGGGGTGGGTCCCACCTTGCCACGTCGGCGGCCGGCGCCGAAGCTGCTCCGGCGACCAAAACAACGGCGGCGCGTCGCCGGAGCTCGTCGGGATCGCGCTAGGGGGCTCCATTTCGTGCGCGGTCTGTTGCGTTCGAACGAGCGAGCTGAGCCGCATCCAACGCGGGTGGTCTCCGGGCCAGAGATGGCCGGAAACGACGGTGGCGACCAGCTATGGCGGCGGCGGCGTTCGGTCGAGTGTGGAAACGGCGACTCTGGGCACGGCAAGCAATGGCAGCTAGCGTATTCGACTTCTACGACGACGGCGAGCACGACCGTGAGCTCGGACGAGCTCGTCAACGGCCACAGCGATAGCAGTGCCAACGACGGCGGAGCTCTGTTCGGCCAAGTGCGGCGCAGCGGCTATGGACAGCGCAAACATCGCAGAGAGATAGAGGAGCGAAGGTGAGGCTCACCGAGCGGTTACGGAAAACCCTCGACGGATTAGTAGCAGCAGAGGAGCTCGAATCCGTCGGCGAGCACCGGAGTCGGAGAAGAAAGGGGTGGCGGCGTCCGGACGCTGCAGGGCCTCCCCGCTCCTGCTGGGTGCACCGATAGACAAGGCAGACGCTGGCGGACCGCCTGGACACCAAGGAGGGAGGAGCAAGCGCCGGTGGCCGCGGCGAGCAGCGAAACGCGGTGACGATGGCTCTCGGGCTCGCGCGGATCTGAGGGGGGGAACTCAGACGGAGCGAGCGAGTAGAGGGAGGAGAATGACGGAGAGGCCAGGGGGAATGCACCAGCGCGGCCTTATCCCCTCCGCCTCCCTGTTTCGTCGGTGGTTGCCGGCATGTCGCCGCGCGAGCGGCGCGCGCACGCGCGCGGCCATGGCGCAGCTGACACGGGGAGGAGGGAGAAGGGAATGGGCCTGGTGGGCTGGGCCTCCTGGCACTGTGCACTTAGGCCTGTGCACAGTGGCCTTTTCCTATTTCCCCTTTTCTGTTTTCTATTTTCTTTATTTATTTTCTATTTTGAATTAGTTAGGCCACTTGTGCACTTTTATAGAATATGAGACTTGGCCCATATATTGCAATGCAATATTAGCTTTCACCAAAAATTGGTTTGGGCAAAATAGGATTTCATTTGAATTTGATATGATTTAAATGGATTAAATAATTATGTTTTGGTACTGTTTCAGGTGGTTTGAGTCACTTAGCTAACTCCAACTTCATTGTTTATATTTTTATAAGTGCTTCTGGAATATTTACTATTTAGTGAACATTTTTCCCATAGTGTTTTAGCAAGTTGAATTTGCACTTTTGAATTTGAGTTGATTTTCAGAATAGAATTAGAATTCTTTTGGTTAAGCACTATGACTAAGTGCTGCAAATGATATGACTTGGCATTATTAGCATGTAACCACAGTGGCTATTACACAGGGGTATTACATCAGGCTTAACCCTAAATCCTAGCTCATATCCCTTGAAAACACTGCAACCTCATTCATGATAGCTAAGTTCTGTGAAGGGCTTTTCATGAAAACATCCATATACCAAGTTTCTTATTTTTACTAGCAACTTAGTCACATAAAAACGATGATGCGCGCAAGTTTCATATTTTTCTGATTTTTTTAATTACTTATGCTCAACCTTAACCCTTGAAACCCCTCAAAACCCCTCAACCCCCCCCCCCCTCAACCCCGCACCCTTTCATGTCGTTGGATCGCTATGTGTGGACAGTTTGGATCAGGCGCTAGGGTTACGCATGGCTGATTCATGAGGGGCTGGTTTTGTACCTGATTGGCTGGATTCGGTGGGGTGTTCCATGGCTGGTTTTGTGACCTAATTAGCTGGCTAGCTTGGAGAAGGAGCTGAAGTGAGTGGCCCACCTCGCATCGACAACAAAGGGGCAAGCGATGGCGGCCGTAGTGGGACCCTTGTGTCAGCTAAAGTCAGCTGATGTCGGGGACCAACAGCTTGCCGGAAACATCGCGACGCCAGTGCAGCGAGGCTGCAACGGTCTTGGGGAGTGGTGCGTTCAACATGATGTCTCACTCCGCATCGATGGGAGGCAACACAGAGACCAAGGGTCCTTCGAGCTATGCGGGCGATGACCTTAGGCGACGACGGACGATGCTCCGCAACGGACTATTACGGTGCTCAAGAGGATGTGGAGGAAAGGGTCAAATGATCCTAGGTTGACCATACACATGATAGGGTGCTCGGAGAAGGTGTAGGACGCCCGTGACCATCGAATGGCTAGACACGGATCTCACCGGCCACGAGGAAGACAACATCCGGGGTGGCGAATGGTGGTAACTCGATTCGATTTCTTTAGCTAGAAGGCGTGGGGAAATAAGGCGAGAGTGGATAGTGGTCTGTGATGCTCGGGTCTAGCTGGAGATGACTGAATCAAGGGCGGCAACTGCTACTTCTTGAGCTTGTGTTGGTTTTTCCCTTGAAGATTAAAGGGTGATGCAGCATAGTAAAGGTAAGTATTTCCCTCAGTTAAGAACCAAGGTATCAATCCAGTAGGAGAAGAACGCACAAATCACCAACACCTGCACAAACAATCAAACACTTGCACCCAACGCGAAGGGGTTGTCAATCCCTTCACGGTCAATTGCAAAAGTGAGATCTAATAGACATAGATAAACAAAAGATAAAATATTTTTGGGTTTTTTTGATATATAGATCTGAAAATAAAAGATTGAAAAATAGTAGATCGAAAAGTAATATGATGGAAAATAGACCCGGGGCCATAGGTTTCACTATAGGCTTCTCTCATGAAGGCAAATAATACGGTGGGTGAACAAATTACTGTCGAGCAATTGATAGAAAAGCGCAAAATTATGATGATATACAAGGCAATGATTATGGATATAGGCATCACGTCCGTGTCAAGTAGACCGACTCCTGCCTGCATCTACTACTATTACTCCACACATCGACCGCTATCCAGCATGAATCTAGAGTATTAAGTTCATAAAGAACGGAGTAACGCCTTAAGTAAGATGACATGATGTAGAGGAATTAACTCAAGCAATATGTTAAAAACCCCATCTTTTTATCCTTGATGGCAACAATGCAATACGTGTCTCGCTACCCCTACTTTGTCACTGGGTGAAATCATGCAAGATTGAACCCAAAGCTAAGCACCTCTCCCATTGCAAGAAAAACCAATCTAGTTGGCCAAACCAAACTGATAATTCGAAGAGAAATACAAATATATTAAATGATGCATAAAAGAATTCAGAGAAGATTCAAATAATATTCATAGATAAGCTGATCATAAATCCACAATTCATCGGATCTCGACAAACACACCGCAAAAGAAGATTACATCGAATCGATCTCCAAGAACATCAAGGGGAACGTTGTATTGAGAATCAAAGAGAGAGAAGAAGCCATCTAGCTACTAGCTATGGACCCGTAGGTCTGAGGTAAACTACTCACGCATCATCGGAAGGGCAATGGAGTTGATGTAGAAGCCCTCCGTGATCGATTTCCCCTCCGGCGGGATGCCGGAAAAGGCCCCAAGATGGGATCTCACGGGAACAGAAGGTTGTGGCGGTGGAAAAGTGTTTACGTGGATGCCTCTGGTGGTTCTGGAATATATGTGAATATATAGGAGGAAGGGCTAGGTCAGAGGAGTCCCGAGGGGCCCACAAGGCAGGGGGGGCGCCCCCCTAGGGCACGCCCTCCACCCTTGTCGCCGCCTCGCGGCTCTTCTGACTTGGACTCCAAGTCCCCTGGGTGTCTTCTGGTCCAAGAAAAATCATCATGAAGTTTTATTCCGTTTGGACTCCGTTTGGTATTCCTTTTCTGTGAGGCTCAAAAACAAGGAAAACACAGAAACTGGCACTGGGCTCTAGGTTAATAGGTTAGTCCCAAAAATAATATAAAATAGCACATTAATGCATATAAAACATCCAAAACAGATAATATAATAGCATGGAACAATAAAAAATTATAGATACGTTGGAGACATATCAAGCATCCCCAAGCTTAATTCCTGCTCGTCCTCGAGTAGGTAAATGATAAAAACAGAATTTTTGATGTGGAATGCTACCTAACATATTTATCCATGTAATTTTCTTTATTGTGGCATGAATGTTCAGATCCATAAGATTCAAAACAAAAGTTTAATATTGACATAAAACAATAATAATCAAGCATACTAATAAAGCAATCATGTCTTCTCAAAATAACATGGCCAAAGAAAGTTATCCCTACAAAATCATATAGTCTGGCTATGCTCCATCTTCATCACACAAAGTATTCAAATCATGCACAACCCCGATGACAAGCCAAGCAATTGTTTCATACTTTTGATGTTCTCAAACTTTTTCAACTTTCACGCAATACATGAGCGTGAGCCATGGACATAGCACTATAGGTGGAATAGAATATGGTGGTTGTGGAGAAGACAAAAAAGAAGGAGATAGTCTCACATCAACTAGGCGTATCAACGGGCTATGGAGATGCCCATCAATAGATATCAATGTGAGTGAGTAGGGATTGCCATGCAACGGATGCACTTGAGCTATAAGTTTCTGAAAGCTCAAAAAGAAACTAAGTGGGTGTGCATCCAACTTGCTTGCTCACGAAGACCTAGAGCAATTTGAGAAAGCCCATCATTGGAATATACAAGCCAAGTTCTATAATAAAAAATTTCCACTAGTATATGAAAGTGACAACATGGGAGACTCTCTATCATGAAGATCATGGTGCTACTTTGAAGCACAAGTGTGGAAAAAGGATAGTAACATTGCCCCTTCTCTCTTTTCTCTCATTTTTTGGTGGGCTTCTTTGGCCTCTTTTATTTTATTTGTGGGCGTCGTTGTCCTCTTTTATTTTATTTCCTCACATGGGACAATGCTCTAATAATGAAGATCATCACACTTTTATTTACTTACAACTCAAGAATTACAACTCGATACTTAGAACAAAATATGACTCTATATGAATGCCTCCGGCGGTGTACCGGGATGTGCAAGGACTCAAGAGTGACATGTATAAAAATTATGAACGGTGGCTTTGTCACAAATACTATGTCAACTACATAATCACGCAAAGCAATATGACAATGATGGAACGTGTCATAATAAAATGGAACGGTGGAAAGTTGCATGGCAATATATCTCGGAATGGCTATGGAAATTCCATAATAGGTAGGTATGGTGGCTGTTTTGAGGAAGGTAAAAGGTAGGTGTATGGCACCGGCGAAATTTGCGCGGTACTAGAGAGACTAGCAAAGGTGGAAGGGTGAGAGTGCGTATAATCCATGGACTCAACATTAGTCATAAAGAACTCACATACTTATTGCAAAATTCTATTAGTCATCGAAATGAAGTACTACGCGCATGTTCCTAGGGGGATAGATTGGTAGGAAAAGACCATCGCTCGTCCCCGACCGCCACTCATAAGGAAGACAATCAATAAATAAATCATGATCCGACTTCATCACATAACGGTTCACCATACGTGCATGCTACGGGAATCACAAACTTTAACACAAGTATTTCTACAATCCACAATTACTCACTAGCATGACTCTAATATCACCATCTTTATATCTCAAAACAATCATAAGGAATCAAACTTCACATAGTATTCAATGCACTTTATATGAAAGTTTTTATTATATCCCTCTTGGATGCCTATCATATTAGGACTAAATTTATAACCAAAGCAAATTACCATGATGTTTAGAAAGACTCTCAAAATATTATAAGTGAAGAATGAGAGTTCAATAATTTCTATAAAATAAAAAAACCGCCGTGCTCTAAAAAGATATAAGTGAAGCACTAGAGCAAAATTGCCTAGCTCAAAAGATATAAGTGAAGCACATAGAGTATTCTAATAAATCGTGATTCATGCGTGTCCCTTTCAAAAGGTGTGTACAACAAGGATGATTGTGGCAAACTAAAAATCAAAGACTCATATCATACAAGACGCTCCAAGCAAAACACATATCATGTGGTGAATAAAAATATAGCGTCAAGTAAATTTACCGATAGACGAATACGAAAGAGGGGATGCCTTCCGGGGCATCCCCAAGCTTAGGATCTTGGTTGTCCTTGAATATTACCTTGGGGTGCCTTGGGAATCCCCAAGCTTAGGCTCCTGCCACTCCTTATTACATAGTCCATCAAATCTTTACCCAAAACTTGAAAACTTCACAACACAAAACTCAACAGAAAACTCGTGAGATCCGTTAGTACAAGAAAATAAAATCACCACTTTTGGTACTTTTTTGAACTCATTATTTATTTATATTGGTGTAATATATACTGTATTCCAACTTCTTCATGGTTCATACCCCCTGATACTACCCATAGATTCATCAAAATAAGCAAACAACACAAAAAAACAGAATCTGTCAAAAACAGAACAGTCTGCGAAGATCCAAATTGTTATAATACTTATGTAACTCCAAAAATTCTTAAAAATTGTTAAATAATAGTAAATTTGTATATCAATCTCGTGTAAAAAATTCAGGGTTTTTCAATGCTCCAGTGAATTATTAAAATTCTGTCACTAGACGCAAAAGTTTCTGTTTTTCAGCAAGATCAAATCAACTATCACCGTAAGCCATCCCAAAGGTCTTACTTGGCACAAACACTAATTAAAACATCAAAACACATCTAAACAGAGCCTAGATGAAACATTTATTGAAAAACAAAACCAAAAAAGTAGAAACAAAAATAAAATTGGCTTGCCTCCCAACAAGCGATATTGTTTAACGCCCTTAGCTAGGCATAAAAACACATAGATCTAGGTATTGTCATCTTTGGTATGCAATCCATAAGTAGCTCTCATAATAGATTAATATGGAAACTTAATTTTATTTCTAGGAAAGTGTTCCATGCCCTTCCTTAATGGAAATTGAAATCTAATGTTTCCTTCTTTCATATCAATAATTGCACCAATCGTTCTAAGGAAAGGTCTACGAAGAATAATAGGACATGTAGGATTGCAATCTATATCAAGAACAATGAAATCTACGGGCACATAATTCCTATTTGCAACAATAAGAATATCATTAACCCTTCCCATAGTTTTCTTAATAGTGGAATCCGCAAGATGCAAATTTAAAGAACAATCATCCAATTCGCGGAAACCTAACACATCACATAAAGTTTTTGGAATTGTGGAAACGCTAGCACCCAAATGACACAAAGCATGGCACTCATAATCTTTTATTTTAATCTTAATAATAGGTTCCCACTCATCATAAAGTTTTCTAGGGATAGAAACTTCCAATTCAAGCTTTTCTTTAAAATATTTCATCAAAGCATCAACAATATGTTTAGTAAAAGCTTTATTTTGATTATAAGCATGAGGAGAATTCAACATGGATTGCAACAAGGAAATACAATTTATTAAAGAACAATTATCATAATTAAAGTCCTTGAAATCCAAAAGAGTGGCTTCATTGCTACTTAAAGTTTTGACCTCTTCAATCCCACTTTTATCAATTTTTGCATCGAGATCTATAAACTCCGAATCATTGGGACGCCTTCTAACTAAAGTTGACTCATCTCCAGTCCCATATTTATCAAGATTTATTTTAGAAAACAAAGATCCAATAGGAGTCACATCAATCACTTTAAGATCTTCATCATTATTTTCACAAGAACTAGAAGAACACGCTTTCACAAACCAATCTCGCTTAGCACGAATCTTAGCGGTTCTTTCCTTACATTCATCAATAAAAATTCTCATAGCTTTTAAGGACTCATTAATATCATGCTTGGGTGGAATAGATGTCATTTTCAAAGAATCAATCTCAAGAGAAATTCTATCCACGTTCCTAGCCAAATCATCAACCTTAAGCAATTTTTCTTCAATCAAAGCATTGAAATTCTTTTGCGAACTCATAAATTCTTTAATACTATTCTCAAAATAAGAGTACAACTTATTATAATTTCCATAAGAATTGTTGTAGGAATTACCATAATTATTAGAGGAATTACTAGGAAACGGCCTAGGATTAAAATTACCTCTATACGCGTTATTACCAAAATTGTTCCTACCAACAAAATTCACATCCATAGATTCATTATTGTTCTCAATAAAAGTAGACAAAGGCATATCATTAGGATCAATAGGAGCACTCCTACTAGCAAACAATTTCATAAGTTCATCCATCTTTCCACTCAAAACATTAATCTCATCAATTGCATGCACTTTTTACTAGTAGAAGATCTTTCGGTATGCCATTGTGAATAATTAACCATAATATTATCTAGGAGTTTAGTAGCTTCTCCTAAAGTAATTTCCATAAAAGTACCTCCCGCGGCCGAATCTAAAAGATTTCTAGAAGCAAAATTCAATCCGGCATAAATTTTTTGTATAATCATCCACAAATTTAAACCATGAGTAGGGCAATTCCGTATCATCAATTTCATCCTCTCCCAAGATTGTGCAACATGTTCATTATCAAGTTGCTTAAAATTCATAATATCGTTCCTAAGGGAGATGATCTTAGCGGGAGGAAAATACTTGGAAATAAAAGCATCTTTACACTTGTTACATGATTCAATACTATTTTTAGGCAAAGATGAAAACCAAGTTTTAGCACGATCTCGTAGTGAGAACGGAAATAGCTTCAATTTAACAATATCATTATCCACATCTTTCTTCTTTTGCATATCACACAACTCAACGAAATTATTTAGATGGGATGCGGCATCTTCACTAGGAAGGCCGGAAAATTGATCTTTCATAACAAGATTCAGCAAAGCAGCATTAATTTCATAAGATTCTGCACTAGTGGCGGGAGCAATCGGAGTACAAATAAAATCATTATTATTAGTATTGGAAAAGTCACACAATTTGGTATTCTCTTGAGCCATCGTGACAAAGCAAGCAATCTAACACACGAGCAAACAAAAGGCAAACGAAAAAGACGAACGGGAGAAGGGCGAATAAAAAGGCAAATCTTTTCAAAAATCATTTTAGAAGTGGGGGAGAGGAAAATGAGAGGCAAATGGCGAATAAAGTAATGCAAGACATGAGAATTTATGATGGGTACTTGGTATGTCTTGACTTGGCGTAGATCTCCCTGGCAACGGCGCAAGAAATTCTTCCTGCTACTTCTTGAGCTTGCGTTGGTTTTTCCCTTGAAGAGGAAAGGGTGATGCAGCACAGTAAAAGTAAGTATTTCCCTCAGTTAAGAACCAAGGTATCAATCCATTAGGAGAAGAACGCACAAATCACCAACACATGCACAAACAATCAAACACTTGCACCCAACGTGATAAAGGGGTTGTCAATCCCTTCACGGTCAATTGCAAAAGTGAGATCTGATAGACATAGATAAACAAAAGATAAAATATTTTTGGGTTTTTTTGGTATATAGATCTGAAAATAAAAGATTGCAAAATAATAGATCGGAAAGTAATATGATGGAAAATAGACCCCGGGGCCATAGGTTTCACTAGAGGCTTCTCTCATGAAGGCAAATAATACGGTGGGTGAACAAATTACTGTCGAGCAATTGATAGAAAAGCGCAAAGTTATGACGATATCCAAGGCAATGATTATGCATATAGGCATCACGTCCGTGTCAAGTAGACCGACTCCTGCCTGCATCTACTACTATTACTCCACACATCGACCGCTATCCAGCATGCATCTAGAGTATTAAGTTCATAAAGAACGGTGTAACACCTTAAGTAAGATGACATGATTTAGAGGAATTAACTCAAGCAATATGATGAAAACCCCATCTTTTTATCCTCGATGGCAACAATGCAATACGTGTCTCGCTACCCCTACTTTGTCACTGGGTGAAATCACACAAGATTGAACCCAAAGTTAAGCACCTCTCCCATTGCAAGAAAAACCAATCTAGTTGGCCAAACCAAACCAATAATTCGAAAAGAAATACAAAGATATTAAATCATGCATAAAAGAAGTCAGAGAAGATTCAAATAATATTCATAGATAAGCTGATCATAAATCCACAATTCATCAGATCTCGACAAACAGACCGCAAAAGAAGATTACATCGGATAGATCTCCAAGAACATCAAGGAGAACGTTGTATTGAGAATCAAAGAGAGAGAAGAAGCCATCTAGCTACTAGCTATGGACCCGTAGGTCTGAGGTAAACTACTCACGCATCATCGGAAGGGCAATGGAGTTGATGTAGAAGCCCTCCGTGATCGATTCCCCCTCCGGCGGGATGCCGAAAAAGGCCCCAAGATGTGATCTCACGGGAACAGAAGGTTGCAGATGTGGAAAAGTGTTTTCGTGGATGCCTCTGGTGGTTTTGGAATATATGTGAATATATAGGAGGGAGGGCTAGGTCAGAGGAGTCCCGAGGGGCCCACAAGGCAGGGGGCGCCCCCCTAGGGCGCGCCCTCCACCCTTGTCGCCACCTCGCGGCTCTTCTGACTTGGACTCCAGGTCCCCTGGGTGTCTTCTGGTCCAAGAAAAATCATCGTCAAGTTTTCCGTTTGGTATTCCTTTTCTGCGAGGCTCAAAAACAAGGAAAAAACAAAAACTGGCACTAGGCTCTAGGTTAATAGGTTAGTCCCAAAAATAATATAAAATAGCGTATTAATGCATATAAAACATCCAAAATAGACAATATAATAGCATGGAACAATCAAAAATTATAGATAAGTTGGAGACGTATCAGCGACCTTCAGCCGGAGTTGACGAAGAAGAACGCTTCAGCGGCCATTTGGGATGCTCGCACTTGATTCATTGCATGGGGAAAAGAGGAGGCGCACGACGACGTCGATGGCATGGTCAATTCTTCTCGGGAATGACAAGGGAAGCGTCGCGACGACGAGATTGTCTGGGCGCTCGGGAGATCGTCGAGAGAGCAAAGGAGAGGAGGAATGGCCAGGGAGCTAGGGATTTTTTCTATTTCCATTTGTTGAATTGGTCCCACATGTAAGAGAGAGGCGGATGGGTATATTTATTTTTATCAAGGGACCCATTGACCGGTCAGCATTTTTAGCGTCCCCACCTGTCAGCATTTCATGTGGCCCCACTCGTCAGAAACTAACCCAAGTAACAGTCGATAGGTTTGACTAGACGGAAATGCTCCATTTAGGCATTTGTGAGGCTGGGCTGGAGAGAGATGGGGAAAAGTGAGGAAAACTAGGATGGGTGGGTAAAACTGAGTAGAACTAAGGAACAAGGGGCACAAAAATAGAAATCCCTAGGATTTATATATCGGATTTACATCAGAATATATGTAAAAACCTGAATACAAGCCACCTACATATGAATGTACCTAAAGACCCGCTCTTAGTGCGAAGTTCGTGGACGGGCAGTGAGGGCTAGCTGTTGACAGCGGCACAACCTGGGTAACTGCATATGAAAACGCTGGGTGATTGGCCATCACCGGCTCACTCTTCTTGAATCCTTGTCATCACATGAAATGCTGCAGATGCAACCGCCACTGCATGTTGGGTAGCTCGGTCGCGAGAGTCATAAGGGTGTTGTGGAGTATCTAGATTAGAGTTAAGTTTGTTTCAAACCTCGAATTCATACGGCTCATTGGAATCGAACCCTAACCTTCCAATCCCTCGAATCAACAATTTATATTCAATTACGATGAACCAATTGCTAGTGAGTTGAGTGCACTAGATTATCTTTGTGAAGTTTTGCTTGAAATTCATGAATCTGGAAATTGTGATGAAGTGTTAAAAGAAGAAATTTATTGATTCACAATAGCTCCTTGAATGAAAGCATGATTGCAATGATGTTATTATAAATTCTATTAATGTCAATTGTGCTAATAATATGCAAAACCCCAAGCTTGGGGATGCTAATTTTGCTATGTCCACTACTTATTGCAATGATCATGATTGGGGTGATAATGCTTCTTATGATCTTGAAAATTTATTTAAGCCTCATGATGAATATGTTTGCGATAATATTGAAAGTGGGTTTGGAAGAGTGTCAACTCTAGGTAATAATGATCTCACTACTTTGGATAATGCTCAATCTTATGAAATTTTTGATAAAAGTGGGCTTGGAGAGGTCATGACTTTATTTGATGATAATCCCACTATTTTGGAAGAGTGACAACTTTGCATGCATGTGGATCATGTAGAGAATATGTTATGTGATAGCTATATTGTTGAATTTGAATCCCACATGTAATTATTATGAGAGAGGAAAATATGGTTGTAGAAATTTTCATGTCACTAAATTACCTCTCGTTATGTTGAGATTGCTATTGTTTCTTTCTTCTTCCGTGCATATGCTGGTTTTTGCTTGACTTGATACCTTGTTTGCTTATAAAATGCCTATGCATAGTAAGTATGTTAGACTTAAACTTGTTTTACACATGCTACATGATGCTCTCTTCGTGTTTTAATTGCTATCTTTCATGTGAGCATCATTAAAATTATCAATGCCTAGCTAAAAGGCTTTAAAGAAAAGCGCTTGTTGGGAGACAACCCAATATTTTTATTTTCTGTTTTTATGTGTATATGCAATATTACTTCTGTAATAATTGTGTTTTAGTGTTTTAATTAGTGTTTGAGCCAAGCAAGACCTTTGGGGTGCTTAGATATATCGTTGATTTAATTTTGCTGAAAAACAGAAACTTTTGCATCCAGTAGCAGAATTGTTAAAATTCACTGGAGCGTGGAACAACTCTGAATTTTTTACAAAAAAATTTCATATGAATTTCCTCTGTTGTCCTAATTGTTCACAATTTTTGGAGTTACGTAAATATGATTAATATTTGGGTCTTTATAGACTGTTCTGTTTTTGATAGATTCTCTTTTCGATGTGTTGTTTGCTTATTTTGATGAATCTATGGGTAGTATCGGGGGGTATGAACCATGGAGAAGTTAGAATACAGTAGATATAACACCAATATAAAATTGGAATGAGTTCACAACAGTACCAAAAGTGGAGATTTGTTTTATCATACTAAACTAACGGATCTCAGGAGTTTTTTTGTTGAGTTTTGTGTTGTGAAGTTTTCAAGTTTTGGGTAAAGTTTTGATGGACTATGGAATAAGGAGTGGCAAGAGCCTAAGCTTGTGGATGCCCAAGGCAACCCAAGGTAATATTCAAGTACAACCAAGCATCTAAGCTTCCGGGGCATCCCCTCTTTTGTTTTCAATCCATCGGTAAAATTTACTTGAGGCTATATTTTTATTCACCACATGATATGTGTTTTGCTTGGAGTGTCTTGTATTGTATGAATCTTTGATTTTTAGTTTGCCACAATCATCCTTGCTGTACACACCTTTTGAGAGGGGCACACATTAATCGTGAATTTATTAGAATACTCTATGTGCTTCACTTATATCTTTTGAGCTAGGTAGTTGCTCTGGTGCTTCACTTATATCTTTTTAGAGCACGGTGGTGGTTTTATTTTATAGAAATTGATGAAATCTCATGCTTCACTTATATTATTTTGAGATTCTTAAAAATAGTAAGGAAATTTGCTTAGGTTATGAATTTAGTCCTAATATGATGGGTATCCAAGAGGGATATAATAAAAACTTTCATAAAGAGCATTGAATATATGAGAAGTTTGATCCTTGCATTTGTTTTGAGATATAAAGATGGTGATATTAGAGTCATGCTAGAGAGTAATTGTGGATTAGTAGAAATACTTGTGTTAAGGTTTGTGATTCCCGAAGCATGCACGTATGGTCTATCGTTATGTGATGAAGTTGGAGCATGATTTATTTTTGATTGTCTTCCTTATGAGTGGCGGTCGGGGACGAGCGATGGTCTTTTCCTACCAATCTGTCCCCCTAGGAGCATGTGTATTAGTACTTTGCTTTAATGGCTAATAAATTTTTGCAATAAGTATGTGAGTTCTTTATGACTAATGTTGAGTCCATGGATTATACGCACTCTCACCATTCCACCATTGCTAGCCTCTCTAGTACCGCGCAACTTTCGCCGATGCACTAAACCCACCATATACCCTTCCTCAAAACAGCCACCATACCTACCTATTATGGCATTTTCATAGCCATTCCGAGATATATTGCCATGCAACTTCCACCATTCCGTTTATTATGACATATACCATCATTGCCATATTGCTTTGCGTGATCAAATAGTTGACATAGTATTTGTGGCTTGGCCACCGTTCATTTTTTATACATGTCACGCTAGATCATTGCACATCCCGGTACACCGCCGGAGGCATTCATATAGAGTCATATCTTTGTTCTACTATCGAGTTGTAATTCTTGAGTTGTAAGAAAATAAAAGTGTGATGATCATCATTATTAGAGCATTGTCCCATGTGAGGAAAGAATGATGGAGGCTATGATTCCCCCACAAGTCGGGATGAGGCTCCAGACGAAAGAAAAAAGAAAAAAAAGAGGCCAAAGAGCCCAAAAGAGAAAAAAAAGATAAAAAGAGAAAAAAGAGAGAAGGGACAATCACTACTGGAATCAGGGTCTTTGCCATCTGCCAGCTCTTTGCCGTCTGCCAGCTGATGGCAAAGAGGCTGTTTGCCGTCTATCTTGTCAAAGCAGACGGCAAAGAACCAGCTGATGGCAAAGAGGGTCTTTGCCATCTGCCACTTCTTTGCCGTCTGCTGGCAGACGGCAAAGAGTTCTTTGCCGTCTGCCAGCAGACGGCAAAGACCAAAGTGGGCCCCACGGGGTACTGCGCTGGCTAGGTCACACGGGCCACTTCTTTGCCGTCTGCTGGCAGATGGCAAAGATTTCTTTGCCATCTGCCAGCAGACGGCAAAGGATTCTTTGCCGTCTGCTGGCAGACGGCAAAGAGGTGCCTCTTTGCCATCTGCCAGCAGACGGCAAAATACCTCTTTGCCGTCAGCTGGCGAACGGCAAAGAGGTGGGGCTATCCACCTCCTCTCTCTCTCTTCTCTCTCCCGCACCCGACCCCCACCGCCCCCACCTCCTCTCTCTCTCTCTCTCTTCTCTCTCTCCCGCACCGCGCCCCCGCCGCCCCTCCCTCGGCCGCACCTGCTCCTCCCGCTCATCCACCCCGGCCGCCACCAATCCCAATCCCAATCTCAAGCCCTCCCGCTCCTCCAAGCGCGCCCGCCCATCGGACTCGGCGCCCGCCAAGCGCGCCCGCTCCCGACCCCCGGATCCGGACCCCGCCACCGCGCCCCCGCCGGATCCGCCGCAGGATCCTCCGTCGCCTCCCCCCGGCGCCAGCGCCGACGCGGATGTGCCGGTGCGCGCCCTGTCCGCTGCCGCCACGCCCACCGCAAACGGGACCCAACCGCCGCCTCCCCCGCAGCCTCCCGCCGGGGATGAGCCGGTGCTCGCCCTCTTCGCCGCCAACACGCCCACCGCAAGCGCGCCCCAACCGCCTCCGCAGCAGGAGGAGGAGCCATTGGCCATCGCAGCTGCCGTTGGCAGCTCGTCGGAGATGGTCGAGGGGTGGGCGCCCATATGGGATCAGGCGAATTAGTCATCGAAATCGGTCAAGGCAACGTTGCTACAGACGCTGGCAGCGGAGCAGGGGCTCCCGCACGTGGACCCTACGTCGTCAGCCCTGCCTCGGCAAGCAGCGCCAGCACAGCGCCTAGGGAGTCCATGGCAATGAGCATAAGACTAGGCACGGGGACATCCTCCTTGGGGATGAGGAAAAAGAGGTAACAGCAAGGACGGGCATGGAGGTGGTAGTGGCGAGGAGGATGCAGCGATGGGCTTCAGTAGCAGCAAACTTAACCTCGAGCATAAGCAGCGCTTTATTTCGATGGTTCAGGTATGCTTGTGTTAATATTCATCTACCTTTTAGCTTGGACTGAATAACTCAATTGTTACTGTTAAGAGCAAGGATGAAAAACTCCTGCTGTTTCTACCTGCAAAACGTGCAGTAGATAGTGGAGCACATAATACCACAGATTCAACTAGCCTGCTGAAACAACTCTGCTTTTTTTTATGACATGTTGTAATATTTCCTCAAGATGGCTGTTTTCCAGGATTATACAACTCATCCATGCTTCTGATCCTTCACTTTCTAATCATTGTGCAGTAGCATGAAAATCTTCTTGGGGAAGTACAGTGGTATAAACGGATGTTTGAAGGTTAAATAAGTAGGAGTACAACATTCGCCGTTTGTACGTAGAGCTTAAAGGATGACTTTCATACGTCTTGTTGTCGACCCGGGTAGCCTGCTGCAGGTTTAGTACAAGAAGGCCGACAGGAGAAATTGGGTAAATGGTTTCAAGCGGAGCGGCATCCCAGAGTTCTCTAAGGCGGCGGCCACCATGTAGGACCACACCAGTGTTCAGTTTAGGATTTCATATCAGTTTTGTTGGTCGTTGCTGGGTAAATTCCTCTCCTTGGTAGTGAAAACTATGTGAGGATAAACGAATAGTTATCACTTGGATTGGATGGTCATTCTACATTGCAATTTTTCTCTATAGTTCTATTTTCTTTACACAGATTTAGAGGCTTTTCCTCTTTTCCTCTATAGTTCTATTTTATTCATTAATAGATAATTAGCTGCATTGCAGGATACCATGACAGATGTCCGCTTTAATTCTACAATTAGAAATGACTAATGGAAGAGAAAGTATGGTGTACTTTATAATTGCGATAGAATAATAGTTAACTGTGGTCTCTCAAAACATTGATCACTAAGTGCAAGTCATGTAAGAATTCAAGCAAATTATTATAACAAAGTTCGCCTCCAGTCTGGATGTTAACCCAGCAAGGTTAAAAACTAATCCGCCAAAATCTGAAAGTATCTATATGCCTAAGTAGATGCTACTAATTGTGGCATCAACACACTTCACTCCTTGTAATACATCAAACAGAAGGTGAATATCGCTTCTCTTTGATTTCTTTCAACATGAATGGAGATGTGCATATCCAGATAACTTTTATTGTCCGTGTTAGTTGAATATGGATTTTATTACCTGTTCATCTTCTTAACTTTAACCAGTGCTAGGCAAACTGTAGTTTTTTATTTGGAAACCTCGGTGATGGATAGCCTGATCAGAGTTATGTGGCGCTGAAAATGGCGAGGAATGTAGTACGATAAAAGATTTTTGTGCCACTGAAATCTGGCATTAAAATTTTGTTTTACCGCATTCTGGTATCAACTACTAAGGAAAGTAGGACAATAAGCAATTTTTGGCTTGCATCGATTGTTCTTGTTACTCTGCCTTTTTTTCAAAGGGCAGATTAATTGTAAAGTTAGTTTTAATTTTCACCAGTTGAAAATTTCATGTTTTGCCGTGTACTGATATAAGCTTGCCTTGCCTTTTTCTTTTACGGTAATAACAAATGCCGGTTGCTATCCTCTTGTTATGGCCCTGTTAAGTACAATTATCTTTGTTTAAAAGAATCACATATATATTCCGATTCATAATAGTATCAAATTGGTTACTGTTTAGATGAGAACATGGCAAATTGGAGCCGATAAATAGTTCAGAATTTTGAGAACAAGATAATTCACTATAGTAGCTACATATTTTTATGATGACTCCTTTTCACCTAATTTTAGCGACACTTTGACTGTAGGCTATGATAATTTGTAGTAGAGTTGACAACAATGGGGCAAAAAAAACTTACAAAGATGTGCACTACATTATTACTATTAACAAATTTTATGCAGCATTATGGAAAGAATTTGTGTGTGGCAATTGCATGCGCATCTGGAGAAGGAATGATGTATCAAGTTGAGTCCCAAAAAACAAGGTTGCAGAGTCAACCTATAATGTTCTTCATATGACATGATGTTTACATTAAGGTCACCAATGTGCACCGTCCAGTCGAAACACAATGCAAAGCTCCTCCTTCTTTATTAGATGTTGACACTATACTTGGCAACCATTTCAGAAATGACATTTTATAGTTCTGATTTGACCTACTTGACACAAATTAAATTTCGTTTCTACTTTACCTTTAGCTGTCCACTTTTTGAAATTTAATTGTCTAATTTTATAGTTCTGGTTTATTTTGATCCAAGTCCAATAATAAATTTTGATCAATTCATGTATAATCGATGGAAGTGGCATATTTTTGTCAGGATTATTCAGCTTGACTGATAAGTTATCTTTTTATTTGTGCAATCTGTATCTGGTGAAACTTTATAGGCCAGCTTCACATACATACCGAAATAGTGCCATTTTCTTTTTTTTAAAGAATAGCGCTGCATGTTGATAGTAGCATTGTCCAATAATTTCGCACCAATAGAATATAAGGCGAGGCAGAAACAGATGGACTGCAAGCTACAGCTAAGTAGTGCACAAGGACAGGTCAACTAACTCCAATTTATTTTCTAAAACTGTTGCAAGCACGGGCTACAATTCATGATTCGGACAATGGCCCGTAGCAACGCACGGGCATATTTACTAGTTTATATTTAAAATTGTGGCGTTACAGGCAAAAGCAGTTCCTGCAAAACATCGACGAGAGACAGGCTCACTGATGGTTCTAGGGCTGATGCTCTTCAGGACCAAGAGTATGTACTTACCTATGAAGACAAGGATGCTGACTGGATGCTTGTTGGTGATCTTCCTTGGGAGTAAGTTCCTGAATTTTGTGGTTTGTGAGATCCATGCACCTTAACATGCTTTTATGATGGCTTATTGTTGTATTCTTCTCTTACATGCACCTTAACTTAGTATGCTTTTATGATGCTTATTATGGTATTCTTCTCTCACATTTGGCCCACTTGGACATCAGTATTGCTTTTGCTGTTGTCTGTTTATGTACTTTTGTAGAACTTTGGAGATCTTGATAGTAGAGTCATGAACTTGATAGAACTTTCAACATTGTAGCCTAGACTTTTACCGCAAGTGGTTTACCCTTCAAACTGGCTTTTCGGATATGATATCTGGAGGTAGCCAAAAATTTGCAACACAAACTCTGCAGCTGATGAAATTTTGAGATGCCCATGAGTAAAATTTGCTATTTGGGTAATCAAGTCATCCTAATTCTCCCTGAAGCTTCACTTGCCCTTCTTTTCTTTTAGAAAATGGAAGATATATTACCTCCGGCCTCTGTCATGGATGGACACTGCCCTTCTATGAATCAGTGTAGTATCTTGCTCTTAAAACTTCTTTGTGAGTATTCTGAAAAGACGAACCGCCAAATAGTTTTATAGATATTTTTGTTGTGTCTGGAACCATTTGGTACATAGCTCGCTTAAATGGAACCAGCGATTGCGAGCGCATCAGTACAATCCACATATCTCCGTAGAATGTGGCCATATGAAACATCTGAATAATGTCTAATTGGCAATTTGGCATGCATATTTTGCACCGAGTGATGCCAAAATAGAGTTGTTTCATTAGTGAGACGTGTACCATTTGTGGAATGTGATTAACCTGCTATTTGTTCAGTTTGCTACGTACACAATCTTTAGTTTTGTTCCATTGAATGACGAATTCAATCAATTAAATAGTCGATCATGAATGAATATTCCATTCTTTTTCCTTCTTCTGGTCATTGACCTGGATGAAAATGCTCTTCTTTCAGTCTCTGTTGAAGTCAAACCCATCCATGCAAAATCTGTACTGTTGTAGAATTAATGTAGATGAATATATATGCCTTGCAGTTTTATCGTGCATGCCATTCAACTAACTTTCTCTTGTCCATGCAGATGGAGTACGAGGACGAGCAGCAGCAGCAGCAAATCAGCCTGATGATGACGGGGTGCGGGAGGCAATGGTGATCATGCTGATGGCATGAAGAAGGCTGATGACCACAACCTGGACCTGTTGGCATTTAGAGATGGCAAACACAGGCGGCGCGGAGACAGCAATATATATGTATTGGATGTTTGATGTTTGCCTTATTATGGATGAACATGGTGAAACTATGTTTGATGTTTACCCTATGCAATATATATGTGGTGGATAAGCATAATGTTTGCCTTATTATGTGATTCTGAATATATATAT